>KK499891.1:290535-536770 GCA_000688715.1 Glossina pallidipes
CCCAAAGCGATTGCAAAGCCAGCACATAACGAATCTATCAGATTTCGGACCAGATTTGGCACGGTACGAAGTATATAGACACTTAACTTAGTCTTAAGTCATGAAGATAGAGATGGATTATGAGGAGAAGAACAAAAAAAAAGAAAGAGCCAAATCAAGAAGATCACAACAGTAAATTTTTCTAAAAATTTAAGAAAATATCTTACTATCCTAATATTATCAAAAACACTTGTGCTGAATGCAAGAACCAAAAATGAAAAACATCAAAATTTTAATATAAATTAAGATAATTATAATTCTTTTTTATAATTCTTGCACCTTTTAACTTTATGCCTTTACGAATAATTACGCGCAAAAAGAAATAGAAATAAAACAATGCACTACTCTTTACAGAAAAGAACGAAACAATCACGCCGCGATCAGTTGCCAATGTTTGTTGCTAAATTGGAATATATATGTTTACGTATAGCGCAATGCCGATCGCCGGAAATGGCGTTTCTTGTGTTCGTTTGCAAATGCTCCGTTCATATCTGCTCAAAGTTATGGAGGTTGGGGATTGGCTTAGGAGTATAATCTGTGGTGCAAGACAAAGAATTCGATCGTATGAAGAATTAAAGGGCAATGTTTGCAAGCAGCGTTTCTGCGAGGAGGAGATGGAATGGTACGAAGTTAACGGGTAGGCGTCGTGAATTGTGGGAATTTGCATGATTTTATAGATTTGTAGTGGAATGGGTTTGAAACTCCATATATATATTACCATAGGCACACTTATGACTTGCGAGAACAGAATAAAGGTCCTTTCTTTTGCGGGTCAAAATTTCTTCGGACATTTTCACATATATTTGCTTCTTTGAAGTATTTGATAATATGCGAATACGTGATAAATTGACTTGTAATTTAGTATAGAGTTGAACCATTAAACTTGATTTTGTTGCGGATAACGCACGTCGAGCAGTCACTCTTTATTACCAATTTGAAAGTTAGTGTAAACTATATGAAAGTCCTTCTCCTTAATGTTTAGATCACAATCCGTTAATTTGAAATTAAGCCACTGGTAATTGTATGCAATATATATTGTACAGATTACTTAGCGCTGTTTATTTTAATTTTCGGACCAAGAAGAAGTTTATGTAATAAATATACTATTCAAAATGATATTACGAAATAGACGTTCAATATCAAATCTTTAATAGTAAAAACGACGTAACAAAAAAAAAAATTATTACATACTCTCGAAACCTGGTAGAGATTTATTAATAGTAATTCGCAATAGGTTGAACGGTTAAGTCTTAACAACATAGCCAAATTACAGAACAAACGTACAAATTACAAAGAAAGAACACACACACAGTGCGCGGACGTGTTTCTGAAGTGCTCCGTCATTGTCGATTGGAATTGAAAAGACTTATTTTGGGTGGAAATTGTTACTAAAAAAGAACGAAAAAACTATATTAAGGTATGCTTATTGCTTTTTCCAAGGGTTAGTGATGTGGACTCATGCAGAGCCCAAAAAAAACTTTGGAATATTGCTTTCTATTTAATTTAAACGTTAAGTCCAAATTAAGTCAGCTTGATTTCGTGTCCTGCCCTCAGTACTTGAAACGAAGAGACAAACAAAGGAAAACGCGATCAGACACAAAAAATAACTACAATCAATGGTGCTAATAACGATAGTAAACTTTGTTGGGGATTAAAAACTACAGTTAACTTAACGTAACTAAAAATTATTCTAAAAATATCATATATCCAACAATCGGATTTTGGTAAATTTGCAAAATATAACAACTCAAAATTATGTCATGTGAAACGCAATGTAAACAAATGAAAAAAAAAAATGGAAAAGACGACCACTTTGAGTGGACTGAATTGCAACATGTACTTATTGATCATCGACAGTAATTAAAAGAGCTGCTTACAAACACGTATAAAATGAAGTACATTTACATTTATAGTTAAATGAATATTAACAAATTGGAATAATATGAAATATATAAAATCTAAATTGGATAAAAGATATATTAAATGTAAACAGTTAGCTCAGGCTAGCATACCTCAAGGCGATCGTAAATATATAAGCTGAACTGGTTAAACCTCCATTGACCAGCGGTCGTGGAGATATAGAAAATAAAAATAAAAAATTGCAAAACTAAACAAACAGCAGCAAAAGCAGCAAGATACTTCTATAAAACGAACACACGTTCAAACACCAACCCAAAAAAATCAGCGAGGTAAAGTTGGTAATAAAGCAACGCCCCAAGGTGCACAAGCTGCGAGAAAGTCCGCGAGCGGTAGCCGATCCGTTTAAGAGAACCAGCCTCATACAACCCTCGCCAGAGCAACTGGGTGTAAGGCGAACGCAGGACGGGAGTCAGTCTTCACCGCCAATCCTACAAGAGGAGTGGCTCATGACAAAAAAAGGTCAAGATTCATTTGGCGAGCCAGAAGAGAAACTTGCGGAGTTCATCGAAAGGATGGCCGCAACTCGTTCTGCTTCTCCCAGACGCATCAGCCAATCTGCTGGCTGTACTCCATTAAAAAGCCGCGAAGGAGTTAGAGAAGCAAATGCCGAAAAAAGCGGTTAGTGATGGCATGAAACAGACGGAATAGGGAGGAAGGTGAATGTTAACAAAAATGTTAACAAAAGGCTGAGCGAAGAAACTACTCCAGCCAAAAAAAAAGCAGACGACAAAAGGGATAAATCCCGAGAAGGAGGTCCCAAAGCATGCCAAGCAGGAATGGGCCATGGTCCAAGGATGTAATAAAAATGCCAAACCGATTAAATTGGTGAATAAGCCGGACGCGATAATAATCAAGCAAACGGGCACTTTGACTTACAGCGATATTCTTAAAAGAGTAAAAATTGATGGGTTGCAAAATGTCGACAAGAATGTTGTGCAAAACATTGAAAGGGCAAATGCTATTGGAATTTAAGCAAATTGCAATAGAAGAAAACACGGCGTACCAATATTTGGTGGAAAAAGCGCTCGGTCAGGATGCCAGCGTCAAACTATGACCGGTTGCCAAGCTTTTCCATGTTTGCCATGGCTTCGGGGTTCACTTGCAACTTGGTCCTGTACTGGTTGTGGGTGTGCCTCTGTGCTAGTTGTGTACATACTTTTTTCTTTTTATCCCCTCTTATTTATTGATACACGAATTATTATTTAATTTTTATTTTGTTTTTTACTTCTCCTTACAAACTTTATACTAGTTTTTGAAACTAATTAGTATAAGATAAGTGACTTCAGCAGATGATTTAATAGCGGCCATTAAAACGTGGTTCAACAGTCTGAATATCAAGAACAAAGCGGCGGTGTCAATCATGAAAGCATATGCCGGCACGCAAACCATTACTCTGTCAGTCCCAACAAAAAGGGCTAAAGTGTTACTTGAAGCCGGGAGCTCCAACAAAATGTTAGAGAACTGTCGATTGACATAGTGGTGCTGAGTGAGCCATACAAGGTAGGCACTGGAAACTGTTGGGTAAAGGATAAGACGGGCACAGCAGTACTTTGGCAACGCACCACGCATCCGCCAATCATGATATTTATCTCAGCAGGAGTAGGCTACGTGTAGGGAAGTACAGAGAAGTTTACCCATACAGTTGCTGTCTCTTGCCGAGTACCAATCAAGCTGACTTTGAATGGCGATGAGAAACTCTCTGCACCGACGAGCGCGGAAAAAATCCGGTAGTTATCGCAGGCGACTTTAATGCCTGGGAGATTGATTGGGGTAGCAAATGGGCAAACGCTAAGTACAGAATCATAATTGAATTCCTAGCCTTTGTTGATATGACTATTCTAAACGTAGGTGCCGGAAACACGTTTAACACCGCCGATCGTGGCTCCGCGATCGACATTACCATGGCTAGCAGCGCGTATATATATACCCACTACATAGCAATAGTTGGTTAGTTACAGCAGAAACATAACGTTGCGCAACTTATGAGGCGTATTGTAATAGCGTGTGATAGTTCAAAGACGTTGCTTCTATAAGCGAAAGGATTCAGTAAACTTATGAAGATTCCGAAACAGAGCGCGAGGAGTATACCAAAGATAGAGGGGGACTAGTGCCTATCTCAGACACCGAGACAACTATAAAGTCAAGCGAAGGCAATTCAAAAAAGGGATTATGGTCAGTAAGAAAAGCTGCTTCCAGAACCTGATTAATGAGATAAATGAGAACACACGGGGTATGGCGTATAAGTTGACAATGAAGAAGTTAAACCATTTAAACTAACCAACTTGCTCAAAGTTTGTGGAGGAAATAGTCGGCACATTGTTCCCACAGAAAATCGAGTTTGCATACGTGTCGTTGAGCGGAGAATCTAACATTAAATTCACCTGGAAATTGTTGCCATCGCAAAGGAAATACAATACAAGAAAGCGCCTGGCTTTAATGATATCCCAAACTGCGCTATAAAGTAGGCCGTTTTGACAAAGCCGGTAATGTTTGTGAACGCATTCAACGCATGTATGAGAGAACAAATTTTCCCGGGATAGCCGCCTCATGAACCAACGGCGTACCGACCTGTATGTCTATCAGACATGGTAGGCAAATTGAATGAGAAGCCAATTCAAAACCGCATAGAAGAATCGCTGGGGAGCGCTAACAGCGTGTCGATTTTCCGATTTGGCTTCAGTAAAAACAGGAGCCTTGTAGATGTAATAAAGATGATCACGAATATTGCAGTAGAAGCTGTGGAAGGGAAACGTTGGATGGAAGGCAATAAAAAGTATTGCTTGGTAATATTGCTAGATATTAAAAATCCTTTTAAATCAGAATAGCTTCTCTAGATGAAAGGAGAGTCCCGCCGTACATTGTTAATATACTGGCTACCTATTTTACTGATAGGAAATTTCGTTACGAAACACAAAATGGGAACGGCTTATTACTGAAGTGGTATCTTAGGGAACAATCCTTGGCTCTGCACTATTGAAAGTGATGTACGACGATATTCTGAGACTACCTCTCCCAGAGGAATCTTCCCTAGTCGGTTTCGCCGACAATCTAACAATAACGATCGTGGCGAAGACTTTAAGGGCTACAGCAAATAGAACCACCAACATGATTAAGAGATGGCTGCAATCAGTGGATTTAAATCTGTCAAAAGCCAAGACAGAAGCAGAATTAAGAAAGAAAAAGTTGAGAAAGTTACAATTAAATTGAGAGATACTGCGATACAGTCACAAGACGTCACAAAATTTCTAGGAGTATTGATCGACTGCCGGCTGTCATTTAAACGGCGCCTGCATTATAAGGGCGAGAAGGCAGCGGAGGTAACAAACTCTCTGGCGCGCTTACTAGCAAACTCACGGGATCCTAGGCAAGATCGTAGAAAATTGATAGTAGAGGTGGTATCTGCGACGATACTGTATTGCTCTTCCGTGTGGAAAAGGGCGCTTGTAATGCCATCACATATTAGAGGTATCCGAACAATATACCGGTTCTGTGCGCCGAGAGTTTGTGCCGCATATCGTACAGTAACGGAAGCTGCGGCATTGGTTATCGCTCGTATGACACCGATCGACCTGCGGGATAAAGAAGGCATATATAGAGTTGAACTTCATAGGTTGCCGGCTGATGTGGCCAAGCAGCGAGCAAGATGCCGGTTGGTAGAGGATTGGCAGGAGCGCTGAAGTAGAATTACTAAATGTAGATGGACGCACTGGCTCTTGCCAGATTTGGGGCTCTAGTTCAAAAGGCAGCATGGAAAGGTGGACATTTATTTAACACAGCTAATAAGTGGACATGGTTGCTCCAAAACACACTTACATAAGTTTAAAATAGAGCAGGACCCATTTTGTAGTTTTTGGAAGTGCACCGAAGACGCTGAACACGTGTTCTTTATCTGTCCGATATATCATAAGGAACGACAGAGACTACAGACGGAAATCAGAGATTTCTCTCTTCCCGACAATCTCGTGACAAATATGTTGCACGATCCGAAAATTTGGAAAGCGAAAAAAGCCAGAAAAGCTCTGGAGTTTATCAAAACTTGGTCTCGTTAATTTGATGCGCTTTTATAACAAAAAGTCTAGAGATTCTAGAATATTACTCAATAGTGTTGTCTCCACGAGGTAAATGTAATATTGATATAATAGAGCCTGCTTAAGAAAAATATCTCACATTTGCCTTACGAGAACTAATGTGCAATTACTTATTACGCAAACGGCACCTTCTTTAAGGAAGATGTTTCGGTGTAATTCCAACCATAAAATAAGTAAAACTGAGGCAACTAATATGTTGAAGCGACGCACAAATCCATCACCATAGTTACAGGAATGGCAACAAAATGCTTTCGTACGTTCGATTGATAACTAATCTCAAAATAAAAAACTTGGCGAATTAAGGCTGTGCTAGCCATGGCCTGACTAATTTCTTTTGCTTCATGTGGCTCCTAAAAGTTACAAGTTGGACTAAAGACATCAGCTTTATTGGAATCCTGAGCCACAAAAAAGCCAGGTTTCTCAACTCTAACACCATTTGGAACTCTAACTATGGTGCGACTGTAATTAACAGATTTAAACTCGGGCTCCCGTGTGCCTGTGGCCTAAACCACCAATACATCCACTACCATACTAGGTTATCCTTGGAAGTGAATGTGCGGATAATCGGTTTTCAACCATAGTTATCCAACTCTTATAAGCCTGGGTATTTTGTTTAAGCTGGGCAGCGCCATAAATAGCAGGCCACGTAACGTCTGGGTTAGTTAAAAGGTCATTGGTATATCTAGCACCAGAAATGGGTTAATAGGTAAAGCTGTGACACGTTGTGGCGTCTGTTTGAAGATTGGAAAACCAAAGTCGCGTGTCTCGGGTCGTGCTTTGATTAAGAGTCAAATATTCGAACTCTGTGTCAACGATGCCACCATTATAATTGGCAGTTGATGGGTAGCTCAGGAAAAGATTCGGCCAAGGAGCACGTAACTCCAAGAATGAAATATAGTCATACCGCCACAAGGAGAATGCTAATCTAACTATGCGAAATAAATTATGAATATAATGATAATTGAAGCTTTGACCACTCTAATTTTGATTTGAACGGGGAAATAGACATTCAAAGAATAAAACTGCCTAGGTGGGAAATTGATCCGAGCGCACATCTGTGCATTAAAGCATAATTTATTCTCAATCATCACCCCCAGGCATTCCAAGGTATTTAAAATACAATATTGGCACCATCTACCCTTAAAGCAAAATTCCGATGTGCATTCTGGGGTTGACGTATTATCGCAAATGTTTTAGCCAAATTAACCTCAAGTTCATTCACAGCCATCCAATGGGAAATGTTAGCTTAAAATCCTTCCATATTATCAACATTCCCCACAAAGAAAATCTCCTGTTTATCAGGAAAAGTGTAGGCCTTCACGAAGCTATGTTAAACATATTCTAAAATCATTCATATATACGGTGAAGAGCAAAAGTCCAATGATTGAGCCCTGAGGCACAACACTGCTCACCTTTAACATCACCCACACATACAAATTGTAAACGCTTCGAGAAGTAGAATTTTATCAGGGCAGTAGCTGACTTCGAAAAGTCGAAGTCTAGCACGTGTTTATTAATCAAAAGTACAAACAACAAGGCAAAGGCCTTAGTTAGATCCGGCGATAATAACACCGAAATGTGGTTATCATTTACTGCACATCGCATTGAATCCGTAATAGTCCGTAACAAAGAAGTAGTCTCACAACCTTTTCCAAAAACCGTGCTGAGACTCAGAGTGTACGAAGTTATTCTCAAGATGGTTGACAATTTGTTCCTTAATTGTATGTTGAAAGATCTTCGAGAGAATGGGCAGGATTGAAATTGATCTGAAATTGAAGTGAATTGCCACTTTTCCTTATAGGAATAATACGAGCATATTTCCAGGCTGAGGGAAACTTAAATTTAGTAAGAGTGTGGTTAATAATGTATAATATATGAGCATTAATCCAGGGCCAAATTAATTTGAAGAATCTAAGATAGAGGACATCCATTTCCGCCTGTTTGAATCTCTGAAGGTTTGCAAGAGCGTATTTCTCCTTCATATTTTAATAATATATTTGGCCTTATTCCAATGTACACAGTAGGTTCTCCATTTATCATCATTTTTGTCATAGAAATACGGGTTTGAAGAGTTGACAGCAGCCTCACATCTAACTTGGGATACAATGTCATGAATTAGATCCACATTGCTATTCAAAATATTGATCTGACCATACACATCCGAAATATTACTATTGAAGTCACATGCGGTAATTCTGGATCTCAGTTCCCAAATATCCACGCTGTTATAATCGTAAAATTCCCAACATGTGTCCACTTTACGCAAGCATGTATTAAGAGCCACGTAAATGAAGACATGGTGAGGGATACCTGCCAATTGGAACTGCTCAGAAGCTGATAGCTTCATGTTGGCTATTAAAAAATAGGCAAGAAGGGAAGTAGAGCCTGATCTTACATCATGTTGGGTAGAGAGAGAATTGTGAATAACCGATGCATTTAGCCGACCACAGAATTTAAACATCAATGCGGATTTCCCAGGATTAAATAAATTGCAATTGATATGCATGCAATATCTCATTTTTTGCTTTGCACATTCATGTTTGGTTGAATGTGCATTCATTAACGTTCATTTGTTCATGCACTTGCATTTGCACATTCATGTTTGTTTATTGGTCTGTTTGACGTAACTGACCATAGACAATGATATCACAAATTTACATAATCCGAACCTTGAAGTGCGTCGTCGTTGTTTACATTAATTTGCCTATGTTGTGACACACATCGAGTTCCTCATTTCTCTAGAGTAAACAAAACGCAAAAATGCAAGTGCATCATTTTTATGCATTCATTTATCGCACTATAATTCTAAGTTAGTTTATAAGAATTCCAATGTATATATTCGCATTTTTAGTAATAAAATTTGTCTTGTGCCAAGCCAATAGGCTCCCTCACTCTTTTTGTTCTCTGTTTGCGGTTTTTCCAGTTGCAAGTGCTGGAAGAGCCACCTCAATAAGTTGGTACGACCTAACGCATTGGTCGATTCATGCCAACCAATTAGATTATCTGCACTAATCAGGTTTCGTTCACCATTTTGTCGCTTAAATATACAGTACAACGCGCTGTGACGTGATTGGCACGTCCTACCCCCTTTTTGAATATTTAGTGTCCATCTTGGACACGCTAATAAATAAATTGCAAGGGAACCACAACCTTCAACATTTTGGTAAGCCCGACGTGATCACAATTCACGCAGGCTGCCACAACATTTAACAATATGTGTTCTTATTTTGGTGAGTTTATTAGAACTGCCAAATCTCTTACATCCTGACTTAAAAACTAGTTCATCCAAAAATGATATTTAATATAAAATGTTATTTAATACTATAATAAAAGTGTTGAGTCTCTGGATTTATCATCCCAAAAATCCAGACTTTGACTAAGCGTTTTTTTTCCCCAATCTCTTCTTATTTCTCACGAAAATCTTTTCTTCTATTTGGAATACTCTATTTTGTCTATTTTTATTAAGACGTTTTCAATGTTTAACTTGCGCGTCACTAATTCGATCTTTTATTTTCAGCTTAAATTCAGATGGGGCACAATGAATAGTGTTCACTGGTCTTTCCTTGGTCATGGAATGGATTGCTTTGTTACATTCTACGGTCGCTTGTAAAATAAGATCGACCTTTCTTTCAAACTTGAGGCATCTCGCCATTTCTGCGAGGATGCTGTGGAATCTTTCGAGCTGCCCATTACAAGTGCTGTGCAATGGTGTGGCGTTAATTATTTGAACATTGAGTTAGTTTTTCAAAATGGTCTTAATGGTTTCCGAATTTAGGGACTTTTCATTATCACAGAATACAACTTTTGTCTGGGGGAAAATATTCATCAACTGGTCGATATAACGTCCGCGTGTATAGATATAGGGGGTTTCGATCGCTCGACTGTTTTCTCTTCTCTTTACAAAAACAGTAGTGTTACCTCTAATAACGGAATTCCGCTAATCAAGATTTCTTTTCGTAATTCCCTGCTCACATGGTAGCGCCATTTAAAGAGAGAATTACGAAAAGAGAACAGAGTCCGTCTGTATAGCATAAGGGTGGGTTGAGCTCATGCAATTGGCATACTCGGTGTTACGAGGACAAGCAACATCGAGATAGAATCTCCTAAAGTGAAGTGCTAGCTA
Organism: Glossina pallidipes; assembly: GCA_000688715.1. Lineage (NCBI taxonomy): Eukaryota > Metazoa > Arthropoda > Insecta > Diptera > Glossinidae > Glossina > Glossina pallidipes. The sequence continues at coordinate 300,706 of KK499891.1, forward strand.
TTGAGGTGTTCGGATAGAAAGTCTCTGATATGGTGTAATGTGAAAAGAAGTAAGAAAAGAAAGAACGAATGCATAAGGCGAACAAAATTATTCAGAACTGAAAAAGAAAGAAATGGAAATTACATTAAGAACAATGAAAAATATTAAAGAAATAAATTAAAAGTACGTTTGGAACAATCAAAATTATTAAAGAAATAAATTAAAAGTACGTTAAAAACGATCAAAAATATTAAAGAAATAAATTAAAATACATTAAGAACAACAAAAAATATTGAGGAAATAAATTAAATCAAATTAGAAAGCAGCAAAGTATTGGAAACTACCTTAAAGAGTACCAGAAATTCCCTTTGCCATACTTAATGGAATCCTTTTCTTTACAAAAAAGAAAAATAAATAAATAAATAAACCTGTCGTTGTAAACATTAACGAAATCCAAAACTTTCACATAAATAAATACTAAAAAAAGAGGTGGGAGTTAAAATGAAATAACTCTACCAATGGCGAAGCTAAGACATATTCAAGTGCCAACCGACGGGAGAAAGAGGATGACACCTTGACCGTGGTCCATTACTGTGTATAAAAAGATAAGTTAACCGGTTATTATTTCTTTTTAATTGTCTTTCCTTATATTATGTATATAAATTTTATAATTAAGAACCAATCTATATAATCTTTTTTTATTGTAGAAATAATAAAGGATAATAGACGTAAAGTAAAAGAAAAAAAATATAAAAGTAAATTGAAAGATGTTCTCTAAGTAGAAGAAGACAAAGTTTCGTGAGGATCGGGTAGGGAAGCGTGTGTGTGTGAACGTGTGGCTGTAATCACGGACGGTGAGTTAACGGACCGACAAATACTCAGACACAGACTAACGGACAAGAGAATAATGTCGACGGACCATAGGACTGTTATGTGACGTCGCGCTAATGATCCCATTAGGTGTTACTTAACCATGATTTATATTTGTAAATGTAGCTGAGCTAGTCAGACGGTACGAATTACAGCTCTAAAGCTTTATTTATATCTATATAACTATGTTATAAGGATAGGTTTTCTCACATCTATTATTGTTCTTGATTGACTGTGTCGGTTGTACGACAGCAGATTTTGAAAATTTATCCACGCAGGTCGGAAAAAATTTCTTGTCCGCGAAATAAAAATCAATATGAAGAATCTCGCTGGCATAAGAATATATAGTATTGTTACGAATTTCCCTGCTCCCCAATACGGTTCGTATCACTAGACCGTGGATATTGAAAAGAAAATGCGCTTCAAAGTTTTATTGTGTTCCTAAATGTAGGATTATTTACAATTTATTCTTTAATGTGTTTTTAACGATACTTTCTGCTGCTCAACACGACTATTATTCTTCTTTACATGAATGTTCTCTTACGACTCAAATGCTCTCATACGACTCGATGTTCTCTTCCGACTCAAATGTTCTCGTACGACTCGATGTTCTCTTCCGACTAAACTGCCTTCCGCAAATAGTCCACTTATATACATTTTTACCAGCATGTTACGATCACCCAACTTCATGGCTTCATTTTTAATCCGTTAACCTGCTTTCTGCTAATCGTTTTCCTTGGCCTGCAGCTGTATGGCGCGCCGCGCATTTGCACCTGGGTTTTTCCCTGACTGTTTTCCTGTTAATCTCTTTCGTCGGCTGGCAGCTGCATGTGGCGCCGCGAATATGCACTAGGGAATTTATTACTTACGAAAATCGACTAGTGAGCATTAACTGGATTTGGGATTTTCGTAACAGTATTTTTGCCGATAACGTTTTCCGGACGGCGTTTGTACTTAGCTTTCGAACAAAGTTTCCAGTGTGCAACTATTCTTGCAGTTAATTTTGTCATCTCTGGGAAGTAATAATCCATTAGAATTTGTTTGATGTTTTCCTGAGCCTCTCTATAAACCCGATTATGTTCTGTTGCGACTATTTTCTTTTGTTCAAATATATCTAGCATAAACTTACTGGCGTATCGAAACTTCGTTGCGGGGAAAAGTTGAGCTAGATCGTGTTAAATGAGTAGTTCGCTATGAATTGCATTTACTACGTTGGCATTCACCACATCTTGGATTTTTCGTAGTAATTCATTCCAATTAGAAAACTGTACCATGTGTATGGTCTTGTTGTCGAAAAGTATAAATTTGTGAACAATAGGTAATTTTGGTATTAGTTTGGTTGGTTGGTATAAGTAAGGCTTGTGTCACTGTGTACTATTGCTAGGTTGGCAATATTTTCATTCTCAAGCGCACAAATATGTTGATCAGACAATACGTTAGCCACATGGTTTTTTCCGGGTTTATAAAATACTTATCTATTCTGTTCGTCGATAAAAGTTTTCTAGCGTTATATTTTTGCGAATGTCAGCGGTTGGTGATTTGTAAAAATGTTGGAGCCTTTTACACCGTAGAGGTAATGTCGGAGGAGTTTTAAGACCCAAACGATGACCAGAATTTGTCCCTCGTTTGTCGCGAATTGTACTTCTTTGTCTGCCAACTCTAGAAAACATTAATATGGTATTTCCGTCTTGTGATAAAACACTGTCAAGCCCATGCTATGAACTGTCAGTTGTAAGATCAAACGGTTTTTTTTTAAGTCAGGCTACCTTAACCTTCTGACGTTAATTTGTGGAAAGCTCGTAATTGGTGTTCTGTGAGATTGATTAAAATTTTTTGGATTGAGTAGCACGAATTTTGTCGTTTTCCTCTTTAGGAATATTTTTGAGTGGCTTTGTTGTGCTCGTGCAGTCTCGCACGGAAGAACGATAATAGCCAGCCAGGCCCAAGAATGATCTGATGGCACACAGTGAAGTGAGTATAATCTAGTAAGTTGATAATCTATGAGGTGGATTGGATCACGTAGTAGGTTTTTAAGACCGGATATGAAGGCGCGAAGTGCATCCTGTCTATATTTCTCGTTAACCACTAATGCCAAAGTGTGATCGCGGGTCATTAAGGTTTTATTTGTTAGTAGTGAGAGCTTACGCTCGGCGTCGTCATAAAATTGAATAACCGATTGTCCATCCTGTTTCAAGGTAGTGAGTTCTCGCCTGTAGTAAAGTAAAAAGGATGCGCGCACGTAAAATCTAATCTACCGCCACTGCCTGGTAGTGTTTAGAACTAGCGTCACATTTTTCAAAAACTTTATAGTCAGTGTGGGCTGCCTGTCTTCACGAATCGTAATTTTCGATTGCTCTCTCAAACTCGGGCAAAGATTTAACTGCATCCAGAGACTCGTTACAGGTAATCGAGCATAATATTCTCACTTCTTGGTATGTTTGTAACTCTGTTTTATTAGTTTATATAATTATGGATTAAATTAATTATAGTTTTTTTTGCCTTTTCTTGGGCGCCAATTAATTAGAATACGTGTTCTTGTTTCGGTGAGTTTGCTAGAACTGACAAATCTCTTACGTCCTAACTTAAAAACTAGTTCATCCAAAAATGATGTTTAATATAAAGCTATATTTAATATTGTTGCGAACTTCGCTTTTCTTCGCTTATTATTTTCGAGAAAAATGTCCTTCAAAATTCTTTTAATTTCAAGTTTTTTTATTTACAATCTATCTTTAAGGGTAGGATTATTTACATTTTACTTTGGCAATACTCTCGACTTCTCAACTTCTCAATATTTTTTTTCGACTCAAATATTCTCGTGCGACTGACTCTGGCTACCGGAAATAGTCCATTTATATACATTTTTACAAGCATGTTACTATTACCTAACTTCATGGCTTCATTTTTAATCCGTTAACTTGCTTCTCCGCTAATCGCTTCCTTCGGCTGGCAGTTGTATGATGCGCCATGAATGTGCCCTAGTGAATTTATTACTTGGGAAAAATCAATTAGTTAGCATTAACTGGATTTGGGATTTTCGTAACAATACCATAGTAAATGTGTTTCTGGATTAGTCACGCCAACAATTCCGACATTGACTCAGCATTGTTATTATGTTGTAGCATTGATCAACAGTCAGCGTTTTGCTGTACAGTCTATAAACTTACATGTGTACTTGAAAATTCTGGTTTTAGTGTAAAAAGGAAATCGCTCCTCCGAAACACCAGCACAGCTGGTGTGAGTGTCCGCTCATAAAGAGCACAATTTATGCGTTACTGCCAACAGTTGCATTTTTAGCATACCTCATGTAACGACCCTCAGTAGGCACTATGATTAATATTACCCGCAAAAAATATGGGGCGATAAAGGCAAGTATCAGTATACACACGCGCTTTGCGAAATTACTAACAACTAAATGTTTTATTTTGTAGGCATGATGTTTTGCGATCGGTGGTTAAACAAGAGGAGAATCGCGTTTATTTTCTCTATTATCTATAGACAGCTTACCATTTTGTAAATAGCTACTAAGCTTAAAAAGCTTATTAGCAGCTTATAGACATGGGATATGCAAACACAACGTGGTCACCTGCAAAGACTAAGGTGTGGAAGGCTGCTTAGACATAATAATGGTTAGTCGGCGTCACCGAATAGTACTGTGGACGCACTTTCATAGTGCTAGGCGAATTCATCGTGGAAACCTGTTGCTCGCAAAGCTTCAAAAATTCTGCTTTGAGATATTGAGTCGAAAGTGTTAGTGACTTTGAGTTACGCCCTATAACAGCAGTTGTACCTAGTCTTGGCTGAGCGGACTACAATGTCGAGGAGAACGGCTTTGTCTTTAGTGTCGTCAATGCTTTGGAAACTTAGTTGCTGATTCGTCTTGCCAAAATGCTGTGAACCTACCGCATACCTACAGATGCGACGAAATTTGCTGGGTTTCTTCTTTGCTGTGATGCAATGCTATGGAGTCTTTCTGCATCCTTGAAATTAGCTAAGGGTTATAGCTATGATAACAGCAGGGATTGCGCGAAACGGTCTGCTGATGAGACTGTCCAAAATAGGAGATGTTATGTTGTTCTTTTCTCTTCGTCCTCTTCTGGGCTCACCAGTCTAGGTTGAGTCACTGACGTTTACCTGGTACCTTCCTGTTGACACTGGATGTAGGGCATCGATAATATGGTCATGCTACATATGGGAAACTGTCATTCAAGAGTGTCGTACGACTTCATCGAAAAGGAGGGCTCCAAAGATTTATTTGAAATCTGTCATTACCACCTAATGTTCGCTTCTTTCCTCATCAAAAGCATGTCTCCTTTTTCGCTCTATCTCCGCTTAATACCGATATGAGGCTTCTGCTGATCGTTCGGATTTGCACGCTTTATATGAACCCACAATTTGTAGTGATCACAAATATTCAAAATTTTAAGAGAAATCTAATGTTTTCGGTTTGAGTTTCCAAGTATTTTCCCTTTATTTTCAACCAAAAATTCATTCGTTACCAATGAAATCTCGAGGATCATTTATGAAGAGGTAAACAATATGGGGCTTAAATTGGAACCTTGCGTTATATACAGTCTCGGTGAGGGTAGAGTCATCCAGGAACAAGCTGTTTATGCACCTAAATACACGACCACGCATACTCAAATGCCTTTGTTAGATCCAGGGCGATAAGAATATCAATCTTCATGTTATCCCTAATGATGTCCGTGACGGGAATGCAGATCAAAAGCCGAACTGGGCGTCATGCATGCCATTACCGTTAATTCAAGCATGAATCAAGTTATTCCTTCATGATCACCTCCGCACCTCTGGAGAGGCCGGTCGAAAATTATTATGTGCAAAAGAGGAGCCCTGTTTAGGACTTATTTTCCACTACTTAGGAAATTTGGAAGTCATTAGTACCGTATTTACGACCTGTAAAAGATAGTTAGATATGTAGAAAAAGATTAAGTTAACAAGCCTTCATTACGCTTTCTCTTAATAAACCCTCGGCAAAACAATTAACTTACATATGTGGGTTATATGATGCAATTTTCTCAAGGACGTAGCATTTGGTTTTGCAGAAGTTGAAATTTATGGTTTAATGAACGCTTTCTATATTAGTTATATAATCCATTTATATTTTGCTCCGTATATTTTACGCAAAAAAATCAGTTATAGAGTTTTGTTCTCACCAAAAAATTTTAGTTAGCTCGAAATCGCTCGTTTCAGATAGCGCTGTTTCGGCCGAAACAGTACTTTTGTTTTTTAAATCGTTCTATTATTCTATTGCTACTGTAATGATTTTGTAATGATTTATTGATGAGCGTAAAGAAGGTTTTCAATTTAAGCTATCATATTTTCAAGCAGTTTTTTGTAGCTTAGATAAGTATGCCATTCATTTATATATAGCAAATTAAATTCTTATTTTTCTGTTATGCCAATACAATAAAAAATTGTGTTTAACAATTACAGAGATACTCATGGAATAAAACAATATAAAAAATTAAGGAAACTTCTTAGACTCGAACAGATTATGCAGAAATTAAGCAGGCCCAGTCTTATACAACTGGTTAAAGGGCAAAAAATTTTAGCGTACACTAGTACACTACTAGAGTATGGTACGCTTCGTACTTTCCTTGTTATTTAAACAAGTAGTAACTTCTGGCTAAATCTGACTTCTACAATCAAAATTAGGCTTGGCGGACTGAAGCCGCCGAATAATTTAATTCAAATCTCTATGGCACGAGATTCAACAAGCGTTATTCCCACGTTCATCATTACATTAACTTCTCACACCAACAAACGGTTCTACTTTACATGGAAATCCTGCAAATGATTTTAAGATTTTGTGATTGACTCTGCCCAGTTGAAATTTATTCGTATCTCAGATAACATAGCGAGTTTGTCAAACCTATTACACGAAAATTACTGCAAAGTCCTGAAAAATTAAGCATTGAAGAATACCTTGTTGGGCAAGAGCGAAAAAATAACGCGAAGCAATAACTAATTGACTAGGAGTAATTATGACCCCCCTCAAAGTGCATGCATGGTAATAGATAATCGATTTGCTCACTTTCACTCCTTGGAGTTCCCGCTAGGCGTAGTGAAGGTCAATGATAAGCATTATGTCTTTTTCAAAAGCTAATAGTGTGTACTTTAGTTTAGGTTATGTTTGCCACTGAAATTTAATTTAAGAAATATATAGGTTCAAAGTGAAAATGTATGGGGTGGGTGACTTCTTTGCTCTCGAGTGTGCATATTTATCGGCAAGAAAAGCAAACAACAAAAGTGTGGCCAACATGGCCAAAGTTTCGTTGTATTTAAACCAGTTTTAATAACATCTCTAACATTTTAATTTATAAGATTATTTCCATTATTTGCGATCCTTTGTAGCCATCTTTCTAGCAGTTTCTTAACCCCTAGCGCAGAAGTCCACTTCCTTGGACCCAAAATGTTTAGCAACTGCGTTGCGGATAGCTTCCAAAGAAGTACGTTGTTTTCTCGTCAGATAATCGTGACACTATGGAAATCGATAGTCATCCGATGGAGCTATGTTAAGTGAAAATGGGGGGTGACTAACAACTTCTCGTGGAAGCTCATTATCTTGATGGAATACATTTTGTTTTCTATTCGCTAATACTGGCCGCTTCTGCTTGATAGCTGCATTCAATGGAATCATAATACAATTTTTTTCAAATAAACATTTTCTAAAGTCATCAACGATTAACTTCGTTGTAACACAATTGTTTCACACCTTTAATTTTCTTAGTTTCTTTTTCATCTTCATCGATTTCAAAAGAATACATTTTTGGTCGTAAAGCAATGAATTCCTTCATTATTTTTCCATTACATTGTCTTTCAACATTCCTAAAACTTCTTTACTCAACCATTGAAACTTAAAACATTTTGTTTGAAATTGACAGACGTATAAAAATGATAGTTGACATAATCTTGAATGTCATTATATAAAGTATTAGTTCTAATATCGTAAATAAACGAATCAGTAATTTAGATTAATATTTTCCTTATATTTAGGCTTCATGTAATCATAATGAAAATTAGTTTATTGTACTCAACACGTACTTTATTCAATGACAATTGTGTGCTGAAAAATTATGGAAATATATGGAACGAAATTCGCAAGTTGATATTCTAAATTGCATTTATTATGAGCAAGTCCTCTATAATCAGTTCTTAAACGACAATGATCAGCCACTCTACTTATGAAAGGCAAATATTTCCCACTAATATGAAATATTGTTTCTTAGTTTTGTGTTTTCTGCTGAGCCAACGGTAAGGACATAATTGATTTCACTTCACTCAAATAATTCACATATATATTTAAAATTTGAATATCAACTGATTCTAAAATGCTTTTGAAATCAGAGTAAACAACAAAAGGTACATTCAATTGATGTTTGAAATTCTTAAAACAAAGACTACAACCATGTTTGTTAGGCATTTGAGTTACCATTTTTTGCACTCTTGCTTATGTTTCTCCAGAGCAGCCACATTGTGAAAATAGATTAACCATATATTACACATATGTATCGCGTTACGATATTTCTTTCGTTAGTTGTGTTTTAAGCAATCTGTGATTGCACACACATACACACATACACATAAATATATGTATGTTAAAAACATCATTGTCTTAAAATTTTTATATACTAGTTTACCTTGATATATTTTTAATTCAAACGTAATGAAATTACGTCATCCTCCTCTTCCAGCAGCAACAGTTTAATGTAATTAAGTTTTTCTTTTTGAGTGCAATATTACGGACCCACAATAACATCATTATCGAGACCGAACACATTCACAATTATTTCTGGATTTTGTAACTCAAAGTCTTTTACATTATTTACCGCTAATGGAAAATTCGAAGTTTAAACCATATCAATTTTCAACACTATAATATCGGCATGAATATTTGCAATTTTATGTAATGGACATTCGTTTGGATTTTCTCTAGTGTCGCCTGGATACATGGCAGCTACTATTGTACATTTAAAAGAGTACTCATCACTGTTTTATACATTGATACAAGCTTATTTATTGTATATTTTCACAAGCACTCTTATATAGTATGATCCCTTTATAGGTTGATGCTTACTAACACTGATTTCAAGATAAGAAATTTCTAGTAAATTCTATCCACAATCGCGTTCTTGAAATTTGCTCATTTTTTTCAATAGAAGATTGCATTGATTTGTGCAAAGTTCATGAATGTAATCTACTATTACGCTCGAAGCTAGTATGGTCATTTTTGTTTGATGTGAAAAATTCTTATGTAACCACAACATTGCAATTAGTTACGTTTCTCCGTGTTCTTAATCGCACCCAAACAAGATACAAAACACAAACATCAAACGTTTAACACATACAAAAACAACCACTATTCCCTACATTCACAAGGCAAACAAATGCAGTTCATCAACAAGTTTGCACATAACAATCTCGAACTGAACAGCCACACCTAAAACAAGACACAAAACACACAAAAAAGAACCACTACGCCATACATCCAGAAGGCAAACATATTCAGTTCATCACAAAGTTTTACAAAAACATTTTTATTTATTTGATTTTTTTTGCGTGATTAATAAAACAAACAAAATTTACACACACACGCTTTGTATTAAGAAATATAGGTTACAAAAATTTACACACACACATTGCAACACCACCGTTTGATCGTTGTGATTTCGTAGCGCGCGGACGTGTGCTTAAGTGCTCCGTTTATATCGTAGGCGATTGTTATTAGAAAATTATCCCAGGTGAAATTCTTTTAGTGAAAAGGAAAGTAAACGATATTTAAAAGCCCGACAGTGTTTCTGATCGTTTTTAATCAGATATAAAGGCAATAAAACTATAGCATGAAAGCGCAGATTTCATTTCCCTTTACTTTTGTTTTTTCTTTTCGTTTCTGTGGGTTCACCCACTTTCGTGTTTAATTGGGGGTCGTTCAGTGACACCCAAGTAAATAAACAAAAGAAAAGTGAGCAAATCACGGAAGGTCATTGCCATCTATTGCTGCTAAAGAGCAGCCCTGTGCATTTTCGAGAATATTTTAAAATGTCAAGCAATAGCACAGACTTACTCCTTGCTTTTCAAGGACTAGCTTAGAGTAGCATAGCTGAGGGCAAAGTTAAATTAATAAGAAGTATTAGTCAACCCTACACCGACCTAGGGCCGCAGAGGGACAAAGACTAACAATAAAGTAAGTAAAAAATTGTAGAAAATAACGCCAACGACAGCAACATGCTTACAGAAACAAACTCTGCACACACAAGAAACAGACTTACACACAAGGCCTTTACAAACACACACATACACAAGTAGATATATACAAATACATTTAAATATACACGCACGAACATATGCATAGAAACATATACATACAAAAATATACACAGGAGGAATTCTTATACATGTGCATACATACATACATAAGTAGATAAATACAAATAACCCGATATGCAAAACTACGTAAAAGTTTTACACAGTCAGACACTAACACGAAAATCATGCTGGCCAAAACCGGAAATAAAGGGACACCTCAAGGCGCAAAAGCGGCCATAGGGGAAAGTCCGGAAGTGTTACCCGATCCGTTCAAAAGGAGCACTTCCAACGCTCACCTGAGCAAGTGGGCGGAAAACCAGAGCAGGAGAGAAGTCAGTCTTCACCGTCGATTCTTCAGGATAAGTCACTGGTGATAAGGAAAGGTGAAAACTCATTTGTCGAGCTAGGAGCGAAATTTAGAAAACTCATCGAAATAATGACCCCAAGTACTTCCACTCCTGCCAGGCGTACCACTCATCAGTCGATGAGGGATTTGGTGGATACTGAAATACTATAGATGAAAGGAAAGAAAGATAAAAGCAAGTGCTGTCTAAACTGCAGCGAAGAGGGTTACCGAGCAAGAGACTGCACAAAGAGTCCGTGTTGTGGGATTTGCAAGGAACAAGGCAAGCCTCCTAATCATCAACTAGCCGGCAGAAATTGCCCGGTAAATACACGTGGCGCCAATAATAAGGGACAACTATGAAGTGTATGCAAATAAACATAAACCACTATCGAGCTGCACAAGAGGCGCTAAAACAGAACGTCAGAGAACTCTCGATTGGCATAGTAGTCTTGAGTGATCCTTACAAGGTAGGCTCCGGAACCAGATGGGCAAAGAACAAGATTGGCACTGCAGCTTTTTTGGCAATGCAGCTCGCATCCCCCAACCATGAGATTTATCCTAGCAGGGGATGGCTACGTTTGTGTTAAATATAGAGAGGTTTACCTTTACAGTTTCTATTTCCCGTCAAATACAAACCACGCGGACTTCGAAAAGCGAATAGACGAGCTATGTACCGACGCAAGGGGTAAAAAACTGATAGTTTAGATTGGGGTAGCAAGTGGACGAACGGTAATAGTACTTGAATAGTACTTGAGTCTCTAGACTCACTGGATGTGACGATTGACGATGTGATTAATGAGATAAATGAGGACCCACGGGGTATGTCATATAAGTTGGTAATGAAGAAGCGAAAATATTCAGACCAACCAAGCTGTGCAGAATTTGTAGAAGAAATATTCGGCACCCACTTTCCACAGAAAGCCATGTTTGCATATGTGCCACTGATTGAGGTGAGAGATAATATTAATTTCACCGGGCCTGAGAATATTGTCGCCATTGCAAAGAAAATAAAAGGCAAGAAAGCGCCGGGTCCTGATGGCATCCGAAACTGCGTTATTAAGCAAGCCATGTTGGCAAGGCCTGCTATATTTGCGAGCACATTCAACGTTTGTTTGAAAGAACACATTTTCGCAGATAACCAGAAACAAGAAACGCTGGTGTTGCTGCCAAAGTCAAATAAGCCGTCGCATGTTGCGAGTGCATACTGCCCTCTTTTTCTATGGTTACGGTAGGCAAGGTGTATGAAAAGATCATTCGAAATCGTTTAGAAGAATCACTGGAGAGCTCTAAAGAGCTGTCGGACTTCCTATTTGGCTTCAGAAAAAGAAAAGTCCAATGGATGCAATAAGGGTAGTCATGAATACTGCAGAAGAAGCGATAAAAGGAATAGGCTGGATGGAAGGCTTAGTAATAGCATTAGCCATCAAAAATGCATTTAACTCAGCAAACTGGTATTGTGTCACAGCTGCCCTTCAGGAAAGAAGAGTCCCACCGTATCTTATAAATATAGTGGCTAGTTCTTTTACTGGCAGAAAACTTCGATACGTTACAGATAAAGAGTGCAGAGATAGGCTGATCACTAGAGGTGCTAATTTTTACAAGGCGTTCAATCCGCCTAAATTAATATTATACAGGGACTGCTTCATGCCGATCTGATTGACATTATAAGAAGCAGATAGACTTGGCGGTCTGAAGCCGAGCAGAGTAAGAAAATATTACACAACACTTAAGTCACATAGTGGAAAGATGCATAAGGAAGGAAAAGAATATTAAAGAAAATATGAGGAATATTGAAAACTTAAATATATAAATTCAAAAAAAAAATTTTTTACTCCTTCAATTGAAAGGATAGATGAAATCAACATCTCTATAGATAGGATAATTTCTAACATAAAAAAATGAGCCAGCAAAACCTATAAAAAAGGAACTATTGAAAACAAACTAGAAGAATCAGTAAATTATAGAAGTAGAGTCCGTCCCATAGTAGAAACTAATACGAAATCAGAACAACCAGATTTATTAAATAAAATAGAAACATTTAAGAAGAATTATAAGACAGCAAAAGAACTATTAAAAACTGAAACAAGCAAAGAATCTCTAGAAGACATAAACCTCAGCAAAACAGATAGTACAATACAACCAAAAATGGATTTCAACTTAGAAATAGCCTTCAAGTTCATACCCACATTTACTGGTAATTATAAAGATATCAACTGCTTCCTAAAAGTTGTTGAAATAACACATAACATCTTAAAAGAAGAAGCCAAACCACAACTAATAAAATACACCTTCTACTGCAAACTGTCCTCAAATCTCCAAACCGCTCTTGCAAATGATGTCCCAACAACACTAGAAGAATTAAAAGCAAAACTTGAAAATAAATATAAATCAAGTCAAACAATACCACAACTACATTCAATATTAAATCAAACCACACAAAAAGGTGCTATTATAGGTTTCAAAGACAAGATATTAAACATAATAGCAGATCTAAATTATCTTCAAATCAAAGAACTAGGCCCCAACCCCACAAACGAACAAATATCCATCATTACCAATATCAACGATACGTACGCCTTAACCATATTCAAAAACGGTCTCGACGACTACATTAAACCCATTATCTTTGCGGCCCAACCAAAAACCTTTTCCAAAGCAATTAATATTGCGCTGCAATATGAAAGTGCGACGCAAACAAATTCACAGGTATGAGAATTAATTACCAAAAGAAAAATTCATACAATCGCCAGAACTACAACAAAAATTCCTACAATAAACAAAACAACAGAAATAAACATCACAATAATCCCAATAGAAACAGTCAAAGTTACAATAATCAAAACAGGAATTATTACAATAATAATAACAACAATTTTAATAGAAACAATAATAATACTTTCAATACCAATAACCACAACAACAATAATAGAAATTTCAACTATCGAAATCGAAATAATAATAACAACAGAAATCAAAGAAACAACAACCAAAACAACCGCGTGCACTCAATTGAAAATCAGGGAAGCGGATTTCACCCGGATTGCTTGACGATGCCCCGGAATTGGGGACAAAACACTTAAACCAGGCCTCAACTGAATACCCAAAACAAGCAAACTCCCATATCTTCTCTCTCTCAAAATTATCCGACTATATATTACTAAGTATTTAAAAAGCAACAAAACCAGAAACATCATTTTTATTAGACACAGGAGCAGAATTCAGCCTCTGCAAAGCACATCTTTTGGAACATTACCAACTAAATAACTATTAACTTAACAGGAATAACCAACGAATGTGTAGAAACATTGGAAACTACACATTTAAATATAAATCTAGGAAATGGAGTCACTCAACATAAAATACAATTAGTGGACCAGAACTTCAGAAGAGATTTCCTACACAAGCATGTACGCAACATAAATTATGAAAATTTCTCTCCTACAATTAATACACATGATGACCAAATTCAGCTCGCCATATACGAAGAAATACTTAATAAAAGCAACATATTTCTGCCCCCAAGATGCGAAATGATAGGCCCCACAGATATCAAAGTAGACAGCGATGCTTTCGTACTAAATAAGAATACAGAAAAAGGTATATTTTTAGCCAATTCAATAGTATCAAAAAACGGACAAAAACACATTAAAATAGTAAATACTTTAGATAAAGAAATCACAACACAACACCTACATATCAACACCGAACCACTCAACAGTTACGAAATCATATAGAATACCAATACGCACACTCATCATAATGAACGCCGATTCCAACAAATATTACAATCCATAAAATTAGACGCAGTGAACATCTCCGAAAACAGGGACTCATAAAAATCTTGAAAAAATTTCAAACAGTATTCCATCTGGAAAATGAACCACTCACAGCAAATAATTTTTACACACAAATCATAGAAACAAACGATAATACACCAGTATACATAAAAAACTGCAAATTACCCCACACACAAAATGACACCATACATACTCAGAACATTATTAGAACAAAACATCATAGAATCCTCAGTTAGCCCCTACAGCTCACCACTCTTATTAGTACCCAAAAAAAATCAAACGGACATAAAGAAATGCCGACTAGTAGTTGACTACAGAAAATTAAACGAGAAAATAGTAAACGACAAATTCCCAAAAAAAGGCTTGGCTTGCACGCCGTCGTCGCCAAAAGCATTTGGTCTTTGGTAATATATTTGGCAATCTTAGATTTGTCCGGAAGGATGGAAATGTAGACGATTCTCGATTTGGGTATGGGAACCACACGAGCATTTTTCAACAGACGCGACATGATGTCAAAATCATTGTTAATCATATCTTAGAAGAAGACATGAGATTAGCGGAATTATGAGTTTAACAAACTTAATCGGGATGCCGTCAATGCCAACTGATCCAGATTTAACTTTATTCAAGTCATCCATTATTTGTAACCCATCAATATAACGGAATTGAAAGTTGCCGAAACCATTTATCTGAGCCCAATGCTCAGACTCAATATCACTAGAGAGATCGTAGTTTCTAACAAAAAAACTATTTAATAAATATAAACTCCTATCCGAAGCAGTTTCCCTACTATTCCGCAAAATTCTCCACAATCCCGGTGTATCAGCATCCTCAAAGACACGTGAAAAGTATTTCCTCTTCTCCCTGCTAATTACACACGACAATGTAACAAAGCTAAGACTCGTAATAATCAGTGCATGATCGTATATTATGGGGCACTGCATCTGACCTGCTAAACTTATTATGGAAACATCACTTACTAAGAAGTAGTCTCATAGCGATGTGGAACTATTAGCTACATCATAGCGCGTTGGAATAGAGTTATGTACAGTGGACAATTTACAGTCCAGGCTAGAGTTAAACTTTTTTAGTTGAGTCTTTACATCTCTCCGCGACCGATTCCAATTCGTTGATTGGAGCGGAGAGGTCCCTCTTCATATTATACGTAGTTATTTAACCGACTGCTTAAGCTCATTTCGTTACGTTTCATTTCCTAAACTGCATTATCCACACATAATTTGACCTCTTTGATCATATTATTCGAAGAACTGCCAACGGCTTTCTTAACCAGATTTATATATTTGGAGCACATGTCCTCAAATTTCGTCTCCAATACGGACATGTCTGCACCTTTGTGTGCCACAATGATTTTACGTTTGCAGGAACTGGCATACATCCCATTTTATGCACGTTAGGCTTTCAAGGCCATGGTCACACGCACCACATTTATAAGGTTTCTTAGAAGGCATAGCAATACAAAGAACACAATATCGAAGTTAATGTTAGTATTTGCGCAAATATCCAAAAGGTAGACCACCATGTAGTTCATAAAACACACAGTCAAGAAATTTTCAGAAGGTTTGGCCATGAAAGCAATTCTCTTCACACCAGGCAGTCCTGGTTACACACAATTGTATAGTGACGACTTTATGAGGCTTGCAGCAACAATAAGAATGTCGATACACGTAGGACCTCAGATACTTAAATTAGTGCACATTCACTAAAAACATGATACTTCGCGTAGGTCAAAACGCAAACGTTCCCAGATGTAGATCTGTACGTTGGTAGCAGAAAACATAGTCGACACACGTATTAGCATACAAGTTTATGTTAGCTAGCTGCACAGCTATGTTGCCTCCACGTAAGTCGCACAAAACACAGCCGGAGATTTTAAGGAATGGCTGACAGTGGAACTGATTTTGATTATTTTCTAATACCGGGCAAGCCCAATTGTAAAACAAGCCTTATCCAATTTGCAGCAACGACAACAAAGCAAAAAAAACACAATGCCATAGGTGCTCCAATTTGTGCACCATTCATCAGAACCCAAACACTATGACTCCTCGCACTAACAACCGTACTCTGACAAGCTGCACCAATATTTAAACGTGCAGATCTAAACATAGGTAGCAGACAACGTAAGTAGTCGACAACTTTTCAGTGAGGATGATAATGATACGAATTATTTCCAACACCAGAGAAATAAAATGCAAATTCACAACTTGAATTTAATATTTATACTCGCAGGTTAATCAGCTAAAATCCAATTTTAAGATGACAATTTATGCAGTTTGCAGCAACAACGAGACCGCTGATATATTCAAGACTTCAGATATAAGCATAACTTTAAAATCGTGATTTACACAGTTAGCAGCAATAACAATAATCTTGAGACGCTTAAAGCATAAAATGTTAAAACTTATGCACCACTCACCAATAAGTGAAGCACTAGGACTGCTCACTTAGGCCACACCAAAGCCGCGATCACAATCTTAATACACGAAATTATAAAAATAATCAAAAACAGAAATTTTGAGCAAATTTTGCCAATACGATGCACAAAGAAACTTTTACTTTGTTAGGTTTGCTATAATGATCAATTAGTTGTTCTTCTTTTATAAAATTATTTGCGATTATCATAACCATTGACAAGAACTTGTGACTGCTTAGTTACCGTCGTTTTGGTTACTTTGTATCAAACTTGAATATGGGTCTACGAGGCGAAATTACCGCCAATCTACTGGGCTCTTAATCTAGGGATTGAAAAGCAATCTTTTGTTCGGAAAACGAAAGAAGTTATGGTGGGAAGGAGAAGCCAAGATTAAATAAAAATATACTTTACTGTTTTACATTCCAACATTCGCGCTACGCGCAAATTAGGTTTCGTGACATTCGCGATATACTTGGTTTTAGGACATGACGAAATTCCGATGTGAATCAATGTGGTTGATTATGATTGTGATTGTAATTTATAAATGATTTTGATAGCATGTATTTGCATTCATTGAATTATTTTAGTCGTAATCCTCGTTTGTTTTTACAAAGTGTATCTTATAAACTAAAATGTACTCACAGGTAATGCTTACGTTAGTAATAATTAAAACTACTTCAATTACAAACAAATGATTATGTTAATAATAAAATATGTAACTGCCTATGTTAATAATAAAATATAATTGTTTATTGGTAACATAAATTAGGACAAAATAAATATGGTTACTAGGATTAGTTATGTTAAAATGAAATGGGTATATTAAATACTTTACTTGTGTTACCAGACCAGACCGTACGAACCTGAGAAACAACTTGCGGAACCAACATGTTCTAGTATTTCACGCCGCCTGTGTTGTTGACTTCGAATGCGTTCATCGTTCCCCCTACTACGTCTGTGACTTTCGTTTACTGTAGGTGTGGGCCAATTCTTCTATGTTAACTTATCGTAAATACAATACCTATAGCACGTTAACCTATGTGTGGAATCAAAATGAGGCATGGCTTTGATCCTCTCACCTCCTCTCTACGTATGGTATTCAAGAAAACTACCTTCTACTCTCCGTAGCGTGTTGACGAGACGGTAGCGTAGGTCTCCGAAAACGTAGATACACTTTTCGGCCATTAGTTCCCTCGACGCACCTCTACACCAACTTGGTTGTGGGAAGGAATATGGGTCGCCAAATAATATGTGAAGAAAAATTTGAAATCGCCTTGCGAGGCGCTTTATTATTATTATATCGCGCCTAACTTGCACAGCGTCAATGCGCTTCTTTACTTAATCATAATAGTAGTAAAGAAAAAATAAAAGAGCGCTTCATTCGCTTGGTTTTATCATTGAACAAAAAGGTTATTTTTATTGAATTGCCCGATGGCACATCGCGTGAGAAGGTGTCACTCCCTCCCCCCCAAGGGTGTTTAGTCCTCGAGTTCCCGAGAGGAATACGTGAGGTGGCCGTATTCTCCCTTTGGTGAGAGCGAGACCCATTTAAAATCTCTGCCTTTCTATGGATCAGACATCCAGTTGCAGTCCAACTCCACACCGAGCAAAAGCTCTTCCCGCGAATTTGAGGCAACTACAGCCACCAATCCCCGAAGAGGCGTTTTCAATGTCCGGCTAGAAGAGACAATTGTTTTAGTGGGCCTTGATATCCATGGTGCAGAAAGAAAAGCCTCTGAGTAAGACTCCGCAGCCGAGGCCACCCCTAAAAGAACCTTTTATTGCTCGGGCAAGGCGCCTCTAGTCCACGAGTCTAAGTCAGCTTGGGCACTTTCATCAGGCAGAGTTGTCTGGACGGGCATTTACTACTTTGCATTTGCTGTAAGCAACATCCGCGTAACGCCTCAGAAAATCCATTGTCCTATGGCACAGGTTAGACTTAAGTCATAATCTTCGGCCCCTCGCATACCCAGCGCCGCCACATTTTTGAAGTCAGTCTATGTGAGGCATTCACACAAGAGGTGCATGTTGTCTTCAGACAGAGCGCCGCAACGGCACGAGCTATATTGTGCTAACCTTCTTTTGTGAAGAAAGTCGTTTAAAGAATTTCAGAATGAACAGGTAAGTTCCGACTGACGTACCCTCAAGACTCGTTGGTGGACTTACTCTTATTTTCCCCTGTACTTGGACCGCTTATTTCCCTGACCGGCGACCACCCTTCGGGTAGCTGCATCCCTTTCCTTATCCCGAAAGCTGCGCAACGGGCTATTACCTCCAAGTCCAGAGAGGAGCGCCCAGAAAGGTTTGTAGAGCATTAGGAGAGACTGCCACAGCAGCTCTCTGACAAGCCAACGCTTTCGTCCTTCTTTGATCATTCAGAACCGCGCCGTACCAAACCGGAGCTCCGTATGTTGCAATAGCTACGAAGAGGCCCTTGTAGATAGTACGGACGGCCAATCTTCCCAATCTCCAATCTCAATCAACAACCCGCTGAACTGGCCTTTCACACCTCTAATCTTGTCTTTTGCCATATCCAGGTAAGGAGGGAACTTCATGCTCTCACCCATACAGACCCTTAGGCATTTGACATTTGCCACGTACTTAAGCCAATCTGTGTCTATCTTGAGTGTAGGAGATCTGCTAATATCTAGTTTGCCTTTCAGCAACATCCGGTTTTTCCGGTTTTTCTGTCTAATGCTCCTTGGGCTCTTTGTCTAATAATTACGAAAGGCTTACCTTCTACCAGGATGAGCAGATCATTGGCGAATGCTGCACAATTGTGGCCTTCTAACTTCGCACGCTCTATCAGCAGCAGGTCCATAATAAAGTTGCAAATATATGGTCCGCACATGGAGCTCTGCTCACTGAGTCCTTGTTTCCAATAACACAGACAGCCCTCTGAGAGAAGTAATTAGCTTACAGACTTATTACTGGACACCCAACTTCTGCTAAATTCGTCTACTCAACTCTTGACGTAGAACCAGGCGTCTTGGACTTGAGTACTCCTGAAGTCTTCGTATCGTTATACTTTTCAGTAATTTACCCAGCATCGGGAGAAAGCTGATATCTCGACATGACTTATAATCGCTCTTGATCTTATCAGGCGACTACAGGAGTATCACCATCCCCGTTGCATTCCACTCGGATGGGAAGTAGGCTTCGGGCATAAGGTACATTGCAGCAGATCCTCGCCTGGCCACTGGGCTCGACGTTTTGGCGGTATTACTTGTGGGTTCCTATTTATGGGGTTAATATCTCCCACTAGTTTGTAAAGCTTACCATGCGGCGTCTTCTGTCTCCGCGATATGCAGCCATATACCGGTTCGTTACGGGCTACTCTGTTTTGGGAAACATAGAAGTGAGATTTCGTGGTAGACAGTATGATATCTAATCGGTTTTTTTTTCGGTGACCTTTTATCGCATAGTTCATTTCGCTCCGTTTGAGCCATCTTTCGAATTTTTTGATCATATCAAATCGGTAAACTGATCCCGGATACAATATAGGTTTTCCTGGCAAGGATGATCCAAGCGGTAAACTTGGAGATATGAGTTCTTTCTCCCGCTGATGAAATATTTTTCCGTTGATTAATTGGGGTGACGGGCGACAGATTTGTTTTACTTAAACGTTTTAAATGAGCTCCTAATTTAGTATCCATCGACAAGTTCTTTTCCGTTATTGCAAGGCATTCTTCGCACTATTTCATAAGTTCTTCTTCCACATTTCTAGTGACGCTATTTTTCAACTCAATTGCTTTCATACGAATTGAGTGGTTATTATGTTCCCAGCCCGAATGCAAATATTATTTTCGCCCGGCCTTCGTCCAACTGACTGTGAAGTGATCTGGCTTTGTTTCGGTGTACTGTGCATGGTCGTGATTGAATTCATTGTACAATTTTCGCAATTTTCGATTCCATTCGATGTCATTGGACAAGCGTTTATCCAGCCAGATTGAGATTGATTACTCCTGCTACTGAAAGGATCGAACGCGTTGTAATTTGCTGGGCCAACTATGAATTGTCGTTTGATCGTTTCAAGCTCTCGGATAGGATGGGGGTAAGCGTGTCGAACAATTTATACAGTTTACCATACTGTCCGGTTGTTCCTTACTGTCTTCGATTGTTTTCCTTTCGGGACGATCGGTAGACTTAGCACGGTTTTTTATATTTTTGGTTACAGTGCTACAATCTACTATCGCTCCTTATTGAGGGAAATGAGGGGAGATAATGTTTATAATTACTATATTATTTCGTATATAAAAACTTTATGTATACTATGCAAGAAAATGTAAACACATCAATATTTAAATTTCGTTTGTAAAAATAAATTGCGCCAGTTAAAACGTGTAGGTAATTTTGTATAGATGAAAGCGGCAATAATTATTATATGTTGGTGAGGTGACTGGGCAAGGCTACGTAAGTTGTTTTAATTAAACACCCCAAAATTTGAAATTTGAATGCAAATGTGATTTCAAAAATTATTGTAAAACCGCAATAACGTACTTAATTTCTTTGTCTACTAATTTAAGTGAGCAAATAATATTTATTTATTATTTAGGCAATGCTATTAAGATTCAAGGTTTAAATTACGAAACTATGAAGAATACAATATTTTTAGACTTGAATTACTAATAAGGGAACTTAAGGATATCTCCTCTTCGTTTTATGCCATCGGCTACGTGGCAATCCCTTTAGACTTGTTTCACTACAACTTTCAATTATAAATATCGAGATGCGATCTAAGTTTTCATTAACATATTTGCATCACACGGAAAAATGGAAAATTTGTTGTTATCATCAATATTTTTTTGATTGTATTTAAATGAAAATGTTTCCAAATATGAAAGATAAAAACAATATTGCATAAATAAGGAATTTTAAAGGATTTTTATTTCATTATAGATTAATAAGAATAAAAGAAATCGAATCTAATTATTTTACACGACATGATAAAACTTGAAATTGTCAATACATAATACCACATGGCAATTACCACATCGCATCTTTTCTTTTTTTCTAATATGCAAGCATAAACAACCTTTGCGAGCTTTCTTCGATGAAGTTGTTAAGGGACCATCACGCTGTAAACATTCATTATTATCAAAGTGCAATTTTTCTGAAATTGCCATAAACCTATTTCAGGACATCTCTGTTTCGAAATATAGAGTTTCAGCGCTCTTGCCCGTGCTCCAATAATCTTGCAGTGTAGGATTTTGCACCATAGATATTAATATAAGAAGAAAGTGAGAGAATTTCCTTTGGCAAAAACAGTTCGTAAACCTTCTCTTTAGCAAAATTTGTTGTTTTTCTTTACATCACGAACAGATATAAAATTTATGCACTTCAGGTTTGTCATTTTTTCCTCTCCCTCAAAATCATTCGTTCTTTGATCACTATCACCAGTATCAAAAGAAAACGCAATTAAACCTCTGCGTGTTGTAGGACGAATTACCTGTTGCCGTAAACACGACCGTTCCCGCGGATATAATATGTGCTTTGGTGATATTAGATGGCGGCATGTATTTTAGGTGGCGACTTCTACAGGTAATAATTGTAAAGAAATGAGAAATACCAGTGTGCATAATGATTAAATTCGATGATTTTGACGTCGTTGCCCAAATTAACAATTATGCCCAAAATAACAATTATGTCCGTTAGTTTGAATCTGGCGTTAATCTTTTTAGGTAACATGATCTTATCTTCCTTGGACGTAGTTCTTTTGCTGACTACGTTAGCTTTATTCATCTCATATTTTCACCAATACAATCGATTACTACCAAGTTATTATTCAGCAAACATTAATAATGTTTAAACACTTAGGATCAACGTTTTTATTTTGTGAACTGAAATATGAAATTTTCAAAGCGTTGCCAGGCAAGGATATGTGGCTTAGACCAACATAAAGTACGATAAAATTGGTTATGCTTTCTACAATTTTTAATGTTTTGTCATTGTAAAAATTTAAACTGTATTTATAGTTATTTTTTTTACAAGCATAACCTATAAAATGTCTAGATATTTTCATAGTTATATATATGATAATGAAAACTATTATTATACCCACCCTACCGTATACCCTATATGAGGGGTATTCATTTTGTTAAAACGTTTGCAACGCCCACAAGGAAGCATCAGATGCCCAAAAAAGTATATATATTCTTGATCAGCATGAAATTCTAAATCGATTCAAGCATGTCTGCCTGTCCGTAATGGCTGTTGTCAACATTCTCCCGGCCGCAAAAATGAAGCTATCGACTTGAAATTTGCAGAAACATTGGGAACTCTTGCACACTGCGCCATGTAAACTGAGAACCTCTCTGTTTCTCAAACGGAATGAAGAATGATGTTTTTTGTTCATTACTCATAAACTATATCAAATAAATGTACAAAAATTTGGACGCATATTTTATGGACGATGCTGTAGTATCTTTACAAAAATGGAAAAATTGATCACATAGGTGTGGCCAATATTACAGTGTATCAAATTTAAATTTTTTCTTCAATATCTTTGAAAGGGACGGAAACAAGTTTCACAAACTCCACGAAATATATAAGTTCTTGGCCAGTTTCAAATTTGCAATGCATCTAAACATATCCGTCTGTTTGTCTGTCTATCTGTCTGCGCGTCTGTATAGTAGTTGTGGTAAACATTCTTCCGTTAACGAAGATAAATATATCACCTACAAATTTGTAAAAGAATTTGGGCGTATGCAACAAAAATTTTTATTTTGAAAGTAGAAAAAATCAGCTGTGTCCACTGCATATTAAGCATGAAAATACGCTTTTTTTGTTTTTTTTGGGATAACGGTGATGGGTATAAAAAATTCAGCCACGACCGAATATAATTTTTTTACTCTTTAAGTATATGAAGTTATCTTTTATATAGACTGTGGAAATGTGGTTTTCAACATTTTTTGTTTTTCATTCAATAAAGCTATCTCTACTGCTATATTATCCTTTACCTTATTTACCAATTCGCAGCAGTATATAGTATCACTATACATAGCTATCGATGTCAGTTCCCAAATCTTTGAGAGATTATGGCTCTTCAGTTTCTGGACGGCGCTGTTACTGTAACTGATAAGTTTTAAATACACATTTTCATTTTTTAAATCTAAAGAAGGCATAACAACACAAACGCTATCAACCGAAATTTTCGATTCGCATGCTGTACAGTTGAATAATGCCGACTGAAATCTCTTCCTTTTTCCAATTTCACTCTTAGAAACACGTGCGCAAGAACAGTGTATCCATAGCGAGCGCGCGACGTCCATCGCCTGCTGCCGATATTTCTATCACAGATTTCCTATTTGTGCACTTTCTTTGATGGCATTTTCACTTAGACATTTATTCGAGGTTGTCACAGACTTCTTTCTACTTATGGTGTACTTAATAACATGTGTCGAAACAATTTTACCACAATGATATTAGCGGTGAATCGGCGAATCGATGAACAAGCGGTTCGGTGCAAATAAGTTCGTGACACAATATTTAGCACAATACGATTAACATTGGTAACTGTTCCACCACACCTCCACTGTCTAACGACATGAACCATTGATTTCACTTTATTAATCAGTTCTCTTTTTGTAATGTATAATTAATTTACTACTCTGAACAGCGCCAAAGCGCACTTCTCTCAATTGCATAAAAAAATAGGAGCAATTGCAACTAATAGAACAGTGTTTGAACACGCAGATCATTGGTGGAATAATGATGTGTTTATCAAAATTTGTGTGACTTATATAGTAATTGTCTTACGTAGTAAAATCTTATATACAATGGTATCTTGCGATTTAGTTCTTTTAGAGTCAAGTGAAGTGAAGCCATACAAAACATATTTAATTATTATGCTTAAGTGGGTCATATTTAGTTTTTCGTCATTGATGAGTTAAAATTCTAAATATTATGTTTCTAATCCTTTAATCTGGAGACTAGTTAGTTCACCAATCAAGTCCAGGATTTTATCTTTGATTGCCATTATGTTGCCTCTTTTTGTTACTGGGGCTAACGTAGATTGTATTTGTGGTATAGTTTTAGTGCACTTCAATTTTATTTCTAATTGTTGCTTACGGGGTGTATATGCATTTGGGAGGTTGCTAAAATTTAACGCAGGTTGGACGGTTGACCTGAGTTTGCAGTATTTGGACTACTTTCAGAAACTTGCATAATCCCCTATGAGTTTTTGATAATGTGGAAATAGTTTTGATAGCTAACTCTACATTGAATTCTGCCATTTCTTCTTCTTTTTATTTGGGAGATCTGTATTGATTTTGATATAGCATTTTCTGGAGCCTTTTTTGCTGCTAATCCTTTTGCCTTCTGGGACTGTATTTAGTTTGCCTAATAGCTTATTCTAATCTATATATGTTGTAGTCTTTAATATTTATTTATTTATGTAATTCATAGATTCAAGCACTTTAGGGGCCAATTTAAGTGTATTGAAGCAAGTAATAAAGTAGAGAATAGGGAAATATAAGTATCAGATGAATTTGAAGATAATCATTAAACTATAGTTTGTTCTACAGATTCATAAATAAAAAAATTAAAAAAAAAAAAAGAATAGCAAATACAGAAAGCAGCCATACTCTACAACTTCGAATTAAAATAATAAATCATCAATCACAATAACTAAATTTAGAAATTGTCCGCCCAGCCATAAATTAAGAAATTCAATGCATCAGAGAAAGTAAACACTTTAGACGTTGCCCCATGTAGTAGCAATTTAAGAAAAACAAGAAACATAAACATGCACCCACGCCAAATGTTGTGATTATATCAGCAGAACAGGCCGACATTAATGAGTATGGTGGGATGCTAACTACACCTCGCAGCTAATCCGAAGATTACTCGGACAAGCGGTCGTGTACCCACAACTTTGCCATGAACGAAATCAATATGTTTCTCAAAGATGAGGTAATGATCGATAAAAATGCTCAGGCACTTATGTAGGTCAACAAACACTATTCTAGAATCATCAATAAGGATATTAATATAGGACGATTCATACTACCAAGAAGCATAGCCTTGGATTTAGACGGGTTTATAAGTAGAGAGTGTACCTGCGATCTTTAAAAAAGTTGTCTAGAACTATAATTAATATTCGATTTAAGAACATCAGAATTACTACGGTCAGAGCATACCAGAAAGATATCATTCGCGGATAATTATTGCTTGAAGACATTGTTTCTTATAAGTTCAAGGAGATCATTGATATACATTGTGAGAAGTAGAAGGCAAACGCGGAACACTGGGGTACCCCAAGGTATAAAGGCAACATTCTACAAAAAGTTCTATTAATGTCCGCAAACTAAGATCTACCAGTTAATTAAGAATTAATAAGCTCACAAGCAGAGTAAGTACCAAATGGTTAAGAGAATTGAAAACTTTCGATAAATCCAGAGCTACTAGGGATGTCAAGAGGGCTCTATTGATATCGCATTTAATGGTATCAGTTAAGTTCATAAGTAAGATGGTGGTATTGTGTCCACGACGAAATGCATATTGCGAAGATGAAATGAGAATCTAAATACATGAGAGAATCTGGTCCTTAAAAAGATGTTCAATAACTTTAGACAGTGCTGGGAGAATAGAAATAGTTCTGAAATCGTTAACAGTTTTGGCTTTAGGAATAGGAGCAACATATGCAGTCTTGCATTGTTGCAGTCATATAGTCAAGATAGGGTTAATATGAAAAATAAACAGTCGAGAAATGTACGGCAAAGTAAGCTTAATAAAGAAGATGGAGATTCCATAATTCTCAATGGAGTTAGACTTAATTTTATACAAGGCTGCAAGAAGGATCATCAGGTATGTCAGGGTGTACGGTATCGACAAAATGATTCTTCACCTCGTCAACACTAAGGTTACATAGAGAGTCATTCACATTGCAGTAGCCATAATTCTTCAAAACTCTTCATGTAGCTGAAGGATCGATTCCAGAAAATAAGTTGAAAAAGTATCTTATCCTTTCGTTATGAATGGTCTTCTTAGCTTTATTCCGATAACGACAATAGACCCTCCAGCTTTCATCAAATTTATGGGATCGAAATGTCAAGTAAGCCAAATTTCATAAGAACATTGCAAGTCTGATACGCGTTAATTTCATCCAATCATCAATACCGTTTGAGATTTTCTTTCTGACAACCGGGATAAAGGTGAATAGCGATTCGCTCAAAAAGTTTAAGAATACCGATTGTAACTCAATATTCGGAGTCCTAAGAGAAGAACACGAATTAAAGTTCGCTATACAGAAAGAGAGTTCAACCCAATCAATATTTTTGAAGTCCCCATACTCCAAGTATGAAGTGCCATTTTTGCATTTAATGCGAAAGCTAGCAAAGATTAAGGCATGATGCGATATGGATGGGCATGGTGGTGAGACGAAGCACCATCGACCGGAAATCAAGAGGGGCTACATTAAAATGGGTTGGTTTAAAGTTACGAAATATTGATACATCCCACTTCGAGCAGAGTCACCTCACAAGATTAACTTTAATTATCTTAAACATGTCACAACTAAAGTCACCACCAATACTTATTTCAGAGTACTTCAACCATACGTCAAGATGTCTGGTTTCAAAAGCCCCAAGATCCCCATTTGACAAGTAGATAACACCAAAAAGAATCCTAATATCAATATCACCAAACTCAATAAATAGTGACTCACAAGCCCCCGGTACCAAACATTTGAAAATTAACGTAAACTTAATCACACTAGATATATAGACACACACCGCCTTCTGGAATATTTAGCCTGTTATTTGTAAGTATATAGCCCAGAATATGAAGCGAGCGGCTAGAAACATGAGATTTCAACCAAGTTTCAGAAATAGCCATTAAATCAAGTTTATCTGTCATAACAGTTTTAAATTTATCGAATTTAGTAGAACATGCACAGGGCCTTATACTTCGGCAATTTATATGTAGAATCGTCAACAGCTCAGAGTAGTTACGGGCAGGATAGAGTATTTGGAGAGCTGCTACTCACAACCGGACCCAAATTAATGTTACTCATAAGTGTATTGAAGGAGTTCAAGATAACTGATGGGGGACCAAATGTAATATTTGAAGTAATTTGTAACAAAAGCAACAATTGGCCTAAAAATAATAATTAAGATAATATGATATACATCAATCAATATAATTCATTCATTACGATTTACTAACCGAAAGAAACACCAATAACAAATCCATCAATCAAAATAAGACCTAACTCATACTATCCACTCCTCAAGCATTGGAGTCAGCGTTCGTATCCATATTAACATCTATTAAGAAATTCAACACGGCCCTGGCGGCCACACTTGATGCTCGTATTATCCGATAGAGTCAAAATAGGAAACGGTTTTGCTGCATTGACCACTCCGTATTTCACTATCTTCCTATCCCGCCGTAGCTTGGAACATAGAGAGTTTATTTGTCCAGCAGTCGGACAGAGATGATTGTTAAGATATATGCGACCATTGAACACTTCGCTCGGAATATTTGAATTATCAACAAAATCAGTACTTACTCATAATTTTGTTACGAAGTGCGATTGAGTTAAGCTTCACAAGAATAGATTTATTCCTATTGGTATAGGAAGCAAAGTTCATCGACATAAGGACTATGTAAAGGAAGCTAATTTAATCAATATCCCAGAAAAGTCTTTGAGGCCCTCCGGCAAACTCTGCATGATAAAGTCCGGGCTATTTATTACTGTATACATCTCATTGATCTCCCAGATGCAGGCTAATAATTTAGCGTCACTGATCTTTTGAACCTCTTGAGTGTGTTGTATTTGATTTCTGCTTTTCTCAACGTCAGCTCCAAGTCCATAATTCCGTAGCCGTACTTCTAGGAACGGCCAAAGCATTATTCACAGGTTCCTTTATTGATTGCCAGGCCATGAAACATCGAATAAGTCATATCCAAGGTAGACGTGGAATTAACCTCCTTAGAACCATACGTAAACTTCTTCGCAGACATTTTCCCTTGGAAGGTAAACAAATATAAGAGAACGCAGACAGCGGTCCATTATCACTAACTATGGCCACATCCTCTTTGGAGACTCAAATGCATGACGCATCCAACCACGCCGCACAACTATCACACCCAATAAACGGCTGGTTGGCAATAGGATTATTGGCGCACTTACGGCCTTTCTTTTCAGGAGTTATAGTCATGAACACGTAACCCAGCTCACGAAACCACGTGAAAGAGCATCACTAGAAAAAGAATGTTCTCACAGTACAATAAAACTCCATCAAGCCGGAAAAGGCAAATGCTAGAATTTCCTCGCAACTTTTCACTATTACTATATTTCGATCCAACAAGTAAACTTCAATTGCTCAAAATATAGATTCGTAAACTAAAACACGTTATTTGCAGTATAATCACTCTCTCCATATAAAATGCGTGTTAACCGCTAGTTACCATTCCAAAGTTATTAACGTTTAGCACTTATTGTAATAAGACATTCAAGTAAGCATACAGAGAGAAAATAAACCATTTCTTAATGTTGCGTTAAATACGTTCCGCTTATTATCCTCATGATATGCAACTATAGCACCCGTTATCAGTCGCTAGTTATTAATACTCTGTTCTGATAAGTCCTGTTGTCTCAAACGTATTCAGCTCATACACCCTGCTCGCGGCTTATTCCTTGCTTATAATATGATTGATCTCTCAATTGTATCTTTACACAGTACACATAAAACCATATTTCGGCTGTTAAATTGCACAACCGAATTAATTCATTTCATTTAATTAATTAATCGTTGAACTTCCATAACTTATATTCAATATCAGTATTTCTGTATATAGTATGATAGTATTTAAACATCTATTAATTGGAACTACTGATATTTATCAGAACTTTACGCACAGAAGTTCAACACGTGCACTCACGTTAACGAATGAACAATAAATGAATGTATGTATTTATACCGAAAATTCTGTTTATCCTGGAAGCCAAGTATTTAAGTCTTGTTTTTCACTTTGTTTTTATTTATGTATTTATTTATTCATTATACTTCTTGAATATGGCCCACGCAAGATACACAAATATTCGTTCGTAATCGCGTGCGTTTATTGCTCTCAGCAAACATTGCGTATTTAGTGATAATTATTTATTAGTCTGCTAATTATTACTTGTTAGCCCATTTTTATTACTTTACAACTCTTGTAACCACCGTCGCCTTATAGGTTTTTTCCAATGAGGATCATTACACATCTGTATTATTGCCTATCGTCAAATGAAATTAGGCGACGGGCTTGTGAAATCGAACCAAACAAAAAGAAAATCTCTTTGTATATGAAGATTTTTATTGAAAAAAAAAACACTACGAGATACCTCGTGTTTTTCACTAATCTTTCTCCAACGAAGTTTTAAATGTGATATCCACATGACCAGTTGTTTTTTTGCAATATTGAAATTTTCATCGTCTCTAAAAATACATTCATTTTACTTATAAAAGAATTTATTTTCCAATTTTTTAAACAAAGGTTATAGCTGTTCTATAAAGGGCCACAAAATTGTATTAGGTTCGTTGTCTGATTGTCACACACCAAGGATTCTCTTGACATGAACAGTCATTATCATTGTATTTTCCGTAGGAATTTCTAGACCAAGCGAAATGCCGGGACTAATGCAGTTGTTAGCAACTTGAACAGCCAAATATCCGACTTTTTACTCTGTCAATATCAATTTACTTATTTATTTCACATCTACAAAGCTCATCCTCACGTAGTTTAAATAGTTCACAATGTGCGAGTGCTTTCACATTTAAATTATACTTAAGTAATTACACTTCTAAATCTGTTAAAATGCTTGCAAAGATGGAAAAAACCCATTGCAAATAAGAGACCATTGCCAGCATCTACTTATAGGTTATTCAAAGTAAATGTATTATATTATTGCACTTTATTATTGCACCTAAGATAGACATTGTAATCTATTATAATAGGCCTTAATAGCTTCGAGGTTACATAAGTACAATAAATAAATAAAATAAATAAATAGTGTTTGCTTAAATCCCCTAACCCCCGGGTTAAGAGGTCTGAGATTTAATGAAAGATTGTTCCAGCAACGAATGCCGAATACAACAAATGACTTAACAGCGACTGAGATCGTTGTGGAAGGAATAACAGTTTTGGGATTCGTACTAGATCTACTACAAATCGCTTGCAAAAAAAATTAGATGACTGACACCTTACGAATTCAGTTCAGTGCTATAAACAGATTAATGGTAGGAAGTATATTTGTATTCAAAAAAAAACACCAAACGGATTAAATTATTTATCAAATTTCACGTTAAATATCAATTATCCGCAAAAATTAAATTATTTGAATAATTTTCGCCATTTTTTACCTTATGTTAGTTAAAGTGTAGTTTAACATCTCCTACTAACCAATTTCTTCTGTGATTAAGAAGAGTTGTCAAGGTCTCTCCTGAGATTCACACTATTTTACTAAAATTTCTATGGTTTTTAAACCCTTGGTCTTCTTTGCGCGTTTGTTCTGTTGAAAAAATCAGAATTAGTAACCCGCTTGAGTTTGGGTTAAACTCGAAATGTGAAACATTTGAGGAAAAATTTTTTATTCATATTGACGAGTAGCTAAGGGAGATGTAAAATTTTTTCTGCTTCAAATTGATAAATTTGCTGGTGCATGAGGAAAGTAATTCTTTTTACCCTAAATCCCCACATATTCGAAACTAGTTACGTTGATGTTGTCTTTATGCAGTGGTGTTGTGCTCATTTTTTTTTTACCGGAACGCGCATATATAATTATATAGACCGGGCCGATCCTGGGTAGGTGGCCGCTCTGTGCGGTCCCATGTCCCAAATTTGACGACGGGGGGGAGATTTCCCCAATTTTCGCCCGTCTTCTAATGTTTATTATAAATTCTCGTTATTAGAAATCATTTTTAGTTCCGGAACGCGTTCCTGTCCAAAAAGGAAGTACCGGAACGACGTTCCAGAGCGTTCCGACTCGACAACACCACTGTCTTTATGTATGCTTTTATAGTAAATTCCACTTTTCGAAATATTTAAATTGTAAGATGGGATATTAAAAAAACATTTGTCATGTTTCGCTATTTATATTTAACCGCAGTGTAACGGATTTTAGCCTATATATACCATCTTCGATATTATATTAGATTGAAACGAACGTTTCGACGTTTCTATAAAACCCGGTGTGTAAAACTGTTAAAATTTTCTTTACAAATTATCAAACCTTCTAAGTTGTTTTAATGCATGTGCGATAAATTTTATGTTTTCCATATTTTATAGACTTTTCTTCCACTATTTTGGTAATTTTCAACGAGCTTAACATAAATGTGAATTCTGCGCTAAAAAACTTTCTACAAATCCCCTTCCTTTCTTAGATCTACATTTTCAGAATGATAGAAGTTTATTTATGCTTCAACGTCCATTTTCTGGCGGAATTCACTAATATTTATTTTTATTCAGTTATTGAAAGAACATTTTGGCGGAGAAACGGTTAATTTAGTGAAGAATTCGAATGATATATAATTTCTGAACTGCTGACATGCTTTTATTTATTTTTTTTTAAATGTTATCGAAATTTTCACAGTAAAATATTAAATGTAGATTATTGTCGTTTATATTATTTTTGTTCAAATGCAGGAATTGTTTTGTGTATTTCGATGCTTTATTATTAATTTTTGAAATAAGAATTAAAAAATGTATCAAAATTTAACACACACACAGGTACAATTGTTTAAGTTAAACGACGCGAACTTTTATTTCAGTACACCTTATTGACTAATATCGCTTGACAGCCCCACCTAATCTAAATCCATTATCTAACAGCATTCCTTTCTTTCGTTTCTTTTTCCCTACCATACAAGTTTGTCATAGTTTTTGGCTTTAAAATCAAACGACGTGAAAGAGCCCCAAGCAATAATTTTTTATCATCACCACTACCATTAAATTTGGACGAGAATGTAGCCATTTTATTGCCCACCCTTTCCGTTTATTTCAAATAATTGCAAGCATAGTGTTGTCATCAAGATTTTAAGCTGCTTTAATGCTTATTAACTATGATGACCATAATTGAAAGTTGTCATCATTTACATAAAAATCAGACAGCATATCTTTATTTTCTAACTTAATGATATCCTTGTCTCTTTTCTGCTTTATTCTGCATTATTATTTACACCACTAAATAGTAGATAACGATCATTAGTACTTGTTTGTTTTCTTTGTTGCATTCGTTTGTATGATATTTTGTTTGTTTGTTTTCTCTTTGTTTGTTTTCTCTTCCTTCCTTTTTATTTGTTTTGCACCGAAAAATTTAATAGACATTATACGTAAACAAACGTTATGGGTGCAAGAAGGCGAGAAAACCTGAAGTGAGCACTATTATGTGCGTGCGATCGTAAGATATATTCAATAAAAGTACACATCGATGTATTAGCGCTATAATTTTGTTGTTCTGTTTTTCTCTGGTCTATACGATTCAACCATCCACGATAACAACCGATGAGACGGAGGAAAATTTTCGACAGCAATTAAAATTCCACCCTCAATCTTGCTTTAACTGCCACGCCTACACATTTGATATTCCGAAGACAACGCTTCCGTGTCCTGAACACTTGGTTTGTTTAGTATTGCGTTCATAGGTTTCTGTAAATGCAATAACTCAAAACTCAAAATTATGAGACCCAAAACGTACGTATTTAAGTTTAGTATCAAGTTCGCCGACATTCTGATTACATACAGACAAAGAGTTAATTAAATTTTTGAAGCAGAATTATCCGTCTTTCCAGGAGCAAAACTATCTGCATTCCAAGAACGCGGTATTCTGGCATACTGCCGAAGTGCAAAGTCCTTAATAAAAACTTTGTCAGGTTAAAATTTTCTGTCGAAGATACGTGGGTGGAGAAATGTCGAGATAAGGGTTTTAAACGACACAAGTCGTCTAAGACTAAAAGTATTATTTTTAAATATACTAGCCCCTTTGATCCGTAATTTTTGACTTAATAAAGCATTGAATCATCTCGACTGATGTATTAAACAAGAATCGCGAAACAAATAAAGCTTTTCGTGCCAGAATTACCACGAATTCCAGTCCCGCAGGAGGAAATACCGCAGTAGTGTGTTCACGACGCTGTTACTTTGTGTTAGTTTAACTCTTGCTGATACGTCGACAGTTAGCGTTGATATTAACAAAACAATCTGAAATTTGAGCTTCATAAACAGTATTCGAGGGCCTAGATAAGCCATCCACGCTTCTGGAATTATTGGCTACATTAAGCACGTAGAACAGAACGGCACTGAATACCACAGACGAAGAGTGTTCGTTCGATGACTCGTCAGATGTTGAGTCAATTTGGACAGTAGGACTAGAGTTCGGTAACTTGTTCACCTTGCTGGCAGAATTTATACCATTGACCAAAACCTGAACAGCCAACGATTCCCCAGACGTTGATGGTCGAGGTGCCAGTTGTAGATGAGGATACAGTTAGATCGGGAAAATGTTGCAAGGAGACATTGGACTGTACAACGATGTTGTCGACATGAGCCACCCAATATTGTTGACATCTCATCGAGGCGCTCATACCTTTCAAAGGCTTTGCTCAGATCTTCAAATATATTGCACATATAACGAAAACGTTTAGAAATCTTCCTCCAATCGTCTTTTCTCTGCGAAAGCAGCTTGAGCACGTTGAACCTTTTTCGGTTCCACTCTTTACACGACAAGGACAAACCGTTAGTTTCGAAGATGCGAGCAAGTATGAGCAGAGTTGCCAATTTAGCCGACTAAGGTAATGGAATGTTGTGCCCTAATGAAAACCTTCCAAACAGATGCTTTCAAGATGTTTTAAAAATTTTCATTTTTTCTTCGTCCTAACATCTTTGTAGGACTCTCGAAGTGTCTGCTCGAAAAGGCTCAAAGTTTGATGTAATGCGTCCTTCAAGAAGGGTAAGAGAGCATAAGTGGTTGCTTTCTTGCGCCTTTTGCTAATATTCTGTGGGGACCCTGTCCAGGCTGGTGACGCGTCATAAATTTTAGGTAATTGAACAACACATGTTCCTGAACTTCTTCCGCGTCAGCGCAGCCAGGCTCGTGAACTGTCATGTCCGAATCTGTGAAGATAATTGCTAAAACAATCATGAATAGTCAGGAAATGCTGAAGGTAGAAGCTTCCTAGTCACGCTGCCGCTTCCTAGTCACGCTGCCTTCCGGTCCATTGCGCTTCGTTAAGAGAGCAAGAACGCACATTTACCTTTTGACTCACTTTCTCATCTCGCTGGCCATCTGTTCAATGAAGTCCAGCGCTCCTCCTTCTTGATGACGGTCCTTTGCTCCCAACCTCTCTACTTCTTTTCATACATTCGTCTCATCTCATACGCCAGGATACCAATCGCAACCGCTCCTTCCGAGATGGGTATATCTCTCTAAGCACGCTGAAGCAGTATATCCTCACCATCTTCCTCTACGTTGAATTGAAGTAAGAGCTCAAACTAGACTGGGCCTGCGTACTGCATGACGGATGTCACCATTGTAGCTTTGACTTTCCTTAAGGCATTTCTAGGCCCTCCGATATTATGATGTCCTAAACACAGTTGAACTTATAGCGCTGTAGTAGAAATATTTGTGTACACTTGCGCATGAGTTGTGTTATTGTTATAACGTTATCGTTGTATGTCGTGATAAAAGAAACAATGTTTGGTGTTAATTAATAAAATCTTCAATTTTTGATTTTATGTGTTTAATCGCTTTTATTTAAGCACTAAGCTGTGTCATTTCAAGAACTTGGTCTCACATAATTTGTGACAAATTCTATTTCATAATTTGAATATCTTATATATCAACCAATTCGCCAATTTCCTAATATTTTCTGCGTACATATATATATATACCTTATAGGTTTTCGGTCGAATAATCCAGTTTATTTGTAAGCTGTTTGCTTTCTCTAATTAGAACCGCCAGAGGCGCTTATTTTTTTTTCTTTTTGTCACTGGAATTCTTTGCAACTAAAGTTGGGGTTTTCACCATGGGGGATAAGGATGTCTGATACTATAACTGCTTTGGGTATATATGAGTTTATCGTATATCCCACAATTAGGCGTAATTCCTGACCTTCGAAATTCCTTTTTCTCGTGTAAATTGTCCAGCGTAATATCGCAATACTATGCTTTCGCCTAATTTGTAATAACTGAAGAAATAATATTCATCTACAATGTTAAAGTTCGCCAACGAAATTTGAAAAGAGTGCTAATTTCATTAAGAGAACTTATGTTTAGTAGTCATCACATACATAGAAGAAATTTTTATTTTCGCCGCCACATTTTCTTATCTTCTTGAAGATGTAAGAGAGGAATTCGGTTCCCTTCTTTGCTACAAAAATTTCCTGCGAGCATTTTTGCATCTTGGCATAGTTTCTGCTAAAAGCTTACATTGTATTTTATTCGGCAGATGTTTGATTCGTTTGTTTTTAAAGCGGGAAATTCGAAAGAAATAGGTTGAACTTGTTAGAAGGTAGACGCCTAGTAAGGAATACTATTGATCGGTTTGCAACTTTTTTTAATTTTTTAAATTATAAAAAATATCTTCTTATTTCTTCATAGAATATTTTTACTGAAATTTGTTGAAGCATTTGTTGGAAAAAAGAGGTTTTGAATTTTTCAATTGAACGATAGTTAAAAAGAAATTATCTGAAAAAATAATAGGTAAATATTGCAATGGTAAGAAACCTAAAAATAAATATATATACATATATATCCCTAGATTCATTTTTCATATTTTCTAACATTTCTTCGTCCTGTCATCAACTGAAAAACCGTCTGACAAGAATTTTGCATTCTTAAGAATCAATAGCTAAATAAAACACCCTAAATAAGTGAAGAGATGTTTTTTACAGTCATCGTCGAAAATAAACCACAGAAAAAAATCTTCGGTTTGTTTTTAAGACAGCCTGAGTGATTAATTTCTTAACAGCCTCTGTACAAATTTATCTGTCAAGTAAAACCATGCGCCAAAATATTTGAGCCTGACACATTACGAATTACCTATCTTTAGGATATTAGAGATATGCGTACCGCTGAGGACCACAAATATTTTCAAGGAAGAAGCAGCCATTTAAAATAATATTAACGCGCCTAGTGCAATACTTCCGGCGTGGTGTGGAAAATTGCATACAGTTGGCCAATAAATAAGAAAAATATGTACAGTAGAAATCAGGAAGAATAATTGTAACAACAATTCTTTGCCAATAAATAGCTAGGTGTATAGAAAAATGATAGTAATTCTTCAAAAAACTCAAAATTTGTTTATTAAAATATATTCACATCAAAACACTAAAAGTAAACGGCCAAGCAATTCCATTGCTAATGCGCCTTATTATAATTGCTTAAGCAAACGCACGCACATCCGCACACAAGTATTTCTACCATGGTGCGAATAGGAATACCGTTATGATTTCGCAGCGTGCTGACGTGTTGTTGAGTACCCTGTTTTTATCACAGTCGATTGCTATTGAAAAATTACTCCAGGCGAAAGTTTTTTTTTTAAGGAAAGGAGGGAAACGGTATTAAAGAGTGGGGATAAGTGCATATGATCATTTTTAATTGGACATAACACTATAGTGTGAAAGTGCAGATTTAGTTTTCTTTTTTCTTCTCTGTGGGTTTACCCGCTTTCGTGTTTTTTGGGAGTCGTTCAGCGGCATCCAAGTAAATCAACAAGAGAAGGTGATTAAATCACAGAAGGACATTGCCAACTATTGCTGCTATTAAGCAACCCTGCGCATTTGGGGGAAAATTTTATAATATCAAGCAATAGCACAGACTTACTCCTTTTTTCCAAGGATTAGCTTAGAATAGTATACCTTAGGACGATCGTAAATAAATAAACTGTACTGTTCAACCCTCCACCCACCCAGAGCCGCGGAGAGATAAAGAATACAAATAAAGTAAGTATAAAATTGAAGAAAATAACGCCAACGATAGCAACATACACACACTTTTATAAAACAAACGCGCTGCATACATATAGGCATATGCCCTGCACACAAAAGAAACAGACTTACATACAAGCCCTTTATAAAAACATACATACACAAGTAGATATATACAAATAAACCGATATACAAACCATAACTACATACAAGTTTACACAGTCAAATACTAACTCGAAATAGCATGCCGGTCAAAGCCGGAAAAAAGGGACACCTCAAGGCGTACAAGCGACCCGGAGGAAGTCCGGAAGTGATACCCGATCCGTTTAAAAGAAATACTCGAATCCAACACAGAAGAGAAGTCAGTCCTCACCGCCAATCCTACAGGAGAAGGTGCTGATGATAAAGAAAGGTGAATATTCATTTGTCGAGCTAGGAGAGAAAATTGCAGAACTCATTGAAATGATGACCCCATTCCGTTCTTGCGAAGTGCACCATTCATCAACCGATGAGGGATTTGATGGATATGCTGGCTGTGCTTCATAAAAAAGCCGCGAAAGAGCTGGAAAAAAATATACCAAAAAAACGGTCAGAGATATTACTAATAAAAGAGAAGCAGAGCAAACGCCACGAAAAGATTCAGAGAAAAGGTGTCTGCTGATATTACCCCTGCGAAAAAGTAAGCGGACGGGAGATGGGTTAAATTCCAATAAGGAGGCTCCAAAGAAACTAAAACACCCCAAGAAAGAGTGCACTGCGGTTCGAGGATAAAATGGAAAGGCCAGGCCAATCAAATTGGTGAATAAGCCGGATGCGAAAGTAATTAAGCAAACAGGCGCTATGGCTTACAGCGATATGCTGAAGAGAGTTAACCATGTTGCGTAATTGCAAACAAGCGGCGAAAATGTAACCAGAATACGTAAAATATTTAAACGAATTTAAGCAAAGTGCAAAAAAAGAAAACACTGCGTACCAGCAATTGGTGGAAAAAGCGCTCGTCCAGGTGGCTAGTGTCAAACTAATGACTAACCAAACTAAGATAGAGGTTGAGGACCTAGATGAAGTGACTTCGGCGGATGAAGCCGGGAAAATCAAACTTGGTTGGATATTAAGCAGGATCAGAGAAAAATCTGCAGTGCTGAAATGCTATAGATGCTTCGAAGCAGGTCACATCGCTAGAAGCCGCAAAGGAAAGAAAGATGGAAAAGTGCTGTCTAAAATGCAGGGAAGAAGGCCACCGAGCAAGAGACTGCACTAAGAGCTCGTGTTGTGCGATCTGCAAAAAACAAGGTAAGCCTCATGACCATCCACTGGCTGGCAGAAATTACCCGGTAAAGACACGCGGCAGTAATAACAATAAACAGCTTTAAAATGTATGCAAATAAATATAAATCACTGTCGGGCTGCACAAAAGGTTCTTAAATCATTATTTTCCAAATTGTAGAAACTTACTTATTGAACGTGATCTCATGGAGAACCAACTTTTTGAGAGGTGTTCCTCAGCACTTGTAACTAAGAGACATAAAACGATCAGGCAATTCCAAATAAACGAATTTTCGCTTTGCAACCGATAAGCAGTGTAGACTATATTGGGAATTAAAAACTCAAATTTAGTTTAACAAGAATTATGGTGCAAATATCATACAAATTAATTCTGGTTTATATTTGCATTATTCAACAAAATATTTTATCCAGATGTGCCAATTATATTGCAATACGAGCAGAAAATGTAATTGAAGGACCAAAAAAGGCAACGCCACACTTCGAATGCCTTGGATTGCATTTTGCAGCTAAAGAAGGATATTGCATAATGCGAAACAAGAGAAGGAAAATGCGGACATACACACACAATTAAGAACAACCATATATATATTAATTAAAAATATGAAAAATGGCGTAAATATACACATTGACCAGGGGTCAATGAAGATTAATTGAATATGTATAGTAAACTTCTGTCGAGGAGAAGGCATGGGTGTTGATTCATTGATAGATGCTTGATCATTCTGGCTGGGTAGATCATGGCTTGAAGTAGTGGCTGTTTGAGCAGATTTCTAAAATAGATAAAGACATAAGAGCAATGATGATAGCAGCGATTTTTAAAGTCAAGGGATTTTTAAACTATTCCCATAATTTGTCGTTTAAGTCCTCTAACTGATTCCATAACTTGTTTATGGTGTCAATTCGGACCTTGTAGAAGCGTTGATATTCATACTAACTCATTTCAGAAAGACTGGCTATGAACTTCTTCAATATTACCATGCGAGCATTGATTTTATTAGTTAATCCATGTGTGCTATAAGTGAATGCTGTTGCATTATTTTCCATCTCGAGCTGATTACAACTTGTTTGCAATTCATAAAGCTTATTTAATTCTGCCTTCGTCTTCATTTTTAAATATGGCTAGGTATTCTTGCGTTAATACTTGTGTTTGCTCATAATATTGACTCCTAAAATAGTCAATATTTGACTAATCATGGACAAGTATGCGCAACTTGCCATCTGTGTCTTCAAATGCATCCCCACTCCTTGGAGAGGTTTCGATGCCTTTCTTGAAAATAGAATGCCTTGTTTTTCCTGTCAACGGAATCTGTCTTATTGTTACGTATAATGCGTTGTAAGCTTTCGCCAGTAACATTTCGTAATTTGAGCAAATCTGAAGCTGACGTCATCTTGATTGATGATGGTTTTCGTCTGAATTAGAGATATGTTTGTTTAAATTTAAAAGCCTATCTTCAAAATGATAAGTTTAATCGTTCGGAATGGCCAATCCAAAGCGAACCTTTGCAGATTGTTGAATGCTCGTATGCCTGTAATGGCTAATTCAATAAGATGCTGATGTTTTATTCCTGCTGCATAACCCAAACGACTTGATTGAAGATCGCGTCGGGGTCACCAAATGAATGTGGTCTCATATAGAGCTCGAAGAATACCCTATAGCTCGTTGATATAAGTCAGCTAAAATGAAGCATTAAAGCTGTGCAAACTTTCAGCACTAGTAAATAAGAGGCGCAAAAATAGAAGTGACAACATGCAAAGACAAACAAATAAACACGTATAATATAAAATATATTGAAATTTATAATTAAACGAATTGAACGAAACATATTGAATAAAATGAACTACATAAAATCTAAGCAGAATAAAATAAAATATATATTTTGTCTAAACAACTTAAATATGTATAGTTGAACCATTAAAGGTATAAAAAATAATATAAATATAAACACTTATGTTCCAACGTCCATTTTTTAACTGAATTCCTTCATATTTATTTGACCTGGGTTTTTTTTAATTTATTTTCTAAAACGTTATCGAAGTTTTCACGATAAATTATTAAACGTAAATGATTGTTTTCATTAGGTTTCCTTTTTAATGCTTTTTATTTATGGTGTTATTTTAACTTCCACTTTTCGAAATATTAATATTATATGGTAGAACATTAAAGGAAAACATTTGTTAAATTTCGCTGTTTATATGAAATAACGAACGTTTTACGACACCATTAGAACGAACAAAATAATTAGTTTGAACATGAGAAATTAAAGAAGACCACATGGGGAAATGTGGCGTTTAGTCAAAAAGTATTCTATAAAATCTTGTGAGTGAAACGAATTATTAACATTGAAATCTTCGGATGGACTATTAACTTTCTCATCAGTTTTAGAACAGTTATAAAATAATGAATCTTTGTACGCTGAAACACTCTTGCTGTCGTCGTATATGTTATCTATTTCATTCCGCATATCACATTTAAAATCCTGTGAAATATTCTGCGACTTTGAAATATCCTGCAACTGTGTCATCCGTGCCTTTTCTCTTTTTCTTAAACATTTCTAAAGCTGTAGCTTTCTTACGCATTTCATTTAAATACGAAACGGAAATTTTTAAAACGTTGGAAAAACTATTGCCAAATGCCTAAACTTAAATCTACCACATGAATTGATATAGAAGACAAATTAAGTATGCCACTGAATCTCCTTTTTATTGATGCTTCCTACTTTCAGTTTTTCAATACGTTTGTAATACTTGAAATATTTGTTATAATAGGCACTGTCGCGTCTAACTGGCATGCTAACTTTTATTAACTTTATTAACTTTTTTGGCTATAGCTGTTACCCGCACTTCATTTCTTGAAAATACCTTAACTTTGCACAGTTCGGCAAAATATTGAAAAAAGCGTTCTTTCTCGGTTGTATTTTTTGCATATCATCTTCTCATATATTCAAAATCGTCCCTAGATAAATCATTCATTCTAATGACTTCGCTTCTTATTTTTCTGTAGAAGCCTTTCGACGTAACCTTAACTAAATTTGTGGACCTATTAGGAATGCTATCTGTGCTTAGAAATGTGTCTTTAAAGAAACTAATTCCTTTATGGAGTTCAAAGAGAGAAATGTTATTTAAGAAGAAATGATAGCGTTGCTCATCATGTGCTACAAAGAACATAACCGGGACAGAAGGTCCAACGAACTCGTCACAAACGTCATTAAAAAGTTCTGCAGATATAGAGTAAGGAGAAGAAATAATCCCGCTGTGAAGTCATGTAGTACGCCAAAGATGTGAAACAGATATTTTTACAAACTTTTTTCCAATCTTTACGTTTTTCCAGTCTGAGAGTATATGTGTATTCCTTCCTAACATCGGCTAGATCTCCGAAATTTATTCTAGAAGGAGATTTTTTACATATATTTGCAGTAAGTCTAAGTTTTGCAGCAACTTGATTGCACGAGGCTGTCCATCAGGAATTGGGAATGTGAAATTTTTTAGAAACCTTTCGGCTCAAAGCATTGGTGAAAGACATAAAGAAATTATCAAAGAAACAGCGCGATGAGTCATTGAGTTGGATGGTGTTTAATATGTTACCGAGGATTTGATATATTTTGGAAATCGGGAATGTGAGAATTTGCGAACGGTGGGAAACAAGTGAAAACCAATTTCAGTTAAACAATGAGAGGTACCTAAGGTATCATTAAAAGTGTTCCAGGTACTTAGGGAACTAATGTTATGTGTACAAATCGAGAGATCTATGCGGGTGGAGACGGAACTAAAGTGAATAGGGTCACCGTCACCGGGACTAAGCCTACATTCAAGAAGGTCTTGAATTTATCCACCTCGCTAGTTGAATAAACGACTAGCCCAACACACGTCGTGAGCATTAAAGTCTCCACATATTAACGCGAACATAGCAAACCTGAATGTGAATAAATTGTTGAAGGCATAGTCTGAAAGAGTACAATTAAGTGGAACGAATGATCAAAAGCTCGTCGAAGGATGTGTGAGTGATGCAACTGCAAGCTTCAATGGAATCGCAGCTTGCAAAACTAGAAACATGGGAAAATGAAAACTTGCTAGATATAAGGTTCGCTATACCACCACAATGAGAAGTGTTGGAGTTACGATCGAATCTAACCGTGTTGCAATTTTTGGTTGAAATTGAATTATGAAATTTAAGAAAAGTTTCGAAAAGAGCTGCCACAGAAAATCGTTTCAGTGAAGATATTATTCTAAGTGTTTGAGTTTACTACGGACGTAGGTGAGTTGTATTATTTTAATTACTGACAGGAAGTG
The DNA here is from genome assembly GCA_000688715.1 of Glossina pallidipes. Taxonomy (NCBI): domain Eukaryota; kingdom Metazoa; phylum Arthropoda; class Insecta; order Diptera; family Glossinidae; genus Glossina; species Glossina pallidipes. The sequence goes on from KK499891.1 coordinate 343,936, forward strand.
AATTAGAAAGCGAACCATAGGAGGATCGCTGATTAAGAATAGTATTCTGAAAATCACGACAGAGAGATAATAGTCGAGTTCGATTTGGAAGAATATTTGTCAGATTGTAACTTATGTATAAATTCAGAAATCTGAGATGTTGGCCTGGAGATATTGACCAATAATCATTTCATGATCTAACGAATATTTATTTGATATGGAAGCCATAGGCTCAGGATTTAATGTCATTTTGTTGGAGATCAAGACAATAGTCTCGAGACTTAATAACTTTTTATTTGGTATCGGGACAGCAATTCTGGGATTGGGTTGCTTTACAGTCGAGAGCATTGTAGGGTGCGTTGTTATCTATGTGTGTTGTTATCTATATATGCTTTAAGTAGTCTTAATTTTGACTTTCATTCTTTTTGGTTAAATATAAGATTTTGATTTATTGAATTATCAATTAAGTTTTTGGCATAGCAAAATTAACATACTTTTTAAAGATATTGTTCAATAAAGAAGATTTTCTTTTTTGTTCAAACGAAAAATATAGAATGTTTTTAAATTTTAATTTGCCGTACCATTACAAAAATTTGGGAGAGATAAGTGAAAAGTAGAATTTGGCGTTTGGATAGGCATAGGTACACTGAGAGAAGGAATAAACTTTGAGTTTAACATGATCCGCAGCGTATCTTTGCGATTTTACTATTTTTTTTTTATGAAGCATAGATGTTTGGGTTAAAAGTATGATCGCCACATATTTTTAGCTGAGGACAACCCAATTTACACCTATGATTAATGCCATAAAAAGGGTAAAGCGATTTTTCACGACAAACTTTGTCGGTGTGACTAAAGCACATGTGACGCTCTAAAATCCGTTCAATGCAAGGTTTAACAGGGAAGTTAACACCATCTATGCAAATGCACGAAGATAAAATATTGCCTAAAAAACTTAAACGAACTGTGTTCAACGACGCACAAAAACTGACGTTAATTGATGCCAAGTTCTGTTTTAGGCAAAGTGATTTTCTTGTATTGAATAAAAACTGAACACTCACGTCTGTAATAAGCTTATAACTCTGGCTTTGGGGATGTGTAGATCCCCGCTCACGAGCGAGATGCTACGGCCTTGAGACCAAACCATACTTCACAAATTGTGCAAGTGTGCAGACCCGAAAAGTTAGTATAACTTATAAACAACTTATTTATATGAAAGACAGATCTTTGAGTTAGTTGCATGGTCATCCTTACGATTAGTGCATCTTTATTTTTGAGGACAAACCGAAGTACACACGAGGCATGCGCTGGCCGCTCCGAGCAGATGCACACACACACACACATGCAAACACACACACACACGCACCTTCCCCACCAACTCACTTCACTAACACATACCCACCTTTCTCTCGCATGCGTAACATTTGCCCTTTCCCCTCGCAATCAAATAACGACACATATTCTTCATACCAACAAATAATTGAAAATCCAACTCAATTTTCCGAGAAAAAGAGATTGTTCGGAAGAAAGTATGAACAAAAGAATAGCGAGACATGCTTTTGTTTCCTATTACACACCCTCATATTAGGTTTACGAAAAATATCCTTCGATCAATTCTTTCTTTACTACATACATCCTAATGAATAAATGAAAAAAAGATAACAACTGATAACAACTAAAAAACACGAACGTGCATAGAACTGCATAGATAAATTTCCAGGAAGAAACAGAAAATAAAGCGCATTTTGGGTGGTGTGAGTATTTCACCATATTGCATTTTCACATATGAGGCTTCATTTCTCAACTGGAAGTATTGAAAACTTATTGTTATCGTCCCACAATACATTAAATTTAGCTATTGTTGCATCTGTGCCGATCAAGCAGTGCTGACCTCGAAGTAGATGTCTCCCGTGGTTTAATAAGACAATTAAATATTATAAGAATAGGAAAAACATGCTATTTAAAAAATATTCGAAAAGTGGCTCCGCGCCCGACTATTTCGCTTACTCGGTGGCAAAGCATAGATTTAACTCCCTCAACCATCTTTATTATTGCAGATACCTTCAGTTCTTTAAATCCTCTCCGTTTGGTAATCCTAAATACTTTTTTAAATTTGTTAATTCAAAAAGAAAAATTTCCACACATCCCTCGCATGTTTCTTTCAATGGCTCTGATTCCTCGGATGATTTTAAAATCTCAAATCTGTTTTCTGAGTACTACCGTCGAAACTTTTCGTCTGCTAGCTTCGATTTATTAGCAAACTACCCTTATCCTATAACTAACTTTGATTCCATACCTAATTTGGTCAGTTCTCAAAAGGTTGAGCTCTCTAAAATACAGTTGCTCGCCTGGACCTGGTGGATTTCCATCATGTATATTTAAATCTTGCGCCGCTGAGCTATGTGGCGTTATCTCTCAGATTTTTAATCAGTCCTTGAATTTAGGTGTTTTCCCTTTGTGTTGGAAGAGTTGTTTTATCATTTATATTCACAAATGTGGGAGTGGACAACTTGTTGAGAACTATAGAGGCGTCACAAAGTTGAGTGTCTTGCCTAAACTATTCGAGAGTATTGTGACTCAGCATCTGGCTTTTTCCACAAAATCGTATATTTCTCCACTCCAACATGGCTTTCGAAAAGGAAGATCTACGGTCACCAATCTGTTAGAGTTTATTTGTCATGTTTTCAAGGCGTTTTCTAGTGGCTCTCCCACTGATGTCATATACACTGATTTTAGCAAAGCGTTTGATTTGGTTAATCATAAATTACTTATCTTTAGACTTCAAACCTCTGGCTGCCCTTTCCATTTAGTTAAATGGATAAGCTCTTATCTGCATGATAGGTCATTCAGGGTTTTGTTTAACTTCACCACCTCAAATGAATTCCCTGTTACGTCAGGCGTACCTCAAGGTAGTCACTTAGGACCCATTTTATTTAATCTATACATTAATGACCTGTCTTAGGTGATTAAATCCAGCCAGATCTTAATGTATGCTGATGATATGAAACTGTTTTCTTCTTTTTCCTTAGAATCTCAATCGCATCATCTTCAAACTGACCTAATAATTTGGTGGCATGGTGCTCGTCGAATTATATGACACTTAACTTAAATAAATGTAACAAGCTTTCTTTCTCAAGAAGGGAGTCATTTATTATTCACTATTTCATAGATTCGCACAAGTTGGAGAATGTTGAGTCGTTCGCAGATTTAGGCGTTCTCTTTGACCATAGGTTACGTTTCAACTTGCATATTGAGCTCTCATTAAACAAAGCAAGGTCCGCGCTTGGTTTTATAAAGAGGTGGTCCAAAGAGCTTGATGATCCTTGTATTACTAGAAGGCTGTATACGTGTTTGGTTAGACCTATACTGGAGTATGCTTCTGGTGTGTGGTTTCCTTCATATAGGTGCTATGTAGATTCAATTGTATCTATACAAGAGCAATTCTTGCTGTTTGCCCTGAAGAATTTGGGTTGGGATCCGATTGCCTCTCTTCCCCCCTATGAAAATAGGTTGCTTCTGTTGTCCTTACCGTCTCTTGAGAAACGTAGATTTGTTCTTGGAGTTTCCTTCGTAATTAAAGTTATAAATGGTGTTATTGACTCGCCGTCATTGCTTGACGAAATAAGTTTCAATGTTGCTAACCGCTTTCCTAGGCACTTTACCTTGGTTAAACTTAGTCAATGTAAATATAATTATGAACTGTTTAACCCGCTCAGAGTTGTTTGCAAGAACCTAAATGACGTCCATCACTTATTCTCATTATCGCTCTCTTTAAAGTCCATTAAAGCCACACTGCTCAATACACGTGATTTACCCATGTCGTATTTAAACTAGCTTTTGAGCTTATAAAGTCAGTATGATTAGAAGATGAATTATTGTTGACTATTATTGATTGCCAAGCTTATGCATGTTTGCGATGGCTTAGGGGTTCATTTACAATTTGGTCCTGTACCGGTCGTGGGTGTGGCCCTGTGCTAATTCTGTGCATGCCTTTCCTTTTTTCTTTTTTTTCTTTTTTGTCTTACTATACTTATACTAGTTTTAATAATAATTAATTTAAGATTAGTTTAAGAACTCGACTGTCATTTGTTTTTAGTTGAGTTCATGCATGTTTAGAATAAATAAATAAATAAATAAATAACTAAAAACAATCAAACGGCTAACGATCCTTTTTCATTTGTATTTTTATTATTAGTATTTTCATTCGTGTAAATACCTCGCTGAAAGTGGAAAAAGGGTTACTGTTATGGTACATTATAACCGACAAAAAAGGCAAAATTGTTTTTTATTTATTACTTTATGACGATACTTAAAAAGTATTTAACGAGAAAAACTGCGGCAATAAAAGACACAAAGAATTTTACAGAAAACGCTTGAACGTAAATTCACCAACATTTCTATCCTATATAAGCAGAGTTTTCTCTTAACTTATTTCTAAAAATAATCAAACCACCAAATCGATCAGTGTGGTAAAAAAATTATATACAAATTAATCGAAATAAAAAAATTAAACCAACCTACTATAAATGTACTTTTTGTGACGAGACAGCTAGGAATTTACTGGACCATTACTGCTCAGAATTTGCAGTACCTGTCAGCTGGATTTGCAGCAAGCTGATTTCTTGAAGAAAGGAACAATTGGCGTTCGGCGAACAAGGTGCAATTTTTGTGGTACTCACCACGTTGTGAAACAGCATTTATAGAAAACCAGCCTACTACTTCCGTTAAGAATGACGGTCCGCCTCCAAGCAACGCCGCTAAGCCTAAAGAATTTTTTCAAGCCAGTACCAAAGCGAAAGTTCTTGCCAGTGAAGACAAACTACAAAACCCACTTGAGGACCAATATACACAAGGAGAAGGCAGCTGTGCTTTTAAAAGAAAGTGTATTCATCGCAACTCCATCGTCATCGGACAATGTGATTCAATATAAAATTGTTAACAACTTGAGGGACGGAATATACATCGATAAATTTTTAGGTGATATCCGAACATATATTCATGAGCAAAATCAAATAAAATTAGATGAATTTAGCTCTGTAAAATTCATTTTGAGGCTTTTTGAAGACTACGTGAAAGGTGTAGAAACAGAAATTGTGCTAACAATAGAGCATTTTTCAGCGAAGATCGTTGCTGTAAGCAGTGAAGTCAAACACAAGCTTGACGAGCTTTTTATCGATCGTAAAAAAGCAACTAAGGAATATCAGGAAGGAGATAGCGGCTGGGTGATAGCAGACTTTAAATTTTGCGAATTAACCATCTGCAAGTTGGAGTCCATTTCTGTGGGTTCACTTGTACCCTTATCAAATAGTATATACACTAAAAAAGGTACAATTAATGTGAAAAATGCTGATGCCTACTGTTTCAAATTGTGCATATTAGCGGATATAGCGTACAAGTGTGACAAACCGGTGGAAGAAGAATAACGCAAGTTAGCTCACACGAGTTATTATAAAATTGAAAGTATTCGCGAGATTGCCATTGAATTTCGCACCATTCGAATTAAATTCTCTGGCTTAAAATTCCCGATAAGCAACTGCGACATCAATCGGTTTGAGCAGAATAAAGACATCAGCGCAAATATTATAATGGTACATGGAAAGCGGCTGGTCCAACGAGGGCGTCAACTTGCTGACTGAATTTAACGAAACGGCTAAGCAATATCTTTATTGTCTTGTTACCAACATGCAGAAGTTGGTAAAAACACAATATACGCGAACATATACCTCAGGGCAGTTTTGTGATTTGTGACAAACATTTTGCACAACGACTGGAACCCGCAATAAGGAAGAATGTAACAGAGTCAAAAGCGTATTTCCCATGGCGGGAACAACAACCAAATTTAAAAATATAGAGAAGACGTTATCGCCGCCAATTATAATATATGCTGATTTGGAGGGTATGCTTAAGCCAATAGAAGTTCTTAAAAGGAGCGAGAGGAGGAGGACAATTCAACAACATGAAGCATGCGCGTTCTCTTACTGTATAAAACGTGTGTATAACGAAGGATATAATGAACAAACTTTTGTTGGCGCGTTTTTTTTTTTTTTTTTTTTTCTAATATTTAAGTAACGAATTGAATTCAGCTATTTATTTTTTATTTTTGTTAGGACAAACACGTGTAGCTGATTCTCCAGCGTTCACGAATCCAGAAAAATTTGCGTTAATGAGTCGTAAGGGCGTCTTTCCGTAAGATTATAAAGCGACGTCAAGAAACTTGATGACCCAATTTTGCCAAGCTGCGAGTGCTTCTACAATTATTTATCCGATCGCGAATGTAGTGAGGCTGACTACAATTTCGCTCAGAGGGTATGGGACGCGATGTATTGATACGACGTAGTGCATGATAGGCCAATATATGTGGGGGTAACTGTGCTAGAACTCTCTAAGTGGTTAAAGTACGATTGTTATTACAACTTTTTAATTAATTAAGGCCAAAGAACGAGGATAATATATATGGATACAGATTCATACGTAATAGGATGTGATCCTAATATATATGATGTTATTAAACCTAGCTCTTAAATCGATCCAGTTCGATCCATGATCTTCAAAAAAATGTTCCTTTAAATTTGCTAACTCTAACATAACCTCCAACTTTAAACTTTGGTTTTGGAAATGTTTTGGGAAAATTATATACACTTTATTATATCTGCTTCTTGTTGTTTGTGTTAACTTCATTTGGCTTCACTTTTATTGTTCTATGATCTGTATTATTGTATTTGGCTAGGAAGATTTGAATTAAGAATTTGTAAGTACCGTTCATGCTAAACATTTTCCACATTAACTTTTTTAATGTTCTATTGACTCCTTCACATATGGAGACTTTCATATGAGTGTATGTATGATAATGGTCAATTTGATAATCTCTCATCAACTCTTTAAAGTCTTTATTGAAAAATTCCTTCCCCTGATCAGTCTGAATATTCTTTAGAGAGATATCTCTTTTTTGCTGAACCTTAGTCTTATTTAATTCCACGCACTATGGCAAAAATCGATTATAATAAAAGCACGAGATTCGTTTTTGTAACATAGTATTCCAATATACGAAAGTTGACAAAAAAAATTCCAAGACGAGTAATCAAGTCACGTTTTAGTATCAAGTTTTATCCTATGTTCTTTTCGATTAACAATTGGCAGACACTGTCCATCCTTCTTATATCTAAAATTACACTCAAGGTAGTCTAGAGTTGGACGCTCTGGGATGCTCTCAGGTTCTATAAAGTCAAATTGATCGAATCTTACTTGTAGGTATTCCTTGTATGCTATTAAACGAATTCCTTCGTCACGGGTAAAACCAATAAAATTACATTTATTGTCTTGTAGCCACAAAACTGGTTTACCACTTGTTCAAGGTGAAAAACCACATTTAATTTTAGTTTTTAAACTGATTCCAAGCCAAAAATTAATTGATGGTCGTGGTTTCTTTTGGGTAAATGCTGAGTTTTCCGAGCACTTTGCCATATGTTATCCATTTAATGAGACGACACAACTACTACTGAAAGTGACTTGACTTTTTTAGAATATAAACCTGAAGATTATATAAAATCAGCTCAGTATTTATCAGTGACTCGTCAAACGGTGTCTAGCATAAATAAAACTTGATGATTTTGAACTCTTAATCATTTCCAGCATTGTCATGGAGATCAGAAATAAATTTGCATTAAAGAGTTATCATCTTTGAGTGCAAATTCTGTTGTAGTTAACCACTTTTTATTTAGACCTTCCTTCGGCGAAAAAAAATTAAAGAAGAAGACTAAAGATCAAAATCATTTTTGTACTAAATTTATTCATGGTTTAAAATGGTGGGGTGCTTATGTGACATACTATCACCGTTGAATCACTATGATTGTGTTTTAATAGTGGGAAGAGAAAAGCAATAATTCAAAGTGATATTCGTGAACACTGAAACATGTTTAAGAAAACTACCTAAATGTTATTTATATAAACTTTTCATCTACATTGAAAGAAACTCAGACCCCGTTAACTTCAGATTAAACAAATATTTATAACATGATGTATTCTATGAAGTCCTACTTTATTCTCTATTTTATAATTAGCAAGGCCACATATTTTGTGAATTTTACCACCCATTTACTATGCTTACTAGCGGACCATCAGGGTCTGGCAAAACAACATTTTTGGCAAATCTTAGTTGCAACAAGGATTTCTTGATTACTGTGAAAATTGATCGAATAATTTGATGTTACGGCGAGGAAATTGCGAAACCTGATATGAATAGTGTTGCGAATGTTGAATATAGCAACGGAATACCAGAGAATTTGGAAAATGTTCTCAATACACCAACTCTCGCCATATTCGATGACTTAACGATGGACGCTTTCAACAAAACAGTTTGTGAACTTTTCCCGAAGGGGCTACACCATCGCAATTTTTCTGTCGTTGTAGTAACACAAAACATATTTCACAAATCGTCGGACACAAAAGATATTTCATTGAGTTCGAAATATATAGCTGTTTTTAAAAATCCTATAGATATCCTACATTTTCAACACTTAGCAAGGCAAATTCATTCCGAAAATTCATCTAAACTTATTAGCATACATAAAGGTGCGACTAGTAAACTTCACGGTTATTTATTAATCGACCTTACACAAAGCGTAAATGATTTGTTAAGATGCAGCCCGGACATGTTTAATTTGAATTTCTGCTATTGCTTCTGTGACACCGGACACCGGAGAAAATGGTCTTAAAAGAGAGTTTGAAGCAACTGAAGAACCACAAACATATGCTGTGTGTCCTCAAAACCAATAATAGCAAATTAAGAAAAGCTATACTCAACTGATTATCTTTAACAGAATAATTGGAAACACGAAACTTAAAAATAAAGACTTCGAGGTTCTAAAAAAGTATAAAAAAGAACTTCGATTCATCTCGAGACCAAACGCAATCGTTCTTGTTCAAAAGAAAGGTTCTTGTGCATAAAGGTGGTGGCTATAATCTTAGCATCGCTATTAAGTGGATTTATCGGAAAATTGTTAGACACTGTTCAATAAACTTAAGCCGAAGCTAAATAAAATAATTTTTGCATCCAAACGCATGCGCTGCGATGATGGATAACAAATATTCAAAGGAGTGTATTAATGGAAAGTTATTACGATATGTCAACAACGTTTCGCTTTCAGAATATAATAAGAGGATCAAAATTAAACAAGAATTAAAAAGTTACCTTAAAATAAAATTAAAACCAATTAAGCAAAACTATGATCGTATACCTGAAATGACGTTTTCTAAAAACAGCGTAGAAGATGTGAAAGTTAACATTGACTGAACAACTGAAATCCCCCTAAAAAACATAAACGATGACAGCACATTCAAAAATGGCAGAGAAAAATTCCAAAGTGACTTGGATGACAGTATTTCGAAAGATGAGTGTGATCCTGAATCGTCCTTAATCGGAAATACAGAAGCCACACCACACCAAGTAAGCAAACAACCTGGAAAATCTGACAGAGAAACCAGAATTTAGAAAACGCATTTCTGCGTACAAGACCCAACTTAAAAGCCAAGTTAAAATCAAGATAGATTTAATTAAAAATGGTCTGTCTGCAGATGTTATCAATCCGAACGGAAAACAAAAGTCTACTCAAAAATCTCCAATTCTGAAGGGTGAAAATAGTTTTAAGTGGATTGCTTTATAAAAATGTATGTTTGCACGAACGTTAAATAAAAAACTATTACAAACGTATTTTGAGTTCATTTGTCCAATAGATTTGAAGCTACGAACTACATGGAGGATTTTTACGTTTATTAAGCAACAATTCAGTTGCCGTTTACGAAAAAAATACTTTCTCCTCATTTACAAATTTTGTAAACCTTCCTGCTATTACAAATAATCAGTGGGAAGTTGGAATAACTGAATTGTTTTCGAATAATGTCAATATCGAAAATTACACTCCTCAAGAACAAGCGCGGAAATATTGACTATTATTTATTTATACCGATATAATAAAACTTCATTGCGGAGGGAGATGAAATTTTAAGATGTGTTCGTGTTTTGCGTGTGGTTTAATGGAAAAGGCAAGGGTTTTGAGTTCAAAAGCGTAGACTACTACAGCCTTGAAACTACCAGCATAAAGCACATCTCTATACTCATAGTTAGTGCAGACGGTACCGAATATAATTTTCGTGATTCCGTTATGCCTGCTTACATTACTCTTCACTTTAGAAAAAAGAAAACGGAATTAAAATAAATTCGATAAAAATGAGAGCACATTTAACATTTCATTCAGAAATGTAACAGACTGGCATGGAGCAAGTGTATACTCCATATTACTCTAATCAAAATGGATGTGGAATAAGTCACATAGCATCATTACATGTGTCCGCCCGAGTGATAGAATATGGGCGCGGTATTGGTTCATCCTTCGCGTCTTTTTTTAGAAATTTTAAACCGCTGTTTCTATCGAGTTTGAAGGCGATTAAAGACCAAGCTGTGGATACTGACAAATCTATTCTGAATGATTTCGGTCGCAAACCACTTAGAAACGTTTTGGAAGAGCAAGGCAAAAGGGTTCAAGTAATTTGACAGACAGGGCAGTCAACAAGATATCATCTAAATTCCAAAAGGCTCTGGAAAAAGTAGTATAAGGCGTCGTATCAAAAAGAAAATAAGTTCTAAAGCCAATCGCACGACAAAATTCAATCTACGTAAGAAAGTGAAGGATATATTCGCTTAGGAACTGTTAACACTCATATAGAATGTATGAATGAAATGCGAACTAGGTTTATTTGCACCTGATCCTATACAAAGTAGCCTTCTAAACACACAAGAAATCTAATACAATCCTATTCAATCCTTAGATCCTAGCTCCATAGAATTTCTCTCTCTTGGTAATGGAGATACATATCGACATCTTTACAGCGTAAAGATAATTCTGATATTACTGACGATAAGTGTAGCGTTGTTAATAATATTCTACATCTCTCTCTCCGTGTCTCCGTCTCCGTGTACTTAAATAATGTTCTGATTTCGCAAAGTGACAACAATTATCACTACACATTTATGAAGTTCTGGATGGTATCCAGATTACTACACCGGTGAAACGTTTCATGATGGTAAAAAACAATTAACAGTTGACAAGAGTATTACAGTTGTTTGGAGATATTTTTAACGAAACTAAACTCTTTTCTAAATAATGTTGATTTGCGCATTATATTTAATTTGGAAAAATCACCATTTTATTTAATGCAAAATCCTGCTAAGGAAACGTAGCTTAAAATATTGGTAGCTCAATTGTTTATGAATCACATAACTAATAATTCTGGAATACTGGGTTCTCATCATAAAATATTGCAACCAAAAGCAATTTTATATCCATTTAACAAAGTACAAGTTAAATTTTACTTTGTCTCCTGGAAGCCATACCCTACCATTAGATAATGTCGTCATAGGGCAACTCCTAACATTTTTAGTATGGCTTACAATAGCGCTTATTCAGGCGATCGAGCAATTCTTCCAAGTTCGAGCATTTTTATTTGCAAAGATTTAATTTGCCAGTCCATGATGTTCAAATACCCGCCCAACCACTCGAATTCGATTACTCTGCAAGAAAATCAAGCAGAGCTTATAGCATGCTATTCAAATCTGCTGGGTCCAATCATTTAGCTCGTGGTCTTCATATAATTAAGAAACTTTTTAATGATAGCTGTTTTACAGTAGTGTTTGATTTCTCTGCTGATCATTGTAATAACGATTTGTGTGTTAACATTTTAATACAAGGAAACATACACATTCAAGAGATCATCATCAGCCGTAACTTGCATAGTTTACTACGAGTATGTTTCGATGTTGGAGATAGATAAAAACCGAAACATGAAAATTGCGCTTTAAAATGAATACGATGTAAATTGAGGCAAATCTCTCTACAAAAAAGTACTTCCAAGGTGTTTTTCCAGCTAACAGTTTACCTCGCAAAGTGAGGCCCAAACCTGCTCTTATAAGAGCAAATACAGAATACTCTAATCAACCAAGAGAACATTGGGTTGCCTTTTACTTCAATTCGAAGACAGGAGCAAGATATTTTGGTTCCTACGGTCAAAACCCATTGAAAAAACAATTTTGTAATTTTTTAAACAGAAACTGCGACACGTACACATATAACAAACAGCAACTTCAAGGATACTTTTCAAGCACTTGCGGATATTATGCCTTGCTTCATACTTTATACAGAAGTCAATGAAGTTTACATGTTTATCTCAAACAATTTACTAAACCTGGCTACATCTTTACTGATAGAAAAATACTCCAACTATGTAAAAAGAATTTTTAATAACCTAAAAGTTAAATTTTCAATTTAGACGCCAAATCCTTTATTTTCATCTTAAATAAACTCAAAAATTGGTGCGTTAGCTATAGATTTATGCCTTCCTATAAAGACAACATGTTGAATATTATTTTCTTTCAACTTTTTATACGGGTTTTTGGATGGGAATACTTGGGTAAGGCGCTTCGATAGAAACATCCACAGTAAGTCCCCATCAGGGCAATTTTCTCTCCAAATTGTGCTGCTTTTGTTTTACATTCAATTATCTTATAGGCTGTGCCAATTGATAACGCATCAATCTTTATATAGCCTTGCACTGATATTTTCCAGGCGTCATTAAGACTCTGCAGAAAGGTCTATTAAAGAAATTTAAAAAAAATTATGAGATTTTTAAAATAATTATTTGAAAAATATTTCACATGTTTCTTATTTCTCGCCAAGTCTTTTTTCTTTTCTTTTGTTTTTGCCTTTTTTTTGGCAAATATTGATCCCGTACTTCTTTTTCCAATCAAGAATTTGAAGAAACTGACCGAAGTTCAGTTTACAATTTATTTTTATAGATTCCACTTTGAAAGAATTGCTCCATTTGATTATTCTCCATGAAGATTGATTGGAAGACGGTTTCCCAATTAAACTCCAATCTTTCAAATTTGAGCAATTTGAGTAGACGACACTGGAGAATGTCCACTAGGTTGCATTGATAAAAGAATTTCCAGATCGTCTTCATTGTCATTAGAAATTGAAATAATTTCGGGAGTTTGGGAAGGCAAAAAGGTGACAGAGTCCATTGTCATCTGAGAATCGTAACTTTCTAATGTGATCATTCCGGCAGTAGATTGATTCTCGTTTTGCACTGACGATGATAATATTGATGATGATGTTGTGTTGTTGTTTGATTTCATTTTTTTATTTCGATTAATTTGTATATAATATTTTTACCACACTGATCGATTTGGTGGTTTGATTATTTTTAGAAATAAGTTAAGAGAAAACTCTGCTTATATAGGATAGAAATGTTGATGAATTTACGTTCAAGCGTTTTCTGTAAAATTCTTTGTGTCTTTTATTGCCGCAGTTTTTCTCGTTAAATACTTTTTAAGTATCGTCATAAAGTAATAAATAAAAAACAATTTTGCCTTTTTTGTCGGTTATAATGTACCATAACAGTAACCCTTTTTCCACTTTCAGCGAGGTATTTACACGAATGAAAATACTAATAATAAAAATACAAATGAAAAAGGATCGTTAGCCGTTTGATTGTTTTTAGTTATTTATTTATTTATTTATTTATTCTAAACATGCATGAACTCAACTAAAAACAAATGACAGTCGAGTTCTTAAACTAATCTTAAATTAATTATTATTAAAACTAGTATAAGTATAGTAAGACAAAAAAGAAAAAAAAGAAAAAAGGAAAGGCATGCACACAATTAGCACAGGGCCACACCCACGACCGGTACAGGACCAAATTGTAAATGAACCCCTAAGCCATCGCAAACATGCATAAGCTTGGCAATCAATAATAGTCAACAATAATTCATCTTCTAATCATACTGACTTTATAAGCTCAAAAGCTAGTTTAAATACGACATGGGTAAATCACGTGTATTGAGCAGTGTGGCTTTAATGGACTTTAAAGAGAGCGATAATGAGAATAAGTGATGGACGTCATTTAGGTTCTTGCAAACAACTCTGAGCGGGTTAAACAGTTCATAATTATATTTACATTGACTAAGTTTAACCAAGGTAAAGTGCCTAGGAAAGCGGTTAGCAACATTGAAACTTATTTCGTCAAGCAATGACGGCGAGTCAATAACACCATTTATAACTTTAATTACGAAGGAAACTCCAAGAACAAATCTACGTTTCTCAAGAGACGGTAAGGACAACAGAAGCAACCTATTTTCATAGGGGGGAAGAGAGGCAATCGGATCCCAACCCAAATTCTTCAGGGCAAACAGCAAGAATTGCTCTTGTATAGATACAATTGAATCTACATAGCACCTATATGAAGGAAACCACACACCAGAAGCATACTCCAGTATAGGTCTAACCAAACACGTATACAGCCTTCTAGTAATACAAGGATCATCAAGCTCTTTGGACCACCTCTTTATAAAACCAAGCGCGGACCTTGCTTTGTTTAATGAGAGCTCAATATGCAAGTTGAAACGTAACCTATGGTCAAAGAGAACGCCTAAATCTGCGAACGACTCAACATTCTCCAACTTGTGCGAATCTATGAAATAGTGAATAATAAATGACTCCCTTCTTGAGAAAGAAAGCTTGTTACATTTATTTAAGTTAAGTGTCATATAATTCGACGAGCACCATGCCACCAAATTATTAGGTCAGTTTGAAGATGATGCGATTGAGATTCTAAGGAAAAAGAAGAAAACAGTTTCATATCATCAGCATACATTAAGATCTGGCTGGATTTAATCACCTAAGACAGGTCATTAATGTATAGATTAAATAAAATGGGTCCTAAGTGACTACCTTGAGGTACGCCTGACGTAACAGGGAATTCATTTGAGGTGGTGAAGTTAAACAAAACCCTGAATGACCTATCATGCAGATAAGAGCTTATCCATTTAACTAAATGGAAAGGGCAGCCAGAGGTTTGAAGTCTAAAGATAAGTAATTTATGATTAACCAAATCAAACGCTTTGCTAAAATCAGTGTATATGACATCAGTGGGAGAGCCACTAGAAAACGCCTTGAAAACATGACAAATAAACTCTAACAGATTGGTGACCGTAGATCTTCCTTTTCGAAAGCCATGTTGGAGTGGAGAAATATACGATTTTGTGGAAAAAGCCAGATGCTGAGTCACAATACTCTCGAATAGTTTAGGCAAGACACTCAACTTTGTGACGCCTCTATAGTTCTCAACAAGTTGTCCACTCCCACATTTGTGAATATAAATGATAAAACAACTCTTCCAACACAAAGGGAAAACACCTAAATTCAAGGACTGATTAAAAATCTGAGAGATAACGCCACATAGCTCAGCGGCGCAAGATTTAAATATACATGATGGAAATCCACCAGGTCCAGGCGAGCAACTGTATTTTAGAGAGCTCAACCTTTTGAGAACTGACCAAATTAGGTATGGAATCAAAGTTAGTTATAGGATAAGGGTAGTTTGCTAATAAATCGAAGCTAGCAGACGAAAAGTTTCGACGGTAGTACTCAGAAAACAGATTTGAGATTTTAAAATCATCCGAGGAATCAGAGCCATTGAAAGAAACATGCGAGGGATGTGTGGAAATTTTTCTTTTTGAATTAACAAATTTAAAAAAGTATTTAGGATTACCAAACGGAGAGGATTTAAAGAACTGAAGGTATCTGCAATAATAAAGATGGTTGAGGGAGTTAAATCTATGCTTTGCCACCGAGTAAGCGAAATAGTCGGGCGCGGAGCCACTTTTCGAATATTTTTTAAATAGCATGTTTTTCCTATTCTTATAATATTTAATTGTCTTATTAAACCACGGGAGACATCTACTTCGAGGTCAGCACTGCTTGATCGGCACAGATGCAACAATAGCTAAATTTAATGTATTGTGGGACGATAACAATAAGTTTTCAATACTTCCAGTTGAGAAATGAAGCCTCATATGTGAAAATGCAATATGGTGAAATACTCACACCACCCAAAATGCGCTTTATTTTCTGTTTCTTCCTGGAAATTTATCTATGCAGTTCTATGCACGTTCGTGTTTTTTAGTTGTTATCAGTTGTTATCTTTTTTTCATTTATTCATTAGGATGTATGTAGTAAAGAAAGAATTGATCGAAGGATATTTTTCGTAAACCTAATATGAGGGTGTGTAATAGGAAACAAAAGCATGTCTCGCTATTCTTTTGTTCATACTTTCTTCCGAACAATCTCTTTTTCTCGGAAAATTGAGTTGGATTTTCAATTATTTGTTGGTATGAAGAATATGTGTCGTTATTTGATTGCGAGGGGAAAGGGCAAATGTTACGCATGCGAGAGAAAGGTGGGTATGTGTTAGTGAAGTGAGTTGTTGGGGAAGGTGCGTGTGTGTGTGTGTTTGCATGTGAAGTAATCTGCTCGGAGCGGCCAGCGCGTACCTCGTGTGTACTTCGGTTTGTCCTCAAACATGAACATGCACTAACCGTAAGGATGACCATGCACCTAACTCAAAGACCTGTCTGTCATATAAAATAAGTTGTTTAGGCAAGCGCTTACCCGTCATTCCCTCAACATATATATTCGAATATGCGGAGAACCCATTAATGCGCTAATTAAAAAAAGGGACATTTTTCTTGCCGGCCGAAATTTGCGTTGATGTTCCCCCATATATTTACTACTTACGCGATAATTAGAATCATGGTCAAATTTGTAAGAGCGCATAACTTCCGCAATTTTACAGAAATTAGGCAATAGTCAAAAATTAAGTTTTTTAGGTTCCCAGAGTGAGATGGTATAGCTTTGTGGCCAATATTGAAATCTATATTTATTTGCTTTTATTTTTGAAAATAATTCCACAGAAAAAATTCAAATCATTCAGTCTCAAACTCTTTTCGCATGGCTTATACAATATATAAGTTAAGGACCACTCTACCAGAAACAGTAAATTTCATGACAACTCCAGTGGACAAAATAACAAACATAGAATTTCTCAACGTTTTCGCATTGCACTGTAAACAGTCTCCGGTTTCGCTAAAGTGCTGACTGTAAATTATTGGACAATTCATAGGTTTCCTATAATGCAAATTGTACAGTTTTTTATTTCAGTTCATGTTAGGCATCAAATAAGTACACCAGCTTTAAGTTCCGTAAAACAAACGTTTTTAAATAAAATAAAATAAAAATCAATAAAATAAAATCCCAAAGGACCAAAAAACAAATTTAAAAATTTATTTAACTTATATGCGTAAGACTATGCTGTAGACATGTAGAATATATGCTATGGCAGAAATATTTGTGTGCGCGTGTACGTGCGTTTGCTTAAATTTTCATTTGTGTTTCTTCTTGAAAAAAAGTGGGAAATCAATAATTTTGATGCTACAAATAGAAATTTCGCCCATGCTGAAGAATTGATTTCGTGTTTAAACGTTTTAATTCATTAAATATATTACAAAAAATAAATTATACTTTGAAAAGAAAAAGCACATAACATCTGAAATTCACACAATAAACGCATAAGACTACAACATCACTGCCATCACTAAGATTATTTTGTTTATCCACTTGTAAAATTATTTCTGTATTTTCATCTCTAGTCTTCTGTGTTGATAATTCACTAGTTTTTAGAAGGAAATCAGTCTTTAAAGATTGTTTTTGATTTCTTGGTAAACCGTTATAAACTTCCCTGGTAGATGCTAGTTAATGATTTGAGTTCACGTTGAAATTTTGCAGTTCGTTGCTCATCAGGATCATATTGTTCAAAACGATTGCCTAATTTCCTGGCAAGATCAAGATCTTCTTTAATTAAGTTGCACTTAAAATGGGAGGATCGTCTTCGTCGTTATCCATATGTTAGCTGTCATGATAAATCTCAAGAGTGAGGTCTATAACTTTCACTAATACTTTTATCAACTAATAGTTCCTCTATATCGGCAAATCATAGTTCGTCGAAACCATCTCTACCAATTGTATGTGCCGGCGTTATGACGTCAGTAACAGTAACGTTATTATGGATGACAGGATCAGGATTTTTGCTTTTGACACATTCTGAACAAATATTTTTCTAACATGAGTACAAGGTTGATGGCTTTAAGTCAGCTAACATTAACCCAACTTCATTAGTGCAGTCCATAAAAAAAAACTTTTTCCATACATTGACGACTGTTAAATCCTCATTATGGTCTAGCTTGCATAGCACATTTTGGAACGAACGTTTTATGCAGCACGTTTTAAAGGTGGCAATTAGCCCTTGATCTGGAAGTTGTATTAAGGATGTAGTATTAGGCGATGAAAAACAAAATTTCACATGTGCGTGCTCCAAGACTGGATGGCCATATGAACTGTCTGGAATTGAAAGAACTTTAAATTGTGGACGTTTTGCATCCATGTAGCGTGTAACTTCTACGATCAAGTATTTCTGAAATTATTCTGCAAAAATTGCACTGGTCACCCAGGCCTTTTTGCTTGTTATCCAGAGAATTGAAAATTTATTGAAATCTACACTTTTCATGGAGCGTGGTCTTAAGACGCGATCTACTAGCAATGGTTGGCACATACCCCTGTAGCATTGGAACGAATCAACAATGCTACACGATCTTTTGCTACTTTAAAACTACCTACAGCTTTCTGCGATTTTGCAACATAAATTCTGCTAGCTATTTTTTCCTAAAAAAGGCCAGTTCCATCTATATTCCAAATTTAATCTGGGGTGTATCCCCCATCTTCAGTAATTTTTTTAAGTTTTGAAAAAATTCTTTGGCAACCAATTCATCTACAGACGCAGTTTCTCTCGTAAGTTTTATATTATGGACAGCACATCGTTTAAAAAAATCTGTCATCCAACCTGCACTTGCAGGAAATTTAGGTTATTTTGACTGACATGAAATGCCTGGCTCAAACTTTTTTACTGCTCAACTTCTTAATGCTGTTTGCTTGATGTTAATTCCATTTACTGGTATTTTTTTATGATTTACCTTCAATCCACATAACCAAGGCTTTTTCGATCTATCTCTTTGACACTTGTTTTTATTCCAGAACATACAGATTTTCTGATTGCAGTTTCATTTTTCTCAATCGTTGTCATGGTCGCTTCATAAATGCTAAAATGTTTTCCTACAGCCGTTGCGCTTTCTCCTTTTGCGAGTTGATCCAAAATTTTAATTTTAGTATCTGAACTGATTGCCTTTCTCTTCGTTTTTATTACAGGTGAATTATGTGACATTATGTTAAGGATACCAAAATATATTTCATGTTAATAATGCAGATTTCAAAATTATTTAAAATTTACCTGGTATTGAGTTAATAAATCCATACGATCACTAACTTTATTTTACTTATAACTTTTTAAATATCCACAACTAAACGTCTATCTACCCATCTGCTTGATCGTTTTTGATTATCATGCAAAACCCACTTTTCATCACAAGTGATGATTTGGAGTAAAACGGCAATCGTGCATTGCAAACCAACAAAAATGCCCACTTGCTCTTGCCGCAGATCATCTGCAGTTGCATCACGGCACCTACGAGTCCAACCTGTTTTACTTTATTTACTGCACGCAGATATTGTAACGTAGCCGTATGGCTCATTTCTAGTTTACACCGAAGTTCACGAATAGGTGTATGTGGATCGGATTTCGCAGTCGTCCTTCATTCTTCGTTATCAATATGGCCCGGTAGTCTTCCTTGAAGCTCGTTGACGATACTCAAATTGCCAGAATGAAACTTTTGGAACTAATATCGAAAATTTTGTTTATTAGTGGATCCATCTCTGAATGTGTGACTAATGTTTGTCGAAGCTTGAGCTGCGTTATGATTCAATTTGACCTCGTAGAAGAAAAGTAGATGTACACCGCGTTTTGTTTCCGTCTGGTTGCGGAGAAATATAAAATAAAAATGGAATACAAACCCGAAAAAACATGAACATAGACTACGAACGAAAACGCCCGTATTATAGTTTCCAACCTAATAAATTGCAGAAGAAATATATTGCGTTTTTACTCCGTGAATAATTCGGGTAACGCCACTTATTTGCGCATGTAATCGACATAATCAAACTGAATTATGAAAAATATAATGCAAAGTTACAATGCGCATTTATGAGAAGTGAGAATAACGAAGTTCATAGACATTTGAAAATGCTGTCCAAGCGAAACGGTTCGTGTAAAAAGAAAATTAGATGTACATACATATTAATCTTGTGATGCATATATTTCCGAAAAGTTGAAAAGTGGTTTTCTAACCATTGCTAATCGGATCGGCTATTAGTAATTCGATTTTGTGGAGTAAGGACACGTGTTTTGTTTAAACAACAGTTTCATTAATATGAAAAATAAAATCAGAATATTAATCTATTGCAAAAGCCAAATGTTTAACACCGACTTCCCTTAAAAAGTCCATGGTTTACAGTTGTAAGCACAAACCATATGCACCATAGTTTTACACTTTTCCTTTAAATTTGGAGGAAAAAATCTTAATTTTTTTCTTGTATTACGTTTGAAACTTTATTGATTGGACCGATCCCGCCACAATACCCATAAATTGTAAAGAAATAGCTTGAATCCTCTCTAATTTATTGCTGAAAAAAGTATCTTTTTAATGTATATATGTTCATTAATACGTTGATAAGGGTGTATGAAATGAAACCTATCGATGTATTCAAAGAAATTGTATATTTTCTGTTGTGCTTATAATTGGGAAGAAATTTTTGCCTATTTCTCATAACAATCTTAAAGTACGGAAATGCGAAACTAAGTTAGTTTTGCAAATTATGCAATGAACACATGTAAAAATATGTTGTGAAAAGAAAATATAAACAAAGAGAACGAAGAACGTGATGATATTCGGCGTGAAGCTAATTTTTCTATATTCGCCATTAGCCGGTAGTAAATCGGAAAGTCCTCAGTAAATTGTGAAATGATTTTTACAGTACTTACTTCCCTGTTTACCGATTTATAAGAGTAACTCCGCGTACTAATTATGTATCTTTTGATTAACTTTCATTTGCTCCGACATCGCAACTTGAGAGTTATTTAGCATTGCATTATCTATGAGTCTCGTCTTTCACTATTTATTTCGAAAAAGTAAAGGGAAAATAAGAGGTAACCTTCTTGAGAAGAAGAAGGCAAACGTAAATTATATGAAATGTGTAAATAAATTTCTTAATTGACGTCGGTAATAACTTTCTCTGGAATCTTGCCACATTCTTTCAAATGTGCATATTGGACAGTACTTTCTCGCTTATAATGTACCCTCTACACTCCGTACTCCACCCAAACATTACTCTACTGATTGTTGTTTTGAAATATTCACATTGGATTCTCAGCAATTTTTCTATCTTTAATGTCATGTGGCATCTCAAGTCGCAAGCAGAAATTCGGACCGTCAATTTCTCGCTCAGCTCAAGCATCACTCGAACTCCAAGATTATTTGTTAACGTTGATGATATTTGTCAATATTAATCCTTGTTTGTCAAATGGCACTTCGAATAAATTAAAGTTGTGATATGACTGATATCAGTGATGCAAAAATGAAACTAAAGTTTATTAGTAACTAATTCTATACTGAAAAAACATTTTTCGCTGTATTAATTGTATTTTGCACCAAAAAGGTTATTTTTTAGAAAAATTCTTCCTTTTATAAATGTTGCTCTCCATCAACGTTTATATAACAAACGCTAACCATATAATGTGGTTTTAGCAATGCACGCAAGCTATGTGCTAAATTGATTTTGCGCTGTGCGCGGTTGTGAGCCACGTATAACGCAAACATTGTGTTTACGTTTTAAGTCTTAAGCACGAACATAACGATCGCGCTAGGTGTTCAAAATCGGTTGGAACAATGATCAGTCAAGAGCAAATTTTCGAGCATTTCTATTTTTTTATTGCTATGTAACGGTTTTGAAAGTCTAGGGCTAGCATTATGTGTGTTTTAAAAGCTAACAGTGTGTACTTTAGTATAATTTAAATTATATTTGCAACCTAAATTTAATTTAATAAATATTTATGCTCGAAGTGAAAATGTAGTCGGTATGCGATTTCTGTACTATCGAGTGTACGTTTGCAGACTGCTTTATTTTTTTTATTAAACGGTATCTCATGTATTCAACATTTTCTTAATCGCCCTGCTTGCATAGTTGAGCAACTCCATTTTCAAATAATGCTTTTTCTTCTTTTGGTCTTCTCTTTCAGTTTGTCTTCCCACTGTATCCATCAATTTATACATTATTTCCAAATATCTGTCATCCGCATTCTTGCCTTTAGCAGAGTTAAGTATGTTGCCAAAACTAACTGCGCTACTCTAGGGCCCGTCGCTAAAAAGTGTCGGAATTTTAATCAATTCCACCGTCGATTCCAATGTCCAAACTTGTTTCAGTCCTATAAGAAAAAGGTGTTTATATGCACAACGCTCATATACATATAATATCTACTTATTCGATGCTATTAAATCTCGTAAAAAGCGCATAGTGTTATAGTTTCAGGAGAGGCGGCACTGAGCGAAACTTGCTTCCAATTACAGTCTTTAGTAAAGAGATATATTAGCGACCTCCATCTCACTTAGCACTTTTCAACTGAAAAATGTAGAAGTTGTATTCAAATGTTTGCAAATTTTTCGTATTTTATTCACTGGACATGCCCACTTCCTTCAGTATAGCTGCACAGACATTTTCTTTTATCACTTTATTCCGAAACCTTGGCAAGCATTTTTTTGTATAGTTCCTACCTATTATATGCCGCGTTGATTGCTTGTTCCTGCATCTCAAATCAATTTAATTTGACTCTACTTTAAATAATCTGATTTAATTTTCTCAATGTAATTCCTTACTTTTTTGCCGTTCTGTTCCTTTTTTTTGCAATGAAATTATTTTGGCAAATGCAAATAACCACTGATTATATTTATTTATGCCCAATTAAATTGTGTTCTGCACTTTAGTGGAAGATACATAATCAGTGCATAGGCTGCTTTTTCTCATCAATGCAACGCTGAAAAACCAACATTAACGCAAAATATGAGCTATTTAGCTTTCGCATGATTCAGCTGTAGTAGATTTAGATGTTTACGGTACCAGAAAGTTTAAATGAGGGGATCTCTAGACCTTTAAATGTTATCTCTTATTATCCTGCCTAATCAACGGCAACGAGAGTTTCTAGTACCCCCAGCTGATAACTATCAAAGTTATTGTGACAACGTTTCACAAAAATTAGACAAGACAAGTCTGTTTGTTTTCAATGAAATAGCTTTTATAGGCAATTGGAATTAAAAGCAAAATTAAAAATATAGTAAAATTATATTATCGGATATTTGGTGATGTACTAAAATAGGTCAGAATGTTTTTAATCAGTATAATTTGAGCCATGAACAAGTAGTTCCTGCTTTATTCTTGACTAATTATTCATTTGTCAAATATTGCTGATGAATTACTTTATAAAACTAAAATTAACAACATTATTAATATGTGAGTACACCATAGCCAGTGCGATAGAGCATACCTCCCAGCTATTATGCGCACATAAAGCAAGAAACCCTAAGATTGAAACTGAAACTTACCTTTCGCCATCCATAATTCCAAAGCACTTTAGATCTTTTATAGCAGTGGCAGTATAGGCAGTAAGATATCACGATTGGAATTATAGTAACTTTTCTATATTGTACACACATTTCATCTGTTGCTCCATATCCTTATATTTGGCAATCTTACTGGAATATACTGTTTGTACATTTTGGGCGAGCGGGTTTATCACATTTATAATATCGATCGTCTTGTTCTGTCAATTTAATGCGACTATATCCATTTTATTACCCGATGGGCTGACAAGTAATAATTAGCAGACAAATAAATAATTAGCAGTAAATACAAAACGTTTGACGAGGGCAATAAACGTACGCGATTACAAATAATTGTGGGAATATTTGTGTATCTCGCGTGAGCCATATTCAGGAAGCATAATGAATAACTAAATACATAAATACAAACAGAATAAAAAACAGAACTTAACTATTAGGCTTCCAGGATAAGGAGAATTTTTAGTATAAATGTATATATTAGAAATGAGCAAAGTATGGACCCAGTGAGAAAGATTTTGTGAAAATATAAGGTCGTATCTACTCGTATTATCAAACAAACATATTATTGAATCAAATAAGGGGAGATATTTAGAAAGTAGCGCATTAATGTTATAGACATAGCTATGTAATTTCAAAATTTTGGAATTGAAATCGCGAAAATTAATAACTTATTTCCTAAACCCAAAGTAATGTATAATGATGAAAGGGGACCTTTTCCACCAAAACGACTTCGAAGGATTTAATCAACTTCATTGAGTGAATAGTTTCATAGTCCTGCAGCCATCACAAGCCGCCGCATATCAAGATGATGCGGATACATGGACAACCGATAAAAGGGGTTCGCCGCAGTTGCAATTCAGAGGAATTCCTAGGTTGATAATTCCCGACAATGCAAAATCGTCAGGAGATTTGTTCGATCTGTGCGGCTGTAAATGTTTTCTGAAGAAAATTCTTCAAGAAACAATTGCTATGCTACTCAACAAATAGCAAAGTTTCCAGTATTACGATCCTTGCAGCAGCGAGATTGGAACGATATCAGCGTAAAAGAACTGCGGGTATTCTTTAGAGTAGTTATGCACACCGGTACAGATGTCTTTAGGAGGTTAACGTGGATACCTGCCGTGAAGGCTTAACCCCACGGTGCCCGATGGCACACGCAACGTGGAAACGCACACTCAGCGCCCCGAGGAAAACCTCGAGTTCCAGTGGACAAACGTATACGGGCGTATCCACCCTCTTTTAGTGAGAGCGAGGCACTATATAAAACCTCTGTCTTTATTTGTGTCAAACACCCGGTTGCTACGCAACACCAAGCCAAGGCTCTTCCCGCGATTTGAGTCAACCACAGCCACCACAAAACTTTCGCAATGGGCCGTTGCCGCTGACAGGCCGAAGCTGGAAGATACGGGTGTCGTGATACCCGTGGTACCGGATGTAAAGAAGAAAAAAAAAGTAATGAAAGAATAATAATAAAGCCTCCAGTCGGACTTATCATCAGGTACCATACGACTTGAAAGTCGGTATGGGATGGAATCTGCAAAGGAAGCTGCAATAATAAAGAACCAATCGGGTTTCCACTACAATGCCACACCAGATAAGTGAGTAATCTTTGATAAAACTTCTAGAGCTCCTTCCGGCCCATCCCCCAGTGAGTCAGTGAAGTCAAACAAACTACGGATAAACACTCCAAAGCAGAGCTTAGACAGAGTTACCCAAACCTCGTCGAATAAGCCGGCGTTTGAAGAAAACACCAGATGCAAACGCGCTCAATGCAACTGTCGTCTCAGGAGTAGAGAGAGCCAGACTACAATCAATGCTACCGTAAACTACCTTGACTCCCACGGCATCTAAGTCTCTCAATGCAGAGTACTCAGAGCACACGTGTTCATAACCTTCGAACAGACTGCCAAATAGGCAAACCCTAGTTTCAGCCTAACAGCCTCTTTCACGCAAAATGCTTTCCGTGGCGCATAAACAGAAACCCGAGATGTAGGCTAAAGCTAGATCCCGGGTTATTTTCTACAAAGGAAACATCACGAATAAAGTTGTAAGTAACTCTACCGTTCTCGCTATTAGCCCAAGGTGATTGCCATATCGCACGGACGCGATCCTTTAATAGCGATTCACGCTCCCGAGGATTTAATATCTCTACATCCTAAGTGCTTAACCCGTTAAGGCCCCTCTTTATCCTATAGGCATTACTAAGACGGAAAACCTGAAAGTCCAGGGTCGGTGCATCCATCAGTACCTGTAGAGCGCCAGTTGCGACCGTTTTACAAACGCGCAAACACGCCAAACACATTATGCGTTGGCAGCTCAAAACCTAATTTCCCCCTACAATAGACGTAACGTCCGGCCACCACACGGGAGCTCTATAAGTTGCACAAGCAACAAAGAGCCCGCCGTATATTACTCGAACGCACGAATCTGCCATACCACATTCATAAGTTTATTCTTAGCCTTATCAAGGTGTGAATAAACTTACTCCGATCATTCATGGCGATACCTAGGTACTTGCCTTCAGCCACGTACCTACGACTGACCCCATTCACTCTGATCACTGGAGGTCTGCCGGAGGAGAGGCTACCTTTCAGCAGGATCGTCACAGTTTTCTCCAATGATACATCAACACCAACACTATGTCCTTGTGCACTAATCACTCTCATAACGTTTCCACCGCGTTCTTTTATTACTTTCCGAGCCCTACGTTTCACTAAGATGAGCAAGTCATCTGCATATGTAGAGAAATTAAGTATTCCATTAACTTCGCCACAAACGTTTTCTAGCTGCTTAAACATACCATCCACTATAATGTTCCATATGAATCTTCCACGGATGTATCCTTGTGAACAAACTCTAACCACATCCCTGAAGACCATGTCGTTTCTGCCAACAACACAAGCTCGCCTTTGAGAGAAATAAGTAGCCCAGAGTTTAATTTCCACGCAATTTACCTCTCCCAGCCTGGCAAGTATACTTTTCCAATTGAGATGATCAAACGTACCCTTAAAGTCAATAAATATGCCTAAGACATATTTCTCGTCACAATTCCTGACGCATGTCTGCAAATGTAGGCAGTCATCTTCTGTACGGAGACCCTTGCGGAAACCGAACTGCTATACCTCAATTCGACTCTTAGCTGAACTGCATTCGCAGCATTAGACCTTCTCGCTCGCTGCAACTACCTTCTAAGGCGGCGGACAGCCTTTCTTTTCTCTAACAGGCTACATGTTCACCACTTGAGCCCACTTTGATTTGCCTTGCGGCATTTCTCGAAGAGCAAGTCGTTGACATTGCAGACCAATTGAGTTACGTAATCTACCTGCTCATCTAAGGGTTTACTCTGAAAGTCCATAAGCGGCACCACCCTGACCGCCTCTCAAATAAGGATCCCTTAGGTGTCCCAGTTTATCCCGGATGTACGCCAGTGTTTGACATCAAGTTCGATAGACGTTCCCGGGGTATAGCTTATCACTACTTTAATAATATGATGATCATTAACACCCCACTCACCTTTCACCCCCATGAAAATTCAGACATGCCCATAGCTGCCCTATTTGCAATAGTGACACCAATATCACTACCCCCAACTGGACCATGCAAAGCAAACTATTCACTCGGCTCATTTAGCACCTGGACACTTCTGGTTATACACCGCTCAGACAACCATGCTAAACCATAAGGGTGAGCAAGCGCTAGCATATACACCCAAGATCAATGGGGTGTCACCACCCAGCAGCAACACCGAATACATATACCTAAGATAGTCATCTAGTTCTTGATTGAACTTATAATAAAGACTTGCATAAAACAACTTTCCGTACAGGCCTTCAACGGACACACAGACACCATGACTACTTGCCAGGGCAAGTGTGGCTTCCACATCCACGTCCTTCACAATGACATCAGAGTGGCTATTGTGGTCAAGGAAGACACGCAACTCCGCTGGGAAGCCCTTGAGCCTACCACCGGATACGCACGGCTCCTACACCAACGCCACCCCACTGCCTACCTCAGGCATACACTAGCCGCACTCACACAGCGCATTATAACTGCGATTGCAGTTACATTGGAGTGTCTGCAAAGCCATTTTAATGGAGAGGTGCCACCCGCGCAACCACCCTATTGTATTCAGGACAGGCGGAGGACATTATAAGATAACCCGCTGGAAACCCCATAAATTCGCAGTTTCTACAGTGGGCGACGTTCGTGCACACACTATATCTGTAGCCACTTCGATCACAGTGTCGGAAAGTTATTCCCCTCATCCTGGAATCTTTAACCATATGGTCAAAGCTGAGGTGGCGGTTGCACATGGGCACCTCATCATAGGGGCGTAACGGGAACGGCATTTACTCAGTGCACACCATTCCAACGCGCAAAAGGCAATCCATTGCAGTGCTACAGCCTTCTAAAATAATATTTTTCTGTCAGCATCTGCTCAATTGTTTCGACACAAGGCGGACCCCCTCGTCAAACTCTTTCCGACTAGAGAATAAACCTCTAAGGTTCATCTCATACAGCGTATCCATAAAAGCGGACAGACTGACCTTTTGATGGACGGACAGAACTAAAACTGTCGGGACTAATTTGTTCACAATAGAAACGTCAAGCCCCGCTTCCTCAACTTTGCGTTGGCCACAATAAGCTCCCTCTCCCGAATGGATGGTGTATGAACTGCAGCTCCACCCCCGCGGATCGGCTCAGTACCGTGAACTCTAACGCCCAAAGTCGGTTCCATCTGCTCCACTACCTTTTTAACCATCTCGTTAGGTGTATCCGCAGTATTCTTACTACGGGCAACCACAGACCAGGTTTCCACTGGCTTCGGCGGTAAAATAGTCCGTGCAACCTCAACAACGGCCGGAGGAACCAGCGTTGTTGGGGGTGCCCCTAACCAAGCAGGCGGCAGATGTAAAGTATCCACAGCCTTTCTCTAATTCTTCAATGTGGCCTCTATGGCGCGCATTTTCAGCAACCAAGACGAAGAATATCACCTCGTATTCGCCGCCACCTAAGCCCAAGAGCTCACCGGTAGGCTGCAGCGATACATAGTCCGGCGCGAGGACGCATTTCTGAAGGCGAGTAGTAATCGCCTTCACCCGATCTTCCGATGCTGCAGCAGCATTCCGCTACTTTGCAAGCACTGGTCTGCTAACTGCGGAAACAGCTACGCCCACTACAGGGGCGGAGGCAGCGGTTGCAGCCACAGGGCCGGTTTTAGCCTTGCGCCTCTTTAGAACGCCCGACCAACAACCCAAAAACGTGTTCATTGAGTCACTACGGCGCATGCTCATTTCAAACGCGGTGTCGCTATCCAATACCTCGGACGGACTATAGTTACGTTTAGCACCACCCACTTTTAGTGTACAAGTCTTCTGGGCACCCTTTGCCACCACATAACAATAGCACAATAAATCAACAAACAATAAAATGCCTACTTGTACGAAATTGTTTCATAAGGATATAAAAACGTCAGAGTCAATCAGATAATAATGTATCAAATATTAATCCAACCTATTACTAGTATTATATGGGTTTGCCATTTGGTTTAATATATCACTTTCTAATATATGGAAAGAACAGGAGTATTTGGAAAAAAATGCTGGAATTGCAAACAAAGCAATAATTTTATTATTATAATTATTATTGTTATTATAAATTTAGCCAAAGAATAAGTTTTAAGACTAAAAGTGTTAAAGCACTAGCATCTAAGGCTAAAAATTCTAGCGCGCTTGAGGTTTGAACCCAGGACTATTGAGAGTTGCTAGTCGAGCGTCTTGTCTACTCGGCCACTCAGGCGAATTAGCAATAATATTAAAAATTATGTTTCTAATAAAAAATAAACAACTATTCAATTATAGTCAGAATAGATAATTTTCTAATATATTTAATAAGACGCGATATGTATGGCGAATCATGTAATAATGGCGCCATATTCAAATAAAAAAATATATAGCGAGGACACTGATAAAAAAGTTCGACCGAAAGCCTCTTTATAAAAAGTTAGATATAAAATGATAAAGGAAGAAGAAAAAAAGAAGATGAGCTAATGTTAAAGCAGTAGATTGCAATTCAATACAGCAGATACGATAGTAATATTGCATCAAAAGATTTTGAGTTCATAGAAAAATTACACCCAGAAAAATAGTAGTGCACAAATTTAGTTCTTTGGACACCTTTCATTTGAGCATAGAGTAAAGTAATGTTTCTTGGTCCATTTTACATTACATGATAGAGATGTGCCACTATGTATATATTCTTCACTTAATAACCAATTATTTCCTTTTGTACTACTACAACCAAGAAAAGGTTATGTGTATATATATATTTTCTAAAAACACCGGAGGGCTTGATTAAGGAACATTCCGGTTATGGCATAATTATGATTACGAACTAGTTTAACTTATATATAAGTTAAATAATTTTATTTTTCTAGCTTGGGTTCTTCAATTAAACGCAAGCTTTATTTTAAGTTTTTATTTTAACAAATTCAGTTTTATTTTTGGGAACTTCAGTGGGCGCACTTATTGATGTTATGTTAAGAACTGATTTTAGTTTTGGCAAATTGCTTTACACGAAACCTTTGGTTATCCATTAATTGACAGTCAGCATTTTTACCGGAATGATGTTTATTGCAGGGTGCAATATGAGATGGGTGAGAATGTTTATTATAGAGGCAAGGTGAGATTGGTGAGAAGTGTTTACGATGCATTTGCATGATATTCGTCATTTATCAAATGCTACAATGTGACACTGGTGAGAAATGCTTGCGATGTTTATTTAGTTGGGGTGGTTCATAAATTTATATTCTTTGTTAAGGTGGTCCTTAACTTATATGTTAATAATAATAAACACACACAGGGAAAACAACCAATGTTACTTTTCAGCAAATGAAATCACGTCTTTAGAATAGCTAAGGTAATAGATTGGATTAATATTTGATACATTATTATCTTGACTCTGACTTTTTTATGTCTTTCGTTCACAATCTCAACAGTTTGCTGGTTAATGTGAAGCAATTTTGTTCAAATAGGTATTTGATTGTTTGATTGTTGTACTATTGTTTGACGCCAAACATTTTCCGATTTTTTGCTATTACGTAGGTCTGGGCTAAATTTTTTTATGAAAGGGGAAAGCATTTAAGTTGGTGTGGGGCTCGCGCCCACTAAAACCCCCTCACACATCTGACAATAATCCCGAAATTACAGCTAAGTATTTCGCTAGGAGAATCATGTGAACCTTAGCTCAGCTCATCTGTCTTAAGGTCATTGTCTTTAGTCTACAGCGAGCACGTTCCGTTGTCAAGTTTGTCATTATGACCACACATGCTTCTTTAAGCTTCCAAATAGACAGCGAGCGTGTCATATTGCCGACAATTTTTTGTGGCCAATAATAGCTTCGATTTGGCCTCTTTTATAATGGAACCGTGGGCAGTATGGCCAACGCAAGCTATGCCGCCATACTGGCATCGTATACATTATGATTGATCCTGTTACTTTGCCTAAAATCAACTGAATTATTTTGGAAATTTATACCCAAATACTGTAAAGATGAGACACGGGATGCAAAAGCTTACTGTGAATGACGAACTTCAAAACTTGTATTTTGGAGTATCTGTAGTCTGTTGTTTCTCTTATGGGTAATCTTGATATGCATGACTTGTTTATTTACAATACCAGCTGCACAATTATTTACGAAATTTTTTGTCACTTTGCTCATGTTTTTTCAAACATAATATTGCGTCAGTTTTAATTGCGTTTTTCTAATATGTAAATGTCCTCCATTCGAACTGATATGGAATTCTTCAATCACTTTGTACTGTTTAAGTTTATCTTGAATTCTCTGAGGACCTTTCTTAACACTAGATATACCAAGCATTGATATATACCCATCTCTACCAACCGGTTATTTTGACTTGGACGTATTTTGAAATAAAAGATTTATCCTTTAAATATGCTGAGTGCTTTAGAAGCATGTAATATTTACTTCTTATTTACATAATTTTTATATATTATATGAGAAACTTAAGTAATAGTAATTTCATTTTCAACTCTTATTACCACAATTTATACAAACTAAAATTTTTTTAATGTCAATCCTTTTTGCAATCAACACCAACTATCCAATTTGACACCATGTTCGTGTAGAATTATTAATTTTGTCAACCGCCCGTAGTTTATTCAAGCTTCCTGGCTCGAATTCAGTAGAAAGTCCTTTTGCTAATTAAAAATTCTTTGTACAAAAGTTCTTTGTACAAAATTCAAACACTTTGAGAATATTTAAAAATACCTACAAAGGACATCTCCGAGATCCCGGCTTAACAATGTATTATTTAGCCACTTTGTTCATTATATTTACACCAACTTTTCTGCTATTATAAAATGAAATTTTTTTTTGGTTTTAACCCATTCACTGCCAACTATGAGACATCTCGTAGTGAGGATGTGTACTAAAACTGCTGGCTACGAGATACCTTGTACTGTGCGCTAGAATTTTAAATAGATTGCAAATGCTCGTTTGAGTTAGGAATTATTAAAAAGGATGAATGAAGAATTTATATAGTGCAAAAAACATATTAATAATCAATTTTTATTTTAAAAATTATTACTTAAAGGACTAGTTTATAACGTAATAATTATATATGTTACATATGATGATGTAAATGTATTACTAACATTAAAAAATATTTTTATTGTATGATGAGCTTTAAAATAAGGGTCAACACAAAGTGATTTTTTTGTACCAACGGATGGTTTTCCTAAGGGATATGTAGTAGAACAAACTTTCGTCAGAGCGCTGAATACCTGCTACACCCAAAGTATAATCTCTGATTATATCTGGTTTAGTCGAGGTTTTTCCATTTTTGCTTTTCACTTGAACCATTCTGCCTTTATGCATGTCGGATATAGTCAGCACAATCTGCTTATCTGTCCATTTGTTGACCATAATGGATCCTGATCTTAGTCATTCAGAGTCTCCTCGTGCCGCGATTTCTAGTCATTCTCTTCTTCCCAGAGTCGAAATTATAAAGTTCACTAGTTTATAAATAATGTTCTATGAAGGGTAAACTAACAGCACCGGTGTGCTCCAAAGAATACCCGAAATTCTTTGGCGCTGATATGCTTCCAATCTCGCTGCTGCGAGGATCGCAATACTGGAGACTTTGCTATTTGTTGAGTAGCACAGCAATTGTTTCTTGAAGAATTTTCTTCAGAAAATATTTACAGCCGCACAGATTGAACAAATCTCCTGACGATTTTACATTGTCGGGAATTATCAACCCAGGAATTCCTCTGAATTGCAACTGCGGCGGACCCCTTTTATCGGTTGTCCATGTATCCGCATCATCTTGATATGCGGCGGCTTGTGATGGCTGCAGGACTATGAAACTATTCACACAATGAAGTTAATTAAATCCTTCGAAGTCGTTTTGGTGGAAAAGGTCCCCTTTCATCATTATACATTACTTTGGGTTTAGGAAATAAGTTATTAATTTTCGCGATTTCAATTCAAAAATTTTGAAATTACATAGCTATGTCTATAACATTAATGCGCTACTTTCTAAATATCTCCCCTTATTTGATTCAATAATATGTTTGTTTGATAATACGAGTAGATACGACCTTATATTTTCACAAAATCTTTCTCACTGGGTCCATACTTTGCTCATCTCTAATATATACATTTATACTAAAAATTCTCCTTATCCTGGAAGCCTAATAGTTAAGTTCTCTTTTTTATTCTGTTTGTATTTATGTATTTAGTTATTCATTATGCTTCCTGAATATGGCTCACGCGAGATACACAAATATTCCCACAATTATTTGTAATCGCGTACGTTTATTGCCCTCGTCAAACGTTTTGTATTTACTGCTAATTATTTATTTGTCTGCTAATTATTACTTGTGAGCCCATTTTTATTACTTTACAAGTATTGTAACTACCATCGCCTTATAGGTTTTTTCCAATGATGATCATTACACATCTGCATTATTGCCCCTCGTCAGATGAAATTAGTCGACGGGCTTGAGAAATTGAACAAAACAAAAAGAAAATCTTTTTGTACATAAAGATTTTTATTGAAAAAAAAACACTACGAGATAACTCGTAAGTGGCACTCACCGTAGGAATCTTATTTAAAGACGCCAGCTACGAGTTTACTCGTACTGGTGTTTTTGTCAACAAAAATTACTATAAACGCTATTACGATATTATCTCAATAATTTAATATTATTTTGCAAAATTTCATGCTTTCTTTAAAGCAAAACCTTGCAATCCAAGGCAAGACGCTCTAAATTTGCGTGGCAGTGAATGGGCAACCTGAAAATTTAGGCAATTTATATGTTTTTTTGTTTGACAATTTTCAGTAATTTCTTCTAATTTAAACGTGTAGTTCCAGCTGAAGTGGTATTGTTTTCTAAAAGTTTTGAAGCTAGTTATTTGCTTTTGAAAATATTACCCGTTATCTTATGCCTATCGCAACCAGTAAATACCACAATTAGTTCTATGATAACGAACACAACCAAAAACAATGAAACTGGTTCATTTCCATTTTTATCCAAGTATGGAAACCCATATATCATGTACTTGCAATGTTAAATCCGTTGTGAACCAAAATAACAAATTTAATTGGTTTTTTCGGCATATACTGAACACACTTTCACCTGACTTTAGTTGAAAATAATTGTTCATCAATAGTATTATTTTGTCCTGGCATATTTTGACAATTTTTCATGATAGGATATCAAATATTTATGATCAGAGCAAATTGGTCGCTTTTCAATAGTTGACTTTGTTTGTTCTTTATATCGAACCACATAAATTGCAAGATATCCGTGAAATTTTTCCCAGTCATCGTTTCCCAAAAAATTACCTATGTATGACAATTTTAGATTTTTGGTTTCATAAGCGCCGCACCCACAAAAAATGCGTTCATCTTTCCTTCTTGATGGAACCCAGTCTTTTCCAAAAACTTCAGACTTAACAACACTTTACAAATTGAACAGCAAACTATGTAAAATGTTTATGTTATTCTTCGACGTATATGTCATTTGTAGTTTTTAATTTTCTTCTCATTTCGAAATAAATTTGTTGAAACATACTGAACTACGATGTTCTCTGTAAATTCTGGTCTTATATTGTTTGTGCGTCTTCAAAAATGCGTCTTCGCACCGGACAATATCCCACTTGCAGCTGTTGATTTTATATGATGTCTCTCGAGCCACCTCAAACGTTTACGCCTACAAGAATAGCACGTCCTTACCCTTTAACGAACACACGCACGGACGAAACGTAACTTCCCGAACGGGAGCTTTTCACTGCCCTAATGGTCTCCTTATGACAATAAATAAAAAGCTGACGTTTTAGTTAAATAAAAATAGAAATTCAAACGTTTTATAAACAACCTACAACTTGAATACAATAAAATGAAAACTGCAATTTTTAATGAAACTTTGTTTGTTCCTTCGTATAAAAGACCTAAACGGTCCACTACCCAATTACGTCTTTTCTGGAAATTTATTTTAAACAATAGGAAGTTATTCTGTTCCTCAGTTCTTTCGGATGTTTGCGAAAATTATAGACGGCCATATGATTCAATTCAGTTGTTTGATGAAAATGTGTTAGGTCCCGTTGTTTCTGGAGCATCCGCTTCATGTCTTGCTTCCAATTATGCCGAAAGCTTTCTTCAAGAAAATAAATATCCTTGGAGAAAGTTTACGGTATCCTTGAAGACGGCTGACGTTAGTATACATGCTGCAGTGGATTGTACAACTACCGATTGTACTTTTAGAGGTAAACCTAAACTTATTATCTTTCTCATTATCCCACCTCTTCAACTTGTATTTAGGAATTGATTTCGTTCGCAACCTTTAGTCTCGCCAAAGTTTAAACACAGCTTCACCTTTCATTTGTAATGAAGTAACAAATAATAAAATCGATCGCAATTTGAGTGTAGAACGAGCTACAAAGTTAAGAGGTGTTATAAATGCTATTCTATCCTACAAAGCTGAAGGGGCAGGACTCCATTAATTTATCATACTGTCGATACTAGTAACAATAAACCGATTAAACGAAGGCATTTCGCTGTAGCACCAGCAGTAGGAAAGCTTCTGTTTGCAGAAACTGAAAGAACGCTCGCTCTGGGAGTTATAGACAAATCTCAAAGTCCTTCGTCTTCGCCTGTTACATTAGTGATTAAGCCAGGATAGGTTCGATTGTATTTGGACGCATGGAAACTGAACAGCTTTACGGTTAAAGACGCTTATCCTGTACCCTTGATCGATGGAACATTGAGTAGCTTACCAAAGGCCGCATACGTTACAAGCCTTGACTTAAACGATGTCTTTTGGGAAATAGCGTAGGATGAAAATTTAAAAGAGAAGACAGTCTTCACAGTGCCTGGTCGCCCATTTTATCAATGCATGACAATGTCGTTTGTATTATGCAATGCAACCCAAACTATGTGTCGATTAATGGACAAAGTGATCCCACCTCATCTACATCATCAAGTTTTTGTTTACTTAGACGATTTGGTAATTATCTCTGAAGCATCTACTGAGCATCTCCAAACATTATCTGAAATTGCTTTGTGTATACAGAAAGCTAATTTAACTATTTGTGTGGAAAAGAGTAAGTTCTTCCAAAAGCAAGTAAAATACCTGGGACATATTATAGGTAATGGTACCATCAAAACAGATCCTGACAAATCCCAGGCTATCCTTTTCCGAAATCTGTTCCCCGATTACGAAGATTCTAAAGTGATTATGGTTGGTATCGTCGTTTTGTGCGTAATTTCCTATCCTTGTCCGCATCCCTGACTGACATGTTAAAGAAAAAGAAAACGTTTCAGTGGTCAGAGGAAGCAAAACTTTCAAAGAAAGAAAGCCAGTTTGGAGTTGGTGCTAGTTTAGGCCAAAAAAGTTAAAATGGGGAAGAAGTTCCCACTGCTTATACGTCGCATGAACATAATAGTGCCCGACAAAACTATTCAGTAACTGAACAAGATCGTTTAGCATCATTTTCAGCTATTAAGAAATTTTGAGCCTATGTAGAATGACATGAATTTGAAATTATTACAGATCACGCTTTTCTCAAGTGGTTAATGTTCCAAAAGCGTCTTCACGGTCGATTGGCTAGATGATCGGTGAAATTGCAAGGTATCAACTTTTCAATTAAGCATCGGAGAGGTAATCAACATGTTATACCTGATTCGTTGTCTCCTGTTCATTCCGAAAATTTCGAAGATACTGATAGTTTACAAATGCATAAGTGCTTCTTAGAAGAACTGAGTGACTCTACAGAAATTGACTTGACTTCCGAGGCCTTTCAATCCCTGCAATATGCGACTTTAAGAGATCGTTTACAGTCAAAGCTAAAACAATTCCCGAATATAGAGATTCGAAACGGTTTTATTTACAGGCGAACGGAGTACTCTAGAGGAGATTCAATACAGCAACAAAATGCGTAGAAATTATGGGTACAATCAGACCTTACTGATGACTTAGTAAAACGTGCTCATCGGTATCCATTTATCACTCAAGGGGGCATAGCCAAAATCAATTATCGCTTAAAAATGGTCTTTTACCGGACGAAAATATTTAAATAAATGTTTAAATAAAAACAGACGAAAACACCGAATAAAATTTGAAGACCACGTATAGGACTACCAAAAATTTCTTATCAATCTTTTTTAAGGTTATAGCTCGATTTATTACTGGTGTCATCATTATTCTCGATCATCTGTTGAAGTTTCACTTTCTCGAACCTATCAGAAAGCGTAATGCTCAACATATAGCTGCATTTCTGGAAAAGCGTATCTTCCACAGTTTTGGTGTACCTGAGTCAATTACAATTGACAACGGTGTGCAATTCAAATCCGCCTTTTTGCAGGCCTTGTGACAGAATTATAGTGTGCAACATAACTTTACTGCTGCATATTCTCCATAAGCTAATGTGAGCGATGGCGTAAACCAATCTATTATAGCCACCATCAGAGCATATTTTAAGCTCTCTCAACGAGATTAGGATAAAAACTTATCGTTCATTAGCTGTGCCCTGTTCACGCGAGCACAGGTTTCTCACCTTACTATGTTCTGTTCAGTCAAAATATGTTAAATAATGGCAAATCGTATGTGTTATTACGAGGCCCATTCTTTTACAAGATCCTTCTTCGTTTTTAAGAACTGGCGAAAAGTTAGAGTTGATTAGGGAAAAGGCCTGTAAAAATATTACTAAATCCTATACTCCTTGCGCTACTGCTTACAACTTGCTTTCACTTCTCGTAACCTATCGCAATACTGTATTTAGAAGGAACTTTGCTCAAAGTCGCTTATGAACTTAAAGGCATATTTTATGTTGAAGGCTTGCGTGGATGATCACTTTATTTAATTGCCTCCAGCTGTTGATGTTATCGTGTACAATAGCACACAACATCTATTTGTAACATATGGTTGCAAATAATAATTTTTTTTGTTAGAAATACAACCCTTCTCGCATATGAAGATTTTTGATGTTTAAGAGAGTTTGACAGAAAGAAAAAAAAAAGGAAGAAAAAAGATTGTGATCGTTAACGGCAAGCAAGGGAATTTCGCAAAAGAAACGTACAATTTAACTTTAGTGACGAAAATATATGAAGATTAATATAACCTGTAAAAGGAAAATTAAATTGGCCAAATGTGGACACTATCAATTGTCGCTCTTCAATTTAAGTGGTTTCATCAAAATTATGCATGCACTGGAAAACAAAGAATTAAAAAAAATCTGACAAATAAAAATTTGGCCAAAGACGGCTAGTACAGAAAAAAGTGCTTTTTTATAACATACCTAAAGAAAAAATATGTATATTTACACTTGAAACTTCACTTTGCACATACTCTTTGAACGATTGTGAACGGTATCTTATATAACTAGGCAAAACATTATTATTCTATTTGTGGTTATTTGTTTCCTTTTCTGCGTTATGGTCTTCGTTGTGTTGGCTTATATATTTTCATTTTTTTTTAATGCTGCTAAGCGAAATAAATTTAACATGAACTAAACGTCGAGTTGTCTCTTTCCTTTATTGATAATGTATTAAGCCTATGCCAGTAAAACTATAGATTTCATAATTCGAAAATAGTGCGCAAACGACCAAGCCGTTTTACGTGATGTTTCAGCAGCAAATTGTGGACAATATTTTGAATTTCGTGATTGAACTGATGTAACCAAGGCTTGTGGCAAAGGCCACAATACAAATTTGTGGCTTTTGTAATACCAGTTTAACAGCATATGGTGCATGTATCTACGTAGGCTCTGACCCAGACGGCATTATCATATTGAAGCTGAGAGTAACACCGATGAAAACTCAAACGGTACCCAAGCTTGAGTTGTCAGCAGCTTTGCTGTTATCGGATCCTCTAAATAGCGTTGCCAGTTCATTAATGAATATTAAATTCAATGTTGATCGGATTTGATGGTCGTTTTATCTTGGTTGAGTGAGCAATAATCTGACCTTACAATTTTCTTGGGTAACAGAACAAGTCGAATCCAATCGCTTACAAACAAAATGGTTTGGCATTACATTCCAAACAATTCAAGTCCTGCTGATATTTTATCGAAAGACGCTTCTCTGTAAGAACCTCTTCATTCGCATATTTAGAAATTTGGCCCAGATTTCTAAGAAGCGATGGCCAAAGAAACTAAGCTTTCTAACTTATTTGCCGAAAAGAAAGCGTACACTCTTATTAGCCAGCCCATTATACAATTGGTTGGAAAACTGCAAATACCATAACACGTTTGGAAAAATGCTGATCCTCTTACGCCATTCAATCTGAAAATGGGTACAATTATTCAAAGTTGGTTTTACTGTAAAAAGAGTGAATTACACGAATTATTCACATACTTATTTAAGAATATTACATATTTACTTAGTTCTATATCACTATAGATCCATAAATAAAGACTATTAAAATTCATGCAACATATAAGTTAAGGACCACTCTAGCAATCACACTATAAATTTGAAGACCACTCTAACGAAAAAAATAAACATAAGATTCCATAACAACAACTATTATTTGAACTCCTTGGAAACACTTCTCACCGAACTCCCTGACTGTAGATCATTCGTTAACCCATAGGTTTCCCATGATGTTATTCATTTTAGGCTTTGGATCGAATCAAAATGCTAGTCATAATTTCCGTCTTGATAAAAATAAAATTGTAAAAATTTATAAATGTGTTAGAATAAATAAAGGATAGCAAAAATTAAATAAAACATCCCAATTTATTTAACTTATATGATGTATATAACGAAGGAAAGTCTAAAAATAAAAACTTCCGGTTAACGTTAAATATCATAACTTAGCTTGTGTTATGTGTGAAGATTTACAAAAAGTTAATTTACAATAATGTTGTCAAATAAGTAGCAATTTAATATAAATTTATTTTGTAATTTAATAATTTTTGCTTGTAATGAGCCTACATTTGTTACTATATATAATTTTTTTTTGCAGAAATGTATTTTGGCATGTTTGGAAATTATTGATGTGGGTTAGAGCACCGTTGTCCCATAGTGGACAGGCATGCAATGTAATTGATTTAAAGAC
This sequence comes from Glossina pallidipes, assembly GCA_000688715.1. Taxonomy (NCBI): domain Eukaryota; kingdom Metazoa; phylum Arthropoda; class Insecta; order Diptera; family Glossinidae; genus Glossina; species Glossina pallidipes. The sequence goes on from KK499891.1 coordinate 384,007, forward strand.
AGCAGCGACTCTTGTTTACAATACGTACTTTAGAATTTGCGCTTACTAATGGGTGTAGCATTTTTATGGCAATGTTGTTTTTGTTTTTGATATATTGAACATGATTAAAGAAGATTAATTTTTTGTCCAATAAAATTCTTAAAAACTTAAGGTGGCCAAAGAATCAAATTTCATGATCTTGTGTTATCAAACTAGATGAAGGGAGAAAGCAAGGATTTCTTTTTCGAATAAAAAATGGCAAGCGTCTTATCTGCAGTTAATTTTCTTTTCCATTATTCAAGATAATTGAATATTATATTCATCCCATTTTGCAACTTGTTTACTATTTCGCAACCAAATTCAAGCGATGAATATATATCGATATCATCATCCAATAAAACACGGTGACAATAACGAAATTTTGGAAAGAGAGTCAGAACAGAAAACCGAATACAAAATCGGAGCCAGAACGGATCCTTGCGAAGATCCTGCAGGAATAGGTAATAAATCTAAAAATCTAAAAGTGGAACACTGCTACATCTTTCAGGTAAGAAACTTCAGATTAATTTAATTTCAAGAAGCGAAAACCAAAAAGAACTAAGCCAGTGCATTGCTTAGCCGCAAATTGGTTTTAACAAGACGACATTTGCATACTAGGTAATATGACGTATTATGCTGATTTCTGAAACCAAACTGTTCATTTAGAGCAATATTTTTCTCAGGAATTGTTTTTAGTAATTTGTTTTTAATAATCCTTTCAAAGATCTTGCTTCGAAATCTCAAGAGACTAATATGTCGATGACTATTAACATCGTTTGGTTGTTTGTCTAGTTTAGAAATGGGAATAACCTTAGCCGATTTTTAAATGTTGGGAAAATATTAGAGTTTCATGCAAGAGTTAACTATGGATGTTGAAAATTGTATTCCTTCATAAGGTGTAGTTTTAAGAGCTGTATTTCCAATGTCATCCATACCTGGAAACTTTTTTGGGCATATGTCACGCAATTCAAAGGAAGTGTCAAACATTTAACGAAGTGATCATTGTATAGCCCTCTTCTGAGACATGAACTGTAATTGATTTCAGTCTCGCTCCCGCAGAATCAACCATATGCTGTCCCTCATGAGAGATTAAGTTGCACAAAGCGTTTTGATTTTCTAGAAATCTTTTTGCAAAGGATTGACTTTTATTACTTCGAAAAGAAATTATACCATTTCGATACTCAAGTGGCGGAATGATGTTGCATTTTTTAAGCAGCAGTTTGTTGGGTATCTTTATCCCAAAATAGGTTTAAGAACTTGAAAATTTCACTCTCGATTACGGACGCGTAATTAAGCCTGTTTATATAGTCAACTTGTTGACGACAACGACTCCATTGTCTTCTATAAAAATTTCTGATTCTAATTAAGTTCAGAACATAGTTGGAAAGTCTAACAAAAGTAGTGCTGCGAAACTTTTTGGGCACTGATCGTTATCTACATCCTCTATTGCGGATATAGAGTAAGCATAGGTTTGTTGGCCATTGAAGATACTAGTAAGGATACGTCGATAGCTTTTCCAGTTGTTTTTATTGTAACCTATTGTAAAATGTTTTTTATGGCTGTTTGGAAACTCGGAGAAAATTTGACTAGTATACGCTTAGTCAGGAGAATGTCATGATTTCATTCACAATTTTACCTCAAGAATCTTCTCTTGTGCGGCACTAATTACGAGGTCTAGCATTTAACTATCCGTATATAGCAAAATTACCAACTTGATTAAAAATTTTACGTAAGTCCCTTTTAAATATGCTTTAAGGTGGTCTGAACAAAAAGGAAAATATGCACCAACGAACCGTGTAGAATTACCATAAGGCTATCTGAAGGTAAATCTAATTCATGTTGGTGAAAGACTTGAGAACTGAACTTTGGATTTTGATATTCGGCAGCCCATCACGTTATCAAAACTTCGTTTGTTTACTAAAGCGTTAGTTACGGATTCTCATCACACATTTTGGCATGCAGCGCCGGACTAGTTTATCGCTGCAACGTCTTTTATTCTCGTATTCCGCTTTGCAAGTGTAATTGTCAATTTGTTTCGTCCTTATAGCAAAAAAGCTTGCATCGTACATAAAGTTTTCATTTTACTTTCAAAGATGATTTATTTGTTCATAATAATATTAATTAAAAAATATGTAGTTTTTGATCCCATAAAGTGTACGACATAAAATATCGCAACAATTGGATAAGGGGCATATCAGAACGCAACGGGGCACACATTTTGTCCAACAAACAGGTTTTTGGGCCAAACATATAAACAAATATTTCAAATATCAAAACAAGAACTGATGCGATATGTTTGGATGCAGGAACAAACAGTCATTTGGGTGTTCCCGAATTGAAGTCAAATTTTTAATTTAAAATTTGTATATAAAAATTTGTCGTATTCTTTTTTTTTAATATTGTTTATTCTAGTTTGCGTACTTAATAAAATAATTGACTTGGTAGGAGAGCAAGTAAAATTGTACTTGTAATTTTACTGTATTTGCCACCTGCGAGTATTTTATTGACGTCTTCTCGTTTGTCATGAAAATTAGATTTAATATCGGGGGTAACTAATTTTGGGAAGTTCTTCTCATAACTAGTACCATCTAAGATAGAAGTAGTTTGAGGTGTATTTCTTTGTACTCTTTAAGAGAAATGTTTTCAATGGTCATGACTAATTTTACGTTTTGTGCAATGATTTTTTAGGGCATTTCCTTTAACGATCATTGTGCTCAACAGAGCCCCAAAAAAGACATTGCAGCAAATTTACTGAAAATGTTCTCTCTGATTTTTGTCAAGTCTAGTGACACCATCAATGGGAACAAATTTGCATTAGTATCGGGTATAAACCAAGAAGAATTACTACAAAACTCTCTAGAGTTGAATTTGTAAGAAAAGACGGCTGTAAGAGAATATATAAACAAACGTAAACATAGTATTCCTTTATTGCACCTGCTAGAAATGGAATTGTTTTCCTTTTTCAATTAAATTTATGAATTAACTCTTACCCAAGAGGGATGAAAAAAAAATTTGCTAAAGTAAGTAGAATTGTTTTTTAAATATCGAATTAAATTGAGGAATGTCTCAATTTCCTTTTATGCTTGCGCATTGAAGACGCAAAGGAAAAGAACAGCGACGAGCAAGAAAAGATCACCACGGGACGGGCGAGTAAGTCGAATAAGATTATTAGAATACTCCAGCGTTCCGTAAGAATGACGGTGTTGATATTTGGTGGAAAGGTGGAGACACCTCAATTAAGGCATATGGGCGAGAAAGTTAGAATATTGCTGCCATCAAATTTATTTTTATATATTTATAAGAGTCTAAAAAGTATAAATAGTTTTTAGAAATATTTATAATTCACACAAAAGTTAATTTAAAAATTAAGTAAATATTGAAATTCATTTATCTAACACAAAGTTCACATAATTTTCTTTTCATTTAGTTTTGCATTTTCGTTATTGTTTACTCGAGATAATCGAAAAATCGGTCTCCGACATTCCTATTAAGTCTGCTGTTAGGTTTCGAAGAAGAAATCCTAACAACAAAGACGAGTTCATCCTAACTACTAACTTCTAAATAGGTTTTAAGGAGGAAGCTCTCCCCAAATCGATCGAGTTCTATTTTTGTAATTGTCTCGTGGAGTACTTTGTATCCACCTTTAAGCAATGCTTTAAGTGCGGCAAAGCGAAGGAGGAAATGTGCTTAAACTGCGGAAAGTCTTCTAAGTTTGAAAAATGTGCAACAACGAGATGTTTGTCCTTCAGTCAGGTGAGTGTTGCCCGAACAGGGAACTGGAATTAAATATCAACAAGATTAAGGCCATTAGAAATCTTTCCTATAAAGAAGTTAAAGAGAAGTTTTCCTCAAACTACTTTGAATGTCTGCATGTCAACTCCTACGACGAGAATTTCCCTCCATTGGGAAACTCGTCTGCCATTTCGAGCAAAGATGATAATGAAAACGCAAATAAGATTTTGACAAGGAAAAAATTCAATGCGGTTGTTAAAAGGAAATCTGTTATTTCCAAACCTTCTCCCATTTCACCTCCCAAGCCTTCTCCGTGCTCATCCCCAAGCCGTCTGTAACAAGATCTCAGCGGAAAATAATTTCGAACAACAATTTACGTTCCTCGGAACTTGATAGGCTAATCTCTGGGAATAAAGAAGATATCCGTCCAATGATCCCTCTGAATCTTGTTAAGGAATTTGAAGAAAACATGTCTCATTGTGCGAATACTCGCTACGATCAACCACCTAGTACTACGAGCAAATTCGCTGGGCGTCCATTTTTATATAAAAAATGATCTCGTTTTTATAATATAATATTCGAAGTGTTCGACGTAACTTGTCGGTTTTGGATTTTTATTTGAGCTCGAATGTTATTGATTTCTGCATCTTAAGTGAAGTTTTTCTGAAGGATGACAATTTTTTTGAAGTTTCCAATTATGCTTCAGACACCAAATGCCGGAATGACGGTTATGGTGGTGTTAATATATTAGTCAAGAAAGGCGTCAATTCCAGACGTATTCCCTACAATTCTGTTGTTGACATTATCATCATCAAAACCATGAATCTTAAACCGAATCTTTTCATAGCATCATGCTACTTTCCACCCAGTGTTGATGTACAAAATTTTCGTGATGAGATTCAGAGATTATGTGACTTTCTTGATGGTGAAAAATTGTGATTCTAGCCAGAGATTTAAATGCTAGACATTGCTTGTATGGCGATCAAGTCTTGACCAACAAAGGCAAGATCCTTGTAAATGCCATCAACGCCAGCAGCTTTAATGTCGTAAATAATGGTAATACTAGCTTCCACTGTAATCGGAGAGGTCGCACAACGGCCAGTGTCTTGGACCTAACTTTTTTGAATTCAGCTATTTTATCATTCAACTGGAATACGACTAATGTGTCTATTGGCAAAAGTTAACACTCTCGCATTGTGTTTCACAGTTGCAGCAATTCCCCTAAAAAATACAAGAAATCATTTCACGTAAATTCCTTATGGACCGCCTGTCTAAAGTTGATCTTCCTTCAGATTTATCATCAATTCGAATTGCCTTTCACTTTGTAATCAAGTCTGCTAGAACCAACTTTTCTGATATTGAGCCCTACCTTGGTAGCATTGCAAATACCAAGTTTCAAGGAAAAAAATATGTAACTATGTCAATCCAACCCACTTCATTGAATATATGAAAACCCTGAAGAAATGGAGGTCTGCAGTTAGAAAGGTGAAAAGGACACATACAGCTGTGCTGTGTCGAATGACCATGATAATAAAAGATACTTGGATATGCTCAAGAGCTATATTCCAAGCGTCAATCCGATTGCATCAGCTACTGTATGTTTTACTTTATACACTTATACATTTGCGATGTATCAAAGTAGCTCCCAATCCTAAGGCAGGTAAAGACTTAAATGATTTAAGTAACTTCAAACCAATTTCGCTCATATCTGTATTCACAAAGTTTACCAAGCTCAGGGTTAAGGAGACACTAATGGATTTCTTGAAAACTGAGAACATTCAGAATGATTTTATATTGAAATTTTCAATTTTCTCTACTATCGCAAAGCAAATTTCTGGTATCCAGAGTTAGGCCGTATATTTATTTTTTATTTATTCAGTTCGTCACACAAATCGTAACGTAATATTCTACCTAAAGATGAGAAAAAATTTGTATATGCATTCATATACATAAAATAGAACATATTCTAATATGGAGCATACCTGGAAATATAATCCATACTCTTATTAGCTAAGTCCACTCCAACATAAAAAAAAACCCTGTAGACACCTGTCAGATAACCAGGTAAGCAGGCGACAATGAAGTAGCCGACATTCACCAAGAAAATCTAGCCAAGTCGGCAAATTTGCTGGTGATTGTCCCCAAATGCACTCTCTCAGTTACGTCAAATCTGACGGCAATAAAACTACTATTGCTGAGAACAAATTTACATTAGTATCCTGTATAAGACAAACAAAGTTAATACACAAGTTTTAAAGTTGCGTGTATAAAAAAACAACTGCAAGAAAAAAAATATAAACAGCTGCTAGAAAATGAATTACTGATTCAAAAATTTAAAAAAATTAAAAATGAAAAAGATTTTCCGAAATTACATTTGTGAATTATGAAGAAAAGGGAAAAATTTTTTACCAAATTACAACAATGTACCGTAATTTCCTTTTAGTCGCATTCTACATGCAAAGCGAAAGAGCTGCTACAGCCCAAGAAGAATCGCAACATTTATGCGGCGCTGCACAAAAAAGGGCGAGGAGCACGCAATTTTTAAACGTAACAATCTTAAAAATATAATTTATTTTTAAACTCGTAACTCGCACAAAAATGTACATCAAAGTGAAATAAATACTGGAAATGAAACTTTTTGTATACTGGATCTCATGTGTTCATATGTTCAAACGTGAGCATAAAAAAAAGTGTTTGGCATAGAGGAATGGAACTACAGAAGTGTGAGCATTCATTTTTATGGAAAACCTGTTAAAAAGAATATATAATAAGCAAAAAAGCCTAAAAATTAAAACACATAATTTTTCTGTTCATTTCATTTTGCATTCATGTTATTGTTTACCATTTGTAGTTTATACGAAACAAATAAACGCGAATTTGGCTCTAATTTTTTACGCCGCTCTCAGTTATTAATACATTGAAATGGAAAATTTGAGGAGGTGTGTTATAAAGTATTGGAAAGATGGCGACGATGGAAACTGACTAGCTTTTTGGCTATAATCAATTGCCTCCAATCCCAAACCAGGCGATGATCGCTTGTTTACCTGATTACTCCTTTATGTTAAGCTAAAATAATTTTATAAATGTAACCCTGTTCTCAATCAACCATTATTTTTTTGCAAAAAGTTATTAATCCGCTTTGAATGTCAGCCGTGCGCAAACGAAAGTCAGCAGAACGTATGTAGGATAAGCGTTATTGCCGGTAAAATAAAAAACTTTGGCTTCTTTGACGTAGTTTTAATTTACTCTCAATACGAAATATTATAAAAGGTTATCGACATTGATATCCGATTATTTATCAAAAATATTTCTGTGCGAGTAACGTTTGGTTCTGAAAAATCTTGCAAATCTGGATGAAACTGGTGAAGTAATGATCGCCGTATCAGAGCCTCCATTGGAATTCATTCCACGAGGTCGGCCGGCGGTCGATGAGCACCCGGGACCCAGCCAAGATAAATACTGTCCTCATTTACCGTCAGAGCGAATATTAATTCATCGCTTGCAAAATGTTGATATTTCGATGAAAGAGGAATATAAAGAATTCTGGTGTATTCGAGAGATCTTTTTAGATCATTCCCAGCAAAAGTCAGTAGAACGGAACGAAAAACACAATAATATTAAATCTACAGGTTCGAAAAGTAAAATTTCCGCTAGAATGAAAGTAAACATAAAGAAGAGCAAAACTGCTGAATCTCATAATTACATGTGTGAATATTTGGTGAACTCAGAAGAAGAACTATACGTTAAAAAGTGCACAGCGGTGTGGACAAGGGGTACGTTGTTAATATGATTGCGTTAACACTTTTTAACGAGAAATTTGTATTTTTCTTATTTTATGTTAAGGTTTGGTAGATGAACGAAGTATTTTACCACGTTTATGCTTCACTTGTGACACCCCTATTAAGTTCGCCTTCTTTTGTAACAATTCTTTTATAAATATAGCAGCAGATGATGCAGATTGTAAAAGCTCTACTTCTATTTGCTTAATAGGTAATATTAGTCTAATTTAATGTAATGAATGAAAAAAAATTGCTTTAGTTACAGATCAAAATTCATTGCGGGTTTATTGCAGCAACGGTGAAGATTATATTGCTAGTCTGGAATTTCCTGTCTCAAATGTTTGGCCTACACGTTTTGGTATTTTGTTGGAAAAAGTCGCCTCCAATACGGTTATACAAAATCATACAATTTCCATGCCACGTTTATTTTCTATGACTCATCCCCTTAATGAAATATGTCCAGTATTAAATAAGTCTGCGACTGGTATTATATCATATTTAATTGAACCAGACTATAGAATAATTTTTTCGGATGAAAATTCTGATTTACTGTTATTGTATGACGTGAAAATACGTAAACATTTTTTATCACAGTTGCGTAAAGCTGCTGACGATGAAATTCAATACATAGGATCTCAAAATGAAACTACTTTTACCAGTACGGTGCATTTGTCGAGCATCCATAAAGCTAGTACCGCCGGTTGTAGCAACCCAAACATGGTTACAAGTGCCGGACAGGCCAATTATTCGCAGAATTCAATAAAATATTCGGCAGGTAAGTTTTCAATTTAAATAAAAGAAGGAAAATATTTACAATTTTTATCGGCACAAGTCGAAAAGTATACGTTTTTCATCAACTCGAGGCTCTGAATCTATTTAATCATAAAAATTTCCATGTCCATATGCTTCAAAGATGCTTAAATTGAATTTAAAATGGTTTGAAACTGATCGTTTTCTAATAAACCATAAGGATTTAAAGACGGAACAACTCGGTTTTTAAAAAAATTGTTACTAAACATAAGTCCATTTTTGTTATTTCCGAGATACACGTTGAATAAGTGCAAAGTCCTACGGCGGTTTAATTATGACGGTATGCCGTCCTTTCATTCTAATCTAAAGGTTTTTTTAAAATAACCCTCATGGAACTATCAATAAAAAAATCTATCAAAAATGTCGTGATTACTATATATATTTTTGAGATGCCGACAAATTTTTGGTTATTCATTATCTCTACTTGATGGATATACACGATCGGCGTCAAATTGTACGTAACTTTATCACTTATTCTTTTCTTTTGATTTCTACTACATTTTTTATTTAAAACTAGCTGGTTCTAAGAGCAGTAGTCCTCACTTAGGACGGAGTAATTTGGGCAGCTCTAATTATACAAACCATGTTAGCAAATTTCTGAATAGTGCTCATTCTTTAAGTGGCGCTTTTAGCAATTTAAAGTAAGTGTCAGCACAATGAACAAACGGTCTCCTATATGTAACCATCTTCAAAATTTTAGTCGATCTTCGAACGCTTCACCCTTAAGTCATTTGCAATCTACAATTGGACAATACTCTATATCTGTACGTGATATTAGAAAATGCGGCCAATCACAACCTTCAAAACCAATTATACCCGAACTGTGTTTAGAACACACTTGGACTGAAAATACGTGCACTAAGTAAGTTTGTATTATATTCGAATCATAATGCACTCGTTTGTATAATTGATGTTATTTTAAGCAATCGCGATTTTATTGAAGTGGCCTCAAAAGCTTTTATACACACCGATTTGGTGGGGCAAATTTATTTATGTTATTTATTACCACGCTCGTGCAAATTACAAATGGTGCGGTTAAGCAATTACAACACTAAGGATTTACAAATATCCACCGTATCTACGAGTGTATCAGCCAAAGATGCTACAACTTTAGAGGTACATTGGAATAGTTTTTAACATATGTTTATTAATATGAAATCCTTCAAAAGCGCATGAATATGATGGCTGTTTTGGATCCATCTGGCAGCTTGTTGTTGTACACTGGCCTAATATTGGTAACTAGAGTTCATATACCGAACAATACATTAGGTAATACTCCTACACCGCCTGTAAGCGTTGCTGCCAACATTGCGATTACGCCAAATACACTGGATAAGTCTCTCTATACTGCGTTTCCGAAACGAAGTAGCCTCTTGCCATCTACACAAAAGTCGCTGAATAACACTCTTGAGGAAGAACTTCATATGTTGTCACCAGTACAACCTTTACCAACGAAATTACCGAATAGGTAAATTAGTTCTATTACCCCGTAGGATTTTTCCTTTGCTAACTGTCTTTTAAATAGATCTTCGAATATATGCATAAATTTGCGGGATCCAGCAGGCAACCGTTTAACCTTAGTCTATGCAACGGGTAAAATGTTGCGCATTACTTTACCTTTAATCAATGAAACAAAACTTGTAGGTCGTTGTATTGCGGGCTTAAGGCAAATTTTAAAACGTGATCAATACATACAAATGATAATTAAGTGGTACACTGCTCGAAATCCACCAGGCTCGCGAGATTATTGCATTAAAAAAGAATGGGATGTGTTTCGCATTGTTCTCTTGGGTTTAATGGGTTTTTCAACTGCTTTACACGATTTGAGTACTAGTACAGTAGCAAGTTCATTTAGTGCTGAAGAACCAAAAAAACGTAAAAAAAATGATGAAATACATGCTGGTACCGAAGAAGATTGGAAGTTTATGTTGACTACTATAGGGGAAATTCCGAAAAGTTCATCTACCGATCATAATAGCAATCAGTATTGTAGCATTGACACATCAGCGTGCTTATTTAATACAATACCTGCCATATTTTTTTGTCTACATTTATTTTATGAGGACTGTAAACTAGATGATACTCTCAAAAAAAATTTAAAGCCTTTGGCAAAGGTAAAGCAATGTTTTTCATTATAAAAAGTAATCTTTAAAAATGTGTTCACTGTTAACCAAAGCTTTTACATCAATTGGCGGTTGATATGCAATTGCAGTCATATATCTTTCACTACACACTTGATTTTCCATTTTTGGCGAACAATGTTTCAAAGAAGTACATTTTAACGGAGCAACATGGCGCACAAATGTTACTAAAAGAATTACTGCAAGTGCCTGCTCCAAGTGTTTACAAACAATTGGAAAGGGTTTTGCAAAATATTGATGCCGTGCCTTATGTTTATGTGGAAACTATTAATGATCTTAGTCGGAATGTCTTGCAGGTCGCCCACTTTAAAGTATTCAAATCAAAATTAGTTTTTAACGGTTAACTTTTAGATTATAACGTTAATAATGCACGGTCATTTGAAAACCAAACATTGGATCGAACCCTTGGAATTTACTGATTCTGTACAATCATATTTTCCTAAACGGAAAAAACGCTACATGTCTTTGTACGTTCCCCGTTCTGAACAAGTTATACAAATGTTAATTAATATGGGTACGTGATAAACAATATTGTTGAAATGCACTTTAAAAATCTGTTTCCTCTTGTCTTTTCACTTCAATTCAGAAATGACTCGCAAACATATTGAACGTTTACCGGTAGCTTTGCATTTAATGATTGCAGAATGCTTAGAGAATGCGCGTTTACAACCACCGCTTGGCAGTTCTCCACCCACTTACGAATTGGTTTTACGTTCCGAACTAGTATCACATTCCATGTTGCAAAATCAAAATTTTTGCGTACAAGATAGGTCAGGTGTAGAAAAAAGGAGCAATTTTGAAGCCGAAAATTCTCTTTCAGCTCGCTGCTCTCCTTCAAAGATAGGAATTTCCCAGATGGGAGCAACTTTGGATGACGGTATGGATAATATTGATACGAAATTATTAAGTTTATGCTTTCCTGATGATATGCGTATAACGGAAGTGCATCGGCTTTTGATATCCTCGGAACCCGTTACTATTGATATTACTCAATCGCCGGGTACCTCAGATCATGAATTTATCGAAGAACAGGAAAAACAACTATTTACCCTGTGTACACGTACGATGACTTTGCCAATGGGCCGAGGTATATTTACTTTGAGAACTTCTTTACCTAATCCAACAGAATCGATGCCCATACCTAAGCTATGTTTAACAGGTAGAGAGCCTACTAAGGGGGCCACAGTAGAAATGCAGCAAATTGAATTTCCAGCTAATATGAGTCTGTGGCCAACTTTTCACAATGGCGTAGCAGCAGGTTTAAAAATATCACCCGACGCTCGCGATGTGGATTCTACTTGGATTGTATACAACAAACCCAAGGGGCAAACTGAGACATCTACTGAACACGCTGGTTTTTTGATGGCTTTGGGATTAAACGGCCATTTAAAAACTTTAACATTCATGAGTATCTACGATTACTTGATAAAGTGCGATGAAATGACAACAGTTGGCTTGCTTCTAGGAATATCAGCCACTCATCGTGGTACTATGCATACCACGACGACAAAAATGCTAAGCGTTCATTTAGAAGCTCTGTTGCCTGCTACCGCTTTGGAATTGGATATACCCCAAAATTGTCAAGTAGCTTCTCTCATGGGTATTGGTTTGCTATATCAAGGGACCGCTAAGCGCCACATCGCTGAGGTACTATTACAAGAAGTGGGGCGTCCTCCTGGTCCCGAAATGGAAAATAGTGTGGAAAGAGAATCATATGCTTTAACAGCGGGTTTAGCTTTAGGTTTAGTCACATTGGGTCAAGGTGAATCATCAGCTGGATTAAGAGACCTACAATTACCAGATACATTGCACTATTACATGGTGGGTGGGAATAAACGTGTACTGACGGGATCGCAAAAAGAGAAATACAAACTGCCATCGTTTCAAGTACGAGAGGGAGACCATGTTAATATAGATGTTACCGCTCCCGGGGCGACTTTAGCATTGGGTTTAATGTTTTTTAATACTGACAATAAAGCGGTAGCCGAATGGATGGATTCCCCTAATACGAGATATCTCTTAGATATGGTACGTCCAGATTTGTTGCTATTGCGTACTATAGCCCATGGCTTGATTATGTGGTCTAAAGTACAACCTGACGAGGAATGGTTGCATAATCAATTTCCTGAAAATTTACGTTTCGATGTGGAAAAAGGAGCAACTGTTAATGACGAAGAAGACACAGATCATGAGGCTATAACGTAAGCTCTCATGACGATATAACTAATTTTTATTACTACATTTCTGTTGCAGCCAAGCCTATTGCAATATAATAGCTGGTGCAGCTTTTTGTATCGGGCTGAAATTTGCTGGCACTAAGAATCCGATAGCTTTTAAAACACTGAGACGCTGTATTAAATTGTTTTTGAATTTTCCTGGTAAATATGTGGGAGAATTTGCCGGTCGCACGACAGTAGAAACTAGTTTAATGGTGATTTTGTTGGCCATTTCGTTGGTGTTCGCCGGCTCAGGAGACTTGGAGATTTTACGTATAGTACGCTATCTTCGATCCCGTATCGGCCCACAATATCCTCATGTTACTTACGGCTCCCATATGGCGATACACATGTCCTTGGGCTTTCTTTTTTTGGGAGCGGGACGTTTTACCATAGCCAAAACTCCCGAAGCAGTGGCGGCTCTAGTGTGCGCCCTGTTCCCAAAATTTCCCAACCACAGTAACGATAATCGGTATAAAAAGATTTTTGTAATTTCCAGACTTACTCATTATAAAGGAAAATAATTTATTTTTTAGTTATCATTTACAAGCCTTTCGACATTTGTATGTCCTGGCAGTAGAACCACGGTTATTTTTACCGCGTGATATTGATACCAAAAAGTTATGTTTATGTAATATTTCAGTTTTGGAAGTGGGTGCAACAGAACTAAAACGTTTGCCCATTGCTCCATGCCTCTTACCCGATTTGGATTCTTTACAAAAAGTCATAGTGGATGATCCCAATTATTGGCCGGTATCATTTGATAAAAATCGCAATTGGGACCAGTTGGTGTAGGTTTAAAGATTCTTACGATTATTTTTCAAATTTAAAGGCATTTTCTGAATTCTAAGTAATGCATTGGCGAACATTGCTTGTATTGACATTAAAAAACGTTCGGGCTGTTTATCGTATTTGGAAGATCCAGATCGTCTGAAAAGCCTCTTTTCTCAGACATTAACCACAGAGCAATATTTATGCTGGGAAGTTGACCCGAAGACATTGGAAAGATTCTCTAATGAACCTTATGTTATAGCGTTTACCGACCGTTTTCTGCATCTGGACGCTGACCAGACCGCAGTCAATGAATTATCTTTGAGACAACTTCTGACGATGTTATTCTACAATGCTGTGGTAAAGGATAAAATGCATGTTTTGGCAATATATTTGGCTTTGTATAAAGTAAATCTTCTAAAACGTTTTTTTCACAAAAGTGAGCTAACTTATTCAAAAATTCTTTTTTCTCAGCATGTACTACATATTAAAACTCAACAGCTTTCTTTTGACGAAGTCTGGCAAATAAAATTAATTAATAATTATCTAAAGCACGGGCCTCAAGAACATATGCTATTCTCTAAGGAATTGGTGACAGCGGTTCTCGAACAATTTCAAAAGAGTATGGAGTCTTACTTAAAATTATTCCACTTGCCTTTACAACAGTTTATGGCAACTAGTGACTTTCAGCCAAATATTATAAGTGGTTTAAGCGCCCAGCAAGCAGCCATCTTAGCTGGCCTCATCGTTTACTATGACTTGAGTCCGAATTTATTAAATTCCATGCTGCTTCAAACAACACCAATAAAGTGTTTGCGTTACATACAAGAGTTGCGGAAACTTAATTTAGAACCTACTACGGTTTACTGCTTATTAAAAATTTTGCAAACCTTATGAATTTAAAGCACTGGTAAATAAAATTCAAAGATGAACAAAAATATTTTATTTTGTTTACATAATTACAACTTAACCGGACGCATCCTGGATACTAGGGTTGATATCATCAGATCGATTGTTTTTAAAAAAACGTGTAGCGAATTTTTTGTAGAGATATATACCTAGCAAAGGAAAAGGTGTCATTATTGCGACCGATACCGGAATAACAGTCGTTAGATCATCCTGCGGTGGTGACAAACTAAAGCGTAGTAAGAATATAGCTATACCCGTATTTTGGATGCCAGTTTCAATGGCTATAGTTAAAGAGTCGACAGCATTTTGATGCAACAGTTTTGCCAATAACCAAGCCAATATGTAACCCAACCAGGGCAGCAATAAGCCGCCTAAAACTATCTTCGAGAAATATATAAATCAAATAAAATTTAAGGTATATAGTAACTAGTTCCACTTACTTGCCAGGAAAACAATTCAAATAAATACAAATTTGTTATTATGGCGAATATTACGATAAATAAAATTAAGCAAGACGAAGCTGGTTTAAGTAGGCGCATTAAGATTCGTGTGGTACGAGGTGAAAACTTTTGGATAGCTAGACCAATGGCTAAGGGTACTATCAAGGAAATGGCAAACATCGTTATGTTCTCATACGGTACACGCATATTGCCTCTTGCAAATATCATGCTACCCAACGTGAAAATCCATAAAGGCATCATACCGAAAGCGGCAAAATTACTAAGCGTCGTCATTAATATCGATAGGTTAATGTTACCACCCAATATGACAGCCCACATGTTTGATGCTCCACCACTAGGAGAAACACCAGTAAAAAATAGACCCAATTGCATATCCACTGAGTTTGGAAATATTAGATAACCAATGCCGTAACTGAGCAAAGGCATGAATAAAAACTGACTCAAGAAGCCAATCGTAGGACCCTTGAATTATTATATTTCGTAAAATTGCAAAGAAAATATGAGATTAGGTAGCCTTACCACAGGACGTCGCAGCAAGGTTCTTAGTATGGTCAAGTCAAGTGCTGCTCCAAATATTATGTATAGTAAAGACACTAACAATGCCACTGACCCGGTAAAGACGTAGTCTATTGTACGTGATTTTCGAATAATCGTTAGTTTTAAAATATCGCGACAAGTTTTTGTAATATTCGTTAAGGAGTTAAGCAATTCGGTGCGTATATGAGCTTCACCCATGAACCGCAAATTGATGGTAATGTTACCTTGCCATTTAAGGTCTGAGTCGAATTCATGCCCATCAATGACATCATACACAGTCGCTAAACGTGAATTATCGCTTAAGAAATGGATGCTGGTGAATTCCAATGGATTATCTTCAATATCTGAAACTAAAGGAAATATAAAATTAGTCCTACATATTGAAGTGGTTGCCCAGAACGACAGCCATTAAATGTGTTCCCACCGTTACCTTCTGAGCAATATAAACTAATTTGTTTTAATTTTATAATATATGCTATCCGCCTGAGTGGCCGAGTAGGCAAGAGTCTCGACTAGCAATTCAATGGTCGTGGGTTCAAATCTCAAGTGCGGTAGAGTTTTTAATAACAATAATAATAATAATAACAATAATATTAATAAAAAAAAAAATAAAAGCCGAAAGCCGAAAGCCTTAGATGCTAGTGCTTTAAGACTTTTAGTCTTAGAATTTATTCTCTGGCTAAATTTACATAATAATAATAATAATAATATATGCTACACATTGAACTAGTCCTCCAGAAAGCAATTGATTATTCAAAGTTTTCCTGTCATTATTCTTTTTGCAATTTGAAGGAAAAAACCTTCTTTGATTTTTTTGTTTAATATTAACTGGCTTACAGCGTTTTAAAACAAAAATGTTTATCAATATTCTTATTCAGATGTCGTATATAGTAATATTCGTATAATACCAATATATCATAGCAAAATATATTTCAACCTCGAGCCTCGGAGTTCGCTCAGACATCTGGTATTGGTTACGATTCTACAAAGTCACAACGTTTTTAGCACGGACTACATAAAAACAAAAACTGAACAAGACATCAAAAAGATGATAACTGAATATGTCTCCTACAAGGAATAAATATTCATACAATCCTTTCGAGTGTATTAATAACGATAGCTTTAGTGCGTTTCCGCCATTATCAAAGCCTGTATCCGCTATTTCTTCTAAGAACTCAACGGGGGAAGTTAATAAGGTCTTAACAAAGAAAGGGTAGAGTATGGTTGCTAAGAAGAATATTAAAATGATCAAAGAAACATATTTGGAAGTTTACTCTAAGATGCTAGAAATCTTATTTGCGATAGCATTTCAGCGAGTTTTCCTTATGTTCATGTAGGTGCTGCTCCGCCTACCAAGGTATTACTATCCTATAGCATAACATACATAGCGTTCGGAGAAATATCTTTCTTTGGACTATTTTCTGAACAGAAAAGAAATAGATTTCTGTGTCCTAAGCGAAGCCTTGCGATGGATTTTAATTTAAAAAAAAAAACGGCAACTCTGCTCGAAATAGGACGTGTTTTTTATTTCAGTGCAGAAAAAATTTTTTGAAAAATTATTTAAAATTAAAACCAAAAAAAAAAAAAAAACCCTCTTCTTATAAACTTGATTATTTTAATCCTTGGATAAATATCGAAAACTCTATCAACAACTAGTGCGCAGCACCACCTGCCTCCCGCATCATCTCCCCAACAAATTTCACATTGTTACCTCTCACATAGTTGGACATCAAGTGGCGGCGATATTTGTGGAATTCATATTAACATACTAGTTTCTTTCTGTCTTCCCTGTCGCTGTCGGCTTAAACAGCACCTGCTGTTTCTCTCCTTATTTACGGTAAGTCAGTTGTTTTTTATCTTTTGCTGGAAATCCAGCACGAAATTTAAAAAGTGCCCGCCGCACAAGGGGGTGAGGCGTACAAAGATGTTGTCTGATAATGAAGACTTCGGAAATTTCATGAAAACCAAGCACAATTAAGTTTCTTTTAAAAGAAAAAGTCTCTACCAAAACAATAATGCCAAAAGAATTATTAAAGATAAGTTTTCCAAAAAAAAATCATTGAGGGGGATAGTCTAACCGCAAAAGACCTAACTGTGGATGTCAATACTTCCTGATCAAACTCTCCGACTGCCCCTTCCATCAGCAATCCAATTGCTATGGATACAAACTCTGACCCATCGTGCGCTAGTCCAAATCTCTACGGCGAGGACGAAACTGGCGAGTCTTTTGTTTTCGTTGAGGTGTCCCCCAATGACGCAAGCAAGCCATTTCGTCTGAACTCAGACCTATTTTTTTTCGAATTTATCAAAGACTTTAAGCTAAAAGGGCTGACCACAATCAAGACCATTAGTAATGGTAAGGCTAAACTTAGTTTCGCCACCCCAGCAGAGCCGAACGAATTTGTCCTCAATAATGATTTTCGGACCAAACCTATCAAGGCGTTTATCCCAAAAGCCTTTACCGAAAAGTTTGGGATAGTAAAAAACATCTCACCAGCAATCAAAGATGAGGACTTCCTCAAGTCCGCTATTTCGGATATACAAATTCTATCAGTAAAAAGACTACAAAGAAGGGACCCAAACAGCAAAGAAGTCTTTATCTCTACCAACAGTCTAAAAGTGGGCTTCAAAGGTAAAACAATACCCAAATACATAAAATATAGCTACTGCAATATTCCAGTAGAGTATTTTATCCCATCAATTAAATTATGCTATAAGTGCGGCCGCTTTGGCCATATTGCAAAGGTTTGCAAAAGCAAGAAGGACAGATGCCTCAAGTGTGGAAAGACGCCAGCCTGCCCAAAAAACTCATGTTTGGAAACCAAATGTTTAAGCTGTAGCTCAAACGAACACAGTGTAACCTCCCGAAATTGTCCCAGAAGAAAAAAAGAAGAAAATTTAAAAAAAATTTTAACCATCCAAAATATATTGCTCAGAGAGTTTAAAGAAAAATGCGCAAATAACCCTTATAATCTAATGGAGGACTATGACACTCACTTCCCAGCAATCAACGGAAACTCCTCAACAACTAACATCAGAAATCCTACTTTAGAAACCAACAAGATCTTAGTTAAAAAAAAATTCAATCAAGTTGTCAAAAACAAAACATCTATCCCTAAACCCATGAAAAAAATCTCTTTTAAAATCCCCCTAACTCACGGTAGTATAGAAAAAGCTCCCCTCCCTGCAAAAAAGCTTACTTTTACCAACAACCACAAATCCACTGAAATGGAAATGATTTTAGACCAAATCTTCAAAATTCTCTCTTCTACCCAGCATGGAGAAAACCTCCAAACCATCCTTGAGAAAATTGCCAACCTAAAATCGGATTTTGAGCTTCTAAAACAAGGCTCATCCAAACCTGTAGCATCAAACCTAAATATCCCCCAATGAATTCAGTAACTTCTACTGCTTAAATGATAACAGCCCAACCTATGTTCACTCCACGACCACCAACGGTTGTGACAGCATTTTAGATGTCACTTTCACAAATTCAACCAATGTTACTTTCAAATGGAAGTTAAAAAAGATTTATACCTTGGAAACAGTCACCATTTTCCTATTATTTTCAAAGCCACTTTCACTAATGCTCCCAAAATAAATGACTTCATATCGAGGAAAAAACTCCTGAACAACCTAATGTACACATGTTTTGAGCCTCAAGTTGAGTCCATCCAGTGCTCATTTCAACGAGAAATAGATAATGCCAAATCAAATATTCCAATCTCCGAATCTTTCTCACCAAAACCCTAATGGAACAAATCGCTCACTTCACTCTTCCGCAAAGTGCAAGCGGCTAAACAAAAATTTACCAAATACCCCAATATATCAAATTTTAATGACTTCGAAGAATCTCAAAAAGAATGGGAAAAATCAACCAGAAAGGCCAAAACAACTCACCGAGCCCTGGTAGTAGAAGAACTTTGCACAAACGGCAACACAAAACCTTTCTGGAAATTTCTAAATGGACATCGCACTACCAAAAGAAAATACAAACACGTCATCTGGGATGACCAGAACAATAGATTGTACCTAGAATGGCTAAAAGCCCAAGTTCCCTCGTCTAATTTTCTCCTAGCCACCTCACTTAACTCTCAGGTTGACAATTTCTCCCCTTTCTCACTCGATGAACTCATGCACGTCCTTAAGCCAAAAAGGAAATCCACAGCAGAGGGTTTCGACGGAATTAAATATGATATGGTAAAGGCCCCCCCTGTGACAAGCCTCCAAACTCTTCTATTAGGAATAAATAATCGCTGGATGACTAACTCTTTTCCCACTGTTTGGCGCACCATCATAATAGTACCCATTCCTAAACCTGGAAAAGATCTTGAAATCTTCACTAATTTCAGACCAATATCCCTTCTACCTGTACTTTTAAAAATAACAAACCTAATGATCAAAGAAAGACTCACAAACTTTCTGCACAACTCACTCCTACTCCCCTCAAGGTCCTTTGCCTATCAAAAACACATTTCCACCGGCATGTGTCTAAACGAAGTCCTTTTTACAATTGCAAGTGACAAAGCAAACGGTAAACAGGTAGTCATGCTTTGTCTAGACATCAATAAAGCTTACGACTGCGTCGATCTTGGCAAACTTGGTCAAATCCTAACAGACTTTAAAATACCGTCACAGTGTAAACTATGGATCCTAAACTTTTTCTCATCGCGAACCCTTGTTATGGGCTCAAACATAGTTGAAGTTTGCGGAGGCCTACCTGAAGGCAGTTGTCTCAGTCCAATTCTTTTCAATTTATACATAGCCGGACTACATCAATTACAAGACAATACAACCCACGTATTTCAATATGCTGACGATTTCCTTATTATTTCTACCGGAAAATCTCTAGTAGAAGCAGTCTATAATCTCAACATTAAAACCAATCTCTTTTATAGGCTTTGTGTGGATCTAAATCTACTCTTCAACCCGGAAAAATCAAAACTTATCCGCTTTGCTAAGGGTCTCAAAAAAATTTTCCACATCACAGTCAACGGTATGAAAATCAAACAATCATCCTCTATCAAATTTCTGGGCAGAATAATCAACTCAAGTTTGACCACTCATGAGCATTACAGAGACATCCTCGAAAACTGCCATACAGGCTCAAATGTCATCAAACTCTTAACCAACCTCCACAACGGACTCCCACCTAGGAAAGCTCTAAATGTATACAAATCTATTGTTCCTACTCCACATCGTGCAACGCTCCTGCATATACAATCAAAAAAATACAAACCTTTCAAAACTCAATTCTAAGACGCTGCACTGGACTGTCCCCCCCAAACCCCAATGTCAATCCTATATTCCATCTCACATGAACTCCCCGCTGACAAGAGAATTCTTCTTGTAACTGCAAAAGAACTCCTCAAGGCAAAAATCTTTAAAGCGACCTTTTTTGAAAAAGTTGTCTCCAAACATAATGACGTCTTTAGTAGTTACTCTACTTGTTTCAAAAAATTCAGTAACATCTTCAACAAAGTTAATTCAATGCCCTCTTGGAACAGTATTTCTCACGATAAGTGCATAGTGGACCTAAACTACTAAATTCAATCACCAATTCCAAAAAAAACCGGTCAAGGTCTTGTCTTCGGTCCGCATATCTGCAAAAACTCAACTACTTTATCGAAAACAACTTCAAAATTTACGCAACGGACGGATCCGTTAATCCAGACATTTCTAGTTTTTCAATCATAGAATATCCAAATCTTCTTCTAGGAAAATTCAAAATTTTGCAGGAACTATCATCCATGTTCATCGAACTTCTGGCCATTAGGCAGGCAATCCTCCTTGCAACTGAAAATAATTTTAAAAAATTTGTATATTTCTCTGACAGCAAATCGGCTTTGACTTTAATCAAGAATAAAGACCCATATAACATGTACGTGTTTAACATTTACGACCTTTTAAAAGATCCAAGCATTGAAATATGCCACCTCATTTGGATCCCAGGTCACTGTGATTTCGTCATCAATGAAAAAGCTGACTTTTATGCACGTGAAGCACGGCTTGACGGCATGGTCTTGTCTATAAACTACCCCCCAGCGAAGCTCTCCTCTTAATCAAAAAACTTATCGCAAAAGAATGGAAGGATGAATATCATACCTTAGCTAGATAAAAAAGCAACCGGCTTTTTTACAGAATCTACCCTTTCTTTACACTCAGACTTCTACCAGAAGGAAAATTTGCAACATGGGAATTTAAAGTACTTCATAGACTCATGTGTAATCACACCTATGACAAGGTATATTTGAAAATGATAAGAGCCTCCTCCACTGATTTGTGTGAAGAATGTAACATCACCGAGTCTGCCGAACATTTCATCTTTCAATGCAGGAAGTTTGACATCGCCAGACAATCTTTCACTATATTCAGCCTGTACAAATACTTATACGAAATTTTTCGTGCTGGAAACTTTAGGCATTTGACTGCTTTCATAAAATCAGCTGATTTTTCTTTTTAAAATTTTTATACTCATAACTCAGTCTACCTATACAGATCGCCTATACTTCTATTTCTCGGGCACTCTCTGCCGGAATACCAACCACACTGAACTGATTGCGGTGCATAAGCATAAGCATCATCAAAAAGTTTTTAAACTAAAAAATCACTCTAAAAAACGTGTTACACACCTACCATAAAATCGAATTCATAGCACCTACGTGTCTTTTTTATCGTTACTGGGTTATGGGTCTAGATCTACACATACAAGCCTAATCCATTTCCCTGAGAAACAAAACAAAAAAAAAAGAATTTTAATTAAAAAAGGTATCCACTTCAAGCAGGTTACTTACAACTCTGCTCCTGGTATTGGGTTCAAGGCTTTCAATTTAAAACCTAATATTATCATGTTTGCCTATCCGCCGACATTCGATATTCAAACCTTTTGCGATGATATGAAACATTTCTCCGACTTCCACCTACATAACATAGTCTTATCCTAGCAGGCAATTTCAACGCTAGACGCCGTTTGTATGGTGACTCCGTTTTTTCAACAGAAAAGTCTTTGCGAATATCATGAGGTGCACTAAATTCAATAATCGAACAGTTAATTGCAAAAAACGGTGTATTGTTTCTAACAGTTTTTTTGATCTGACTTTTACCAATTCCACTACTTTATTTTTTCAATGAAAAACTTTAAATAGCTCGCCAGGCAAAAGCCACAACACTCCTATTATTTTCGAAGTAAGTTGTGGTTGCCAATAAAGCTTTTGATATTTTTATCTCTCGCAAACGGTTGTTGCACAATCTGCGCAAACTCAAATCAAATTTAGATGTCGTGCCTAGACGAGGAACTGTTCAGTCCGAAATCACTACTGCTAGGAACTAACTTGTCATGTCATGATCATGGGTAGTGCTACAGCGGAATGGTATGGAAGTTTACTTCAGAGTAGTTGTTTAAGTCCCATTTTTTTTAATCTGTACGCTGCTAAATTACATGAAATTCAAGATGACAAAACTCACATTTTTCATTATGCTGATAATTTTTTAATTGTTTTAACTACATTATCATTTGATACAGCCGTTGAAAACCGTTCTGCTAAAGCCCAATGTTCGCTATAATTTCTATGCTGACGTCAACGTACCCCTCAACCCTACCAAAGCTAGTGTTACGTATTTTGCGAAAGCATCAAAAGAGGTCATGCATCTATCTATTAATGTGATCAAAGTTGCGAAAAAGAAAGCATTTCGTTTTCTGGGAAGGATTATTAATGCCAGCCCGTTTTACCAGGTCACTATAAAAATGCTTTCGAAGACTGTAAATTCGTATGCAATCTAATCATAAATAACGAAATAGGTCTAGCCCAAAAAAAAACCCTAAGGATTTATAAGCCTCTAGTCCGTTCAAAAATAGAACATGCTTAATCGATTTGCTGTAACCTTCCAAAGTACATACAAAAAAAATACAGGCCTTTCAAACCAGGTTATTAAGACGACTTACTGGACGAGGACCCTCAGTTCCAATACCCATTCGTGTCAAATGCCTATCTTGAAAAGAGACCTCCTTTTGATGACCAGAAAATTGATTGTTGTCAAGGTTGCAAGTCTTTCGCTTCTTCATGAAATCCTCTCAATATGCAATGTAGTATCGTGCAGTTTTATCCATTGCTACCAAAAATTTCATGGTAATGGCGGTTCTAGTTTCTCGGTGGGTGGATATCTGTCAAAAATAGAATATTCAGATTCAAGATCGCTGAGATATTATCTTCAACCTTTGTTGAGCTTCTTGGCATTTGGTATGCCGTTAACACTACTACTACTACAAGGTGTCAGAAAAATTGTGTTATATTCACTGACAGCAAAACTGCCTTACACCTGGTAGACAAGAGAGGTCCTCCGTATCCATATATTTTTGAGATATATCAAATGGTTTCATAGAAAGTTGTCGTTTGGTTTGACTGCGTGGTCACTGCGGTTTAACTCCACATGAAAAAGCTGACCTCCATACACGAAAAGCATAACACAACAATGACATCCTGTCCATTAAATGTGCTTTCAAAGCAGCTTCTTGCATTATCAAAAATGAGATTTTTGAATGATCATTGTATGATGAAGATAGAGTGATTACACTCCATAGAAAAGATCGCCTTTTCTACAAAATTCAACCGTCCGCAAACCACTGTCTGGGTCACTATTTAAAACTTGTGAGATAAAATTGCTCTAAAGGCTCATGACTGGCCACTCTTATAACAATATCTACATGAAAATGATTGGTTACTTACCAAACGACCCCTGTGAAATCGACTGAGCATTTAATTTTTAATTGCCATTTATCTTTAATTGTCATTTATCTTCTTCTACTTCTGTTTTTACTAATTTGTTAGTTTTTTCTTCCTTATGAAGTTTTTTTTTCTTTTAATCAGCTTAAGCTTGCAACAGTACTAATCGTTTGTCGTAAATTTTAAGTCATACTGATTATATTTACTGCTTGTAATCATTGGCATGTTATAACTTTTTGTTAATGTGGACATATAAGCCATATTTAGTTGCATGCAAACTTCATATCCAAACAAAAAAATTCTTTGGAGTTTTCAGTATTTCAAACAAATGGAGAATATCGAAGAAAGTCGTAGTCTAGAGATTATAATTGTAATATAAATGTAAGATTGGTCCAGTATTTTTACCACTTGCCTTGTATAACGTAAACGTTACCTCTTGAAAACAACATCAAGCACACAATCTTTACGTATGGACATGTTTTGAAGCCATCTCTGTAATATTTATTCTACTTTCTTTTCACATTTAAACTTGTTCACACCTACTTTAATAATGGAAATGTACATCATTTACCCATGTTTGTAGAATATCAAAATTCGCTAAACATCAACTTTACGGTCGCTATAATTCTTCGGATTAGTGAACAACTAAACGTTTGGTGAAAAGACTAGAATCCTCCTGCCCATTTTATATTAAATGCGAGAAGAATCTTTTGTGTAAAGTCTGCAAGTCTCTGAACGATATGGTTTTCAAATTTTATAGAGAATAATGACGCTTCTTAAAAAAGATGACGACTGTCAACCGAAAGTATCGGATCATATGAAATCTGGCGAGGGGAGCGCTTCATAAAGAAACCTACGTATAAAATGCTGGAAATTCTATATGTAAGATAGTCTCACTTTTGCCCCAATTTTGCACTCGGATAATCCCACTTAAACGGAATCATTGGAAATTAACAGTTATTTCGGTGTAGCAGTTGCAGTCTTTTAAGTAATCGCATACACAAATTTTGCGTTACTCACGCTTGGTCCCTTTTTGTTTTGCTCTAGCTATTTGTGTGGTGTTTAATTTGGTTATATTCGAGTATTGCTCTAGTTTTAATTATCATGTAATTTGGTTTGTGCAAAAGAGCATTTAGAAAAGCGCAACGGTCTACCTCCTGTAGTGTAATAAATGATCTCATATCGACTGCGTCAAGATTTCATATGAGGAGCATGCAATGTTAATTGGGAATTGGAAATTCTTCTATAGCTTTTCCGATTCCATAAACATACCGCACGAAGCTATTGTACTTCCGCAACTTCAGCACGTTGTCAATAAAATTACCCAGAACCTTAAATTTCAAGAGCTCCACGATACTGTTGAGGAAAAAATTAAAAACGTAGAAAGTAAATTTGAGCAAAATATAGCTCACGTGTTAATGATGTGCAAGCTGCCATGAGTGTAGTGGAGGGTGACTTAGTGAAGAAAAACCATTGATTGGAATTGATAGCAAACTTGTTCGCCATTATAATCGTGCGAATGTCATCATATCAATTGAGAAATTCGCACATGAACCGGAGCATGTGATTAAAACCCGCCTTTAATATAAGATAAACGTATCTAAAATTGACGTCAACTTTTTCACCCGATTAGATAACAGAAATAATATTTTGGTGAAATCTAGTAGTGTTAGAGATGCGTTATGGAAATATTATCTCGTCACATGTGCGGTGATTCTATAGGGCATCCTTGGAGGTGAAGGGAGTGAATCTCACAATCGAGGAGGGTGCTGTTGTTTCATATAATTACGGTACGTTCGTAACAGGTGTTATGAAATCTAATTATTCACCTACTTCATATTTAGATCTTGGAGTACAACAAAACTTTAAGGTCGCGGCGCTTATCGCGCACAACATTACAATACAATACATTTTATTTACCATTCCTATTAACAACAAATTTTTTGTTTTTTAAATCAGTTTAGTTGATTATTGCATGTAACTTACATTGTAGTACTAGTAGAATTACATTCAAGTAAGTTTTAAAATATATAAGGCATTATAACATTCATAAGTGCATGTAAACCAAACTGACTTGCTTACATATTTGCAATAATCTTTTCATCACATTCCTCATATTCTTATTTTGAATTTTTCTGAGTCATCTTGCTCTATTGCCAGGTAATATTCCCATTCTTTTTTCCCATTTAATCTTGGGCCAATTACTAGCAACAAATTTTTTCGTACCTGCTTAAAATACGATCGTCTTAACCTTAATACTGCCTATCTGAATTGTCAGAATATTAGTCTTTCTATCACATCTACGAAAATTGATGAGATTGGGAATCTCCTTAAGGTTAATACATATTCTTGACTAGAAGAAAATGATTTTAATTCTGTTGTTTCGTATCCATGATACAGTTTGTCTAAAAATTACCGACCAAGTATCATCTGTCTCGACTGGTGTTGACGGAATGCCAATTAAACTTGTCATTTTATTCCTTCCTAACATATCAAACCGCTTATTACATGTTGTTAACGCCATAGTAATGATCTCTACATTTTCTGAGGGACGAATAAAAATTATTCTAATCGTTCGTTCTTTACACATAACCATATTCGACCCATTACCATTTTACTCCGTCTTTCCAATATAAATGAGCAGATCATTAAGAAAAAAGTTGATTCGTGCTTTAATAACGGTATGCCCAGTTTAGCTTTGGGTTAGGATGTAGTACCCTGCAAGTTTTGGTTTCTTTCACAACGGAGATTAAATATAATCTGAATGATGGAAGCAGTTATGCGCTTATCCCTTTTGATAAATCCCCATATACTAAATCCATTTTTGGATCATTTTTAACGTATAATTAACCGTCTTTTCTGTCATTTCCTACTTCGTTCATACCCTTTTTAAATTCTCTTCCCCGACTACCTTAAGTTTAGATTGCTAACCTGCCTTGACCGAATCACTTCATCTCAAAAGCCTAACATTTTAACACAGTAATTACAGACTTTAAAATCAAATAGAAACCATTTTACATTAATTTAAAACTAAACGTCGTTGGTTTATAAAAATTAGAGCACACATTTAATAATGTAGACTGCGCATATTTTATTTTATTTTATTTTTTTTTTTAAACAAACGTGGTCGGTATAAAAGATTCCGCTACACCCGAATACAATTTTCTTATTTATTAATTTTCAATTTATTCAATAAATTTTCTTACTTATTAACTTTATAATTTTTTTGCGGTCCTGAATACCTTAAAATGCATCTCCTAATTATTGTTTATGAAATGAATATTTATCACTAAAGATAATATATATTTTGTTTGCAAAAAGTTACATGTAAACATCATAAACAATTTCCTTCAACACTAAGAATAGTTCACTTAATTAGAGGAGAGTGTAGTAAAAGCAAATTAAAACATTATTATAAGGTAAGAACAATCATTTCCTATACATTCTACACTATTTCGTAGTGAATTTTTCAAAACACGTCATTATATGAGGAGTAATCGCAAAACTGAATTGAAAAATTTGATCGAAACTTATCGCTTCTCTAACGAGCATAAGAATCAATTAGGAAATATACTTCCAGTCAGCTCACGTGTCAATAGAAGCTCATTATCTGTAGGCTTCAGCTTGTTGCGGTAAGAAAAGTAGAACACAATTTTCTCTCCCTTATATGTGAATACTTAGTCACACTCTTTTAAAACGTTTAAACATACGTATATCTATTTAGTACTTTTGCTTACTTTGTACTTTTACTAGTTGTTTTAGAACAGTGTCCATAGGAACCATAGATTCATTTGGTGAAAATACCGTGCTACACACAAAGTTTTCAGCTTTAACGGCCACAACCTGTTGCAAATTACCAATAATTGCGTTTGCACCCACCACCGCTACTACGCGCAAAAGCGCAATTGGAAACACCGCTCGTCGATGCATAATTTTGTACTGTATTATGCTTCAATCGGTGTTCGGTGCGTTCAGCGATATTATTCTGGCGTCACTTTATCTTGTAATTTTAATAATCAATTAAATACATTTATGGCATTCGCTAGAATAGATAATTTTTTTTTCGGGACAAAGCAACAAAATATGTATTTTTTGTGAGATTTATATTACCAGAATTCACGTTATTTTCGAAAAGAAGAAGACAGTGAATGTATTTGCACAAAATGATTACAGATTACTCTCTCTCTCTCTCTCCTTAAATTCGAGAGCACAGAGAAGTCTTTTGATGCCTTAATTGTTGAATGCACGTTTACACTGTTATTGTCCAATTTTCCACACCACCTCTGAAAGGGCACCTGCAAGGCGGTTTGCTAATTTTTCCGCAGGTTTGAATTAAACACTTTTTAGATGAAGTTCGCTGTTATTGCTCTGTCTTCATTCCTTTATTTAGGAAACTTTAGTAATCGTTTCAATTTATTCCTACCTTTTGTAAAACATGCGAACGTTTTCATGTGCAAAGACTTGACTTTTAGAACTTTATTTTTCTCACTGATAATAACAATGAACAAATCTTCTTATAGCGTTTTATTAGTGGTTTATGTACACTCATACGCATACTCACGTCAAATATTTATATGTGCAATGCATTATTTTGAGTATTAACTTAAAGAAATAAAAAATTTTTTTTAAATTTTTGCTTTGTTTTTTGTGTGTTTTAAGAATGTAAAAATTACATATTCGTAACTTTTCTTTTATACCAAAAAAAAAAAAAACACATTGAATAAGTACTTCATACACAATAATTATGTGTGGAAAAATTTAACTTATTATTAATTCGATAATATTGTTAAACGATAGTACTGTCTAATTAATATGGTATTGTGTTACTGTTATGATTAAGGACTTATTGTAGTCTGGATGGCATAGAACCCGCTAAGCTTGTCACAGAGGTCACATCGATCTCCTCCCATTCTGACATTATTTCGAGCTTAAGTTCACTAAATGTAGAATATCTTAGTGGAATGTATCCCCAGAGGTCCTCAATCGTGTTCAAATCGGAACTGACGGGTGGCCACTCCAGTAACGGTAATTTTCATGATTGAAAGATATCCTTCGTAAACCGTTTGACATGAATGGGAGCATTGTCTTATTGGAAGGTCCTATTATCACCACATAACTTTCCAGCAGAGTCGATTAAATTGTTCTCTAACAAGTCAACAGATGCCTTCGCGCTCCTTTCGTTGTTACAGAGCATATTTTTAATTTGCCTCATGCTTCAAATGCAGTCGATCCACCGCCATGGTTACGTTTGTAACATGTTATTCGAGGACGCCCTATGCCCGTTTTCTTTGTTGACACAGTCTATTTTTGTTGTAGAACTTTTATCAGATAATGAACGATGTAATAAGAAGCGCTCGTAAGAAAAAATTTGCTCATGAGTGACAGATTCACTCGCAAAGCCAACACGTGGGAAAGAAGAAACCACGGGTGAAAAGAAGGCGAAAAGGAAAGTAATTCTCACGTGAATTCAAGATTGTCGCAGCATATTCGGACAATTCAAGCCCACTCTTGTGCTTAACTACTAAATAAACAGTTCAGTTAATTGGCTGCTGGTTACAATCTATCGACCGCCTCTTTGCTGCTGTGATGGTATTGCTAACGTGCAATACACTGATTGCGTTATGAGTTGCCCGTGACGCACAAATTATCGCAATAAAATTGATTGTGGGTATTTTTATGTAGTTGAACATGTAGTTTGCGTTGCATTTTGCGTTGACGCAAATTTTTAGCAAAATATTTGAGATTTCTGCGTGCGTCGTTTTTGACAAGCAAAACAGGGATGTATTATTGACTACAAAACAAAGTCATATGGCTTCGGGCTATGAAATGAATACTTACATTTTTATAATTGAAGTTTAAAACAAACAGAAAGAAAAAAATAAAATTGAAACCGTTATTTGAATTTTTATTAAGTAACAATCAACGGAAAGAAGAAAAAATTTAACTTAATTGAATAATTAAAAAAAAATAAAAGTTAATTAGTTAAAAAAAAAAAGAAAACCGACGGAAAATCAGTTAATAAATACAATATACAAGAAGCAAAAAAAAACTCAGACTTGTGGAATAAAGTGACAAGAAAAAAAGGTTGGGGAGGTATATCCAAAGAAAGAAGAAGTGCAATATAAAAAAATTTAAAATAGTTGAATTCAACTTCTATGTTTTTCAGCTGAAAAATGCTAAGTGAAGAAATCGCCGAATGACCGGTTTACCACGGACTGCAACCAGAAGACAGTTTCAGCTAACTTCTTTCACTAAATAGAAATTCTATCCAGCTATGTGGTCTTTAGATTTCATAGCCTTAAGACGATAAATATGATATGCCTATAAGCATTATAAAGACTTTGTGTTTTATAGAATTGAAATAAATATGAACTTTGAATTAATGGTTGAATTGTTTGAAAATCCAACACTTCGTACCGAGGAGTTTTCAGAAAGTAGCGCAGCAAATTCTAGAAGAAGATCTGACTTTTCCAAACGAACAGCTGAAGAGAAGGAACGTTTCGAAGTAATGTTGAATATACGTTGTAATGTAAAAAAATTTGGAATGGAAGAAAAATAGGATGACGATCAAGTCGAAAACTGTGTATGTGTATGTGCGCGTGTGTACTCCTCCAAACCCCTGTAGACATAATATTATAATTTTTTATAATATCACATAATTGGAAGCACTCTTACTAGCAACATTCATTCTTGGGAACCATCTTCGATGATTTGCAGGCTTTTTTTCCCTGAAAAATTTTCTTGTTGTTCTCAAATTCGTTTGTGCTCTTTTTTTTACCGGTGTTGGTGTTATTTTTCATAAAATGATTGGAAACATATATTTGGTGCTGTATTTTTGCTGACTATTAGTTTGCGTGTGATTGAGAGCATTAGCAGCGCTAGTGGTTCTGCTTATATTGATGAACTACAACAATAACATTGAAAGTGCTTAATACTCAGTGCGGCAACGACAACAAAAGCAAATTGTACATCCATTTCAGCTTCGAAAATAGCTACAACAACAACAAAACCGTCATTCTCAACTGTGGCCACCAGTACAACAGGAATTTGATTTTAAGATCAACTAATGATGGGCTCAAGTATCTAGACAGAGACCCGACGGACATGGTTAAAAAATTTAATGCACTGAATGATCTCTTCACAAACTGTAAAACTCCGCAGGGTGTTGATCTCCAGCCTCTGAATAGACTTAACGAAAGCGTGCAAACTCCGATCTCTACCCCCGGGAGGATATTTGTTGCTGAATGTCCGTGATTCGAATTCAATGTCTCTATCCCCATCTTCCGTTTGTGCTCTGTCTAAGCAGGGTGGAGGAGTTTTTCTCCTGCGATCCACGATAAGGGCGCTACCAATATTCCTAAAGTTACGGATGATATCACGCCATGTCCGCTATAGGTCGGAAACTTTCGATAGAGTGGATCATGATGGTAAAACAAGCTCGGGCCCGATTTGCGAGCTGAGTGTGGAGATACTTTCAGGTACAGGACATCATTTCAAGCCAAGTACTAACTTTCTGGCTCTACGCAGAGGATATTGCAAGTGAAGGGTGTTGAGGTAGTATCATCACATCAGGGCACATCTAATGGAAAGCATAGGAAGAGTCTTATTGTGCATGAACTGGGAGCTAAAAATGTGATGAATAGTAACGTTATCAATAGTTTGAATATAGGCGCACTTGATAAGTCGCCACCTCAGAATATTCAGAATATTACAGCCAGCTCTATAGCTGCAAGTGGTAATACTGATCAACCAATTAATGAATTCAATATCTTCGACGTTGAGTTGAATTAGTTGAATTAGTGGTTATTCCTTCTCACAAGGCACTTTTTATCTCGTCTTCCTACTAGTACAACTCTTGACAAAATAAAAAATTTCACCCAGAGTAAGCTGTATGAAAATAATTTGGCCAAAATAAGTCTGTTGAAATTTAAAGCTCCTACGACCACAGTTATAGCTTCTTTTAAAATCTCTGTCCCTCCACGGCTATTTAGTCATGTCTTGAGTAAAGACTTTTGTCCTCTGATGTGTTCGCAAAAGGATATGTTTCTTGTCAGCGTTACGTAAAACTCGCCCTCTGGCCCTCCGTGGCCTCAATACCAAATTGTGTAAGACCGTTTTAAACTCTAATGGATCATGCTTTGATGTTCTTGTATTTACTGAAACATGGCTAAAGTCTTATGTCAATGACTGTGAAATTTTATATCAAATGATATAATTGAGTGATACGCTCTTCTATAATTCTGGCAGGCTTTCTACACATAGGTATAAATACTTGCTTAGTAAGTCTGATAATGCCATACTGAAGCAAGTGGTATCCTTGACGTAACAGGACTTTGAAAATAAAGAGCTTGACGGTATAGTGGATAATTTGTACGCGACTCTCTCTTTGACTATTTCTGCATCTGTGCCTATTGTTCTCGAATTTGGGCCACGTGATTGTCCGACTTGAATTACTGCACAACTACGGTCGATAAAAAATAAAAAAAGTATATTATATAAAAAATACCAACTCACTCGATCAATAGATAATTACATAGCGTACTCTAAGGTCGGGCGTGAGTTTAATTCTTTGAAGAGCAAAAGTTTCGCCTGCTATATTCATAATATGAAAGATCAATTGTTTAGTGATCTAAAGAAATTTTACAAGTTTATAAATTCGAACCGTGGAATTAATGGCTACCCATTCTTAACGTATTACGACAAATATGAGTTCTCGAAGGCGTCCGAAATAAGTAATTTGTTAGCTTCTTTCTTTGAAAAATCCTATTCCAAAGATGACTTTTTGCCGACTAATTATCCGTATCCGATCGATTCTTTTGATATTTTCCTGCGTATTTTGTTTTCTAAAGAAGTTCTGTCTGCTCTTTTGCGGTGCAAATTCCCGTTTGTTACTGGACCTGGTGGTATACTGTCTTAGATTCTCCGATCTCTTGCCGAGTTAATATGCACGCCATTAATTTATATTTTTAACAAGAGTTTGCGGAACGATTATTTTCCATCAACTTGGAGAGACAGGTTTATTATACCATTGTATAAAAGTCGTCATAGAGAGGATATCGAAAACTATAGAGGAATTGCTAAACTAAGTGTTTTGCCTAAGCTGTATGAATCGTCAGTGACTAAGAGGCTATGCTCAGTAATAAAATCTGGTTTGCCTTGTTGTCAGTATGGCTTTTCAAGTGGGCGATCGACGTTCACTAATTTATTGGAATTGACTTGTAGGGTACATCACACTTTTTCTCAACGGAAACAACTGGATGTGATTTACACTGACTTTTCCCAAACCTTTGGTAAAGTTGGTCACAGCTTATTAACCTATAAGTTGAAATGCAGATTTCTTAGAAAACATGGCCTTATGGTTCATCTGTTCAACTCAAACTTTTCGCGTGGCATTATCGCAACGTCGGAGGTTCGCCAGGGAGGTCACCTTGGCCGTCTTTTGTTTGTTTTATTTATAAACAACCTTCCTACTTGTGTTCGTAATGCTTTGGTTCTGACATATGCTGATGATGGAAAAGTTTTTCGTACAATAAAGTCAAGTAAAGAAGCGCAGATTTTACTGTCTGATCTGAATGGCATTACTTCCTGGTGTTGCTACAATGGGATGTTATTAAAATATCGAAATTGTGAAAAGTTATCCTTCCCGTGGTGCAATGTATTGCCTATTAATTATTATCTTGAGAAGTAGCTATTGCATAATGTTTCTAATCTTAGGGTGGTCTTTGACATCACATTAAGATGCAATCAACGTATGGTGACAATTACAAACAAAGCCAAATCGCTTTTACGATTCATTAAAAGATGGAGTGAGGAATCCAAAGTTCCACACATAACGTCAGGCCGACGTTAGAGTACGTTTCGGTTGTCTGGCCACATAACTATGGTTGCCATATTGAGCCTATTGAATCCGTTCGAAGAAGTTTTTTAGTTATCACGTTATGTGGTTTAGGATCGGAGCCCGAACGAACTCTCACTCCATATGAAAGTTAATTACTCTTCCCACGTAAAGGGAAAGACGTGTTTGTTTTGGTATTCCTTTCATTATACAGTTATGCTTATTTTCCGTAGTGGTGCTCTATAATTTCTGCATAAATCGACTTCTTCGCTCGCCGCGTACTTCAGAATCTCCTTTTCTAATTGGGGTAACGAGCAGGATTCTGCCATATCATTTCCACGTAATAGCAAAATGAAATCCAGCTTCTGAAGTCGCTCCAATATTGCGTAAGAAACCTAGAAGCATATGTTGTATACAGAAGCGCATATTCTCTAAAAGCACAAAAATCTATGCTTTTGCGTTGCAAATGAATGATTACTGTACAAAGCTACATCTGTTATTAATAACAGAAACGCCAAAAAATTCACTAATTTGCATTTTGTTAAAAAAAAATTCTCTTGTTTCAAATTAAAAAAAAAAAGTGGTCATCTACCAAATACGTCTCGAAGTTCGCCTTTCAAATGAAAGCTAGTTAACTAAAAGAAACATAACTAGTGTGTTTATTTTATGAAAAAGAAAAAAACAGTAGTGACTTACTTTAATTTGTGCTGTAATCATAGTAATCGTTGTGAATAAAAACATCAAAATTATTACAAGTTTCTTTTTTTTCTTAAAAAAGTGAGTTGGGCCCCTAGAACGATTCCACTCCAACGAACTGATACTTGACTTGCATATACAAATGTTGACTGCTTGAATCGATTGAGTTAAAGACGAAAACGGAACGAAGAGGTTGGTAGGAACAAATACAGCATTTAGATTATAAACTATGAAATAGGAAATATGACATGTAAATGAAATATGAAAGCGTCTATTAATAGTTGTTATACGCTAAATTAACATATTTATTTACACATAAGATTCAGCTAAAATATATTAACACCCGAATTCGACTGACTCTTCAAATAAATCTTATGCTAAATGTTACGACTAGACAATTAAAAAATATATAACGAAAAATAAAGAAAACAACAAGGACGGAAAATAAAAAGGAGTAAATTCGTGTACAAATAAAGGAGAGAAAGAAAGCAAGAAGAAGGGAACCCAGAGAACCGGAATTGGCATAGTTTGGCGGCCGATAATAATAAACATATTTAGTTCAATTTTCATATCATACGAAGGATTTAGACACGAACTAAACAAAGTGCGTGCAGTAAGAATACGATATAGAGATTAAATTACAGATATCGTTTGGTGTTTTGCAAAGGACACTAAATGGGTTAGGAAGCTCGCAGTTGGGTCTGCATTGGCTAAGTTTTATGAAAATAGAATTTCTAGAAGAGCATTTAGAAACATTGCAGATTATCTTACGAAATAACGCCGGCGGACACTGCTAAGAAGGACACTGCAACATTCCACTTTTTGGTTATAACATTTGTTACAAATGCAGCATTATAGCATGTACGGTTGTTAAATTCAACGAAGAGCATTGACAAGCTGTAAATATGGAAGACACGGAAGAAAGATGAAAAGTGGAGTTCGGGAAGTGTTCTGAAAAATTTTGCCACCATAATATGTGCGAATAATAGAAAATAAAAAGAAATTATTAACTACTACTCTATAAAAACGCGATATCAGTGAGTAAGAATAACGTATAAACGTCAATAAAAACATGTACGGATTACTATTTACGATATAAAGACTCCATTTGATGTAAAGTTTACTAATTTAGACAAATTTCGATGCATATGATGGATGAAGACACATATATAAATAATTGTGTGTGTGATACAACTAATTATATAAAATGATAAAGGAAATATTATCTGAAAGAAAATCCATAACTCCCACATACTTAAGGGAAAATTTATACGAATCAATTTGTCAGTAACAATATAATTCAAGGCTTGTGCATAACATCACATTTTAAATAATGATATCAAAATGTAATTATGTAGAAACAGTACTCAATTACATTACAATCGCCATCTTTTAAGTAAAAGATGTATGAGAATAGCGAATTTTTCACAGCTGGAATAAACTTTATAAAAAGGATTAAATAAATTATGGTTGCCTCCGAAATTTGTTATGCTCAATCACCGTAATTGAAAGGTTTATTGAAAATCTATTTAAACTGTTGGCTGGAACTAGTTCGTACGCAACATGCGCCATCCAAATGAAATGTTTATAAACATCGATAACACTTCGTAAATTATTGGAAAATTTTCATTACTTGTGTTTGTGAAATGCCGCGCCCAGTTTAAAAAAAAATGAATAGTAATTATATTCGATCGTGTGCATGATATCACTAAATATTTCGTCACCAACTTAAACTACAAAATATTGGAGTGCGTGTAATACCTAGTAGCAACATTACAATACATATACCATTTTCAATTTATATGTCATAATTTTTCGTTTCTGAATGTTCAGTAGGTTCTCCCTTTTTTTATTATTCAATAAACTTTTAAGAATGGTTTTGTCAATGTAAAAATAAAATAGAAAATGTATTAAATTTGCTTTTTTTTTACTTAGACGAAAGTGGCTTAGAGGGGTCATCAGAACGAACTTCGGGGTCTCCCATATAAAATTATGAATCGTTGGAGACCATAGGCAGAGCAAGGCATAGACTAGACCGGGACGTAAGATTAGCCCGCCTGGTAAGTAAAAGTCGTTCGTCCACTTGTTCTCATATGGGCTATAGCACGGATATTTCTTCGTTGTAACTGTCTGTGAAGCATCTATGGGATTAAATTTGAAGACTCCATTTCTTCCGAACTAGTTAGCTTATCAATAACACGTGCGTCCATCTTTTTACAGCTTCCAATACTTTTGATTTGGGACTTTTTAGATCTTTCTTCTATTTTTTTTTTCATATTTGATTATCACCCAATATTAAGGTGAAGGTTCAATTGACATACAGATTTGGGTTCGTTATATAAAAATGGCGTCCTACGTGAGACCCCGGAAGAAAATAAAGGCAAAGGTGCAGGGGGATGCCCTCGTTAGAATACACTACATATAAGTATCTAGTAAACGGTAGTAAGGCTAGCAGCAGCAATCTATATAACTAAGTATATATCTTTCCAAGTACAGGTCTTTCCAAGGTCATATATACGCACATAGAGGCGGTCGAACTCAAAAATTATATAAGTACAATGTAATCAAATTATTTAGATTGGATTGAAGGATCATCAACGTGCATTAAGATAAGGCAGCGCTGAAGCGAGATGGTTGATGTACAAGAGGAATAGCAAGCGTACCAATCGGTTACCTTGAAAGACACCTGACTTCACGGGAAATTCATCAGAGGTAATGATGTTGAAAACAGGTCTAAATGACGTATTATAAAGACAAGAGTTTATCCATTTCCACAAGTATGGAGCGAAAGCGGACGACAGAAGTTTAAAAATCAGCAACGTAGAATTAACGCAGTCGGAATGCTTTACTAAAATCTGTACATGCGACATCAGTTTGTGAGCCACAAGTAGACTTTAAAAGTTTTGCAACAGGTCTTTCTTTTAGAACGTTATGTCAAAATGGAGAAGTAGAAGATTTGATAGTGAAACCTAATTGTTGAGTGCAGTTTAGGTAAAATATTTAGGTTGGCAAGACCTCAATAATTCTCGAAAAGATATCTCTTTCCACATTTACGAAGTGAGTGCGCAAGCCTCTCTTGCAATGCAAAGGGGGAACGCCTGTTTTTAAAGAAAGACTAAAAATCTTT
The DNA here is from genome assembly GCA_000688715.1 of Glossina pallidipes. NCBI lineage: Eukaryota > Metazoa > Arthropoda > Insecta > Diptera > Glossinidae > Glossina > Glossina pallidipes. The sequence continues at coordinate 421,759 of KK499891.1, forward strand.
GTCGTGTTCATCAAAGCATGATTTGGGTATAAATGATGGAATGCCATCAGACATCACGCAACTGTATTTTGCTGATTTTAAATTCTTGTAACGAGTCTTCTTGGGCAGGGTAAGCTCAGGGCTCCACCAGGACTCCTTCCAACAAATTTATATCAAAAAAACTTAGACCTCCGGATCGGCGATTAATAGTTGGAAATTTGATTTTATTATTTATTAGTGATTTTTATTGAAAGAGATTAGCGTATAGAAAAAAACCAGCTTGGTGACCCGACTTTCGCTTTTTTCCTTTTAATGTTTTTTTTTTCCCTTCGTTTTGTGCGAATATTATTTTCTTTCCGCGTTTTCCGTATCGCGAGATCTTCTGAAAATAAGCGGAACACGTCGCGGGCGTTACAACAGTCAGCCTTGGCCTACAGCACCGCTTGTCCGTCCCTAATCGTTTCACGTCGTAAGAGAGGGTGTCCAGAAGTCCTTCAGGGATGACGGCTAAGCCATATATGTTGGACAATGTAACGACTTATGTGCAGTGTTTATCTATGTGCTACTTAAGAATATATTTTATTTATATACATTTTATTTATATATATTTGTGGTCACTAGCGTATGTGAGAGAAGGATGATCATAGCTGACGTAAGGAGAACAGACATATAAAGATATTCATTCTCCCGTGCGGAGAGGCAATTCGGACTGACTGTTTTTGGGGGTCTAAGGGCAGACGTTTACACGGACGGATTTATTTTTAGTAAGGAAGCAAAACGCTTCCTTACAACGTTTAATTTTCAGAAATGACTAAATTCGTAATGAAAGTAGAGTTTATGATTTATTATCAGTTAAATGGGAATCAGCGGCAACAAAATTTTGTTGGATGTATTCACCAAACAGCTTCGAAGTTTCAATGTCGCCAAGAGAGATATAGAGATTCTTCTTTGAAGCGTTAACAAACTTATAACAATGGGTAAAGATTTTACAATTAGAAGGTATGTGCAATAAGTTTGGGGGTTCGGTAATTAAATGAACGTCCAGAAGCGCCGAGTAGGTGAAATGATCATATATAAGAACACTTTTTATATATTTTTTGAAAAGTTTGTTTTTCGCTTTTTTTACAGTGGAAACACCGCAGGCAAGTGGTTCGAATGGAGAGTTGTGTAATCGGAACGGATGCGGAAATTGCTAGGTTTAGTACTATAATTACGGTAATAGTACGCGGTGATTATGGTTTCCATATTCACAACAAAAAATTAAGACGTTATGCATGAAGGACGAGTTTTAAGCAGTAATATATTGGCTTTCTTAAATCATATGTATGTGAGCAAATTGCGAGTGAGAAATTTAACATGCTGGAGTGATTTAACCGGCATGACATGAAAAGATAAAGAAATTGCTGAGTGATACGGATCCTCAGGTAAACAATGAGTTATAATTAAAGGGAAATTGACGAAGTAAAGAGTCTGCTATTAACGCACTGGCTAGATCAGACGTTGAAGTGCTCTTTAGTAGTTTGAGTCTAAAATATACCGAACAGTTTAAACTGGACTTTACTTTCGTTGTTGTTGCGTATGCTGCTTTATAATAATCATAGTCTTTTTATTTTCTATATGCTAAACGTAAAATACATTTTCCATTTTTTAACCAAAAAATATATGAATTTGAAACAAAATAAATTAATATAAGTATATTATAGGTTACAATGCGCCACCGAAACACATAAGAGACTTCACTCCCGAGAAAAAATGTAAATGGAAAAGATGCTGCATAAAAAATTGACAGTCGAATCCTTCTGACACTTATCACTATTTTCCAAAAGACGAAGTCTTGAAACAGATGTAGATTTCTGCTTCTAACACTGACAGAAAACTTCAAAAGCAAATTAGGATTTACAGTCAACATTTTGAACTTGAATTATTATGCGTTAAGAACGTAACTTAAATCTTAAAGATGATATTGAGTTATCGAACAATGGGTCTGAATCTTCAGCTGAAGGGCGAATTGCCACAAACTCTGAGAAAGATACGACAAAGGCAAATGGAGATGTCTCATGTCTCAATGAAGAATCGACATTAGAGGGGATACCGACGTCAACTCCAATAAAAAAAGAGGCAGGAATAAATCTACTTCTATGGTTAGTACGGAAACTACAAAAAAGCTGAACACAATGATAGTTAGATCGAAACGTTAACACAACGAGAGAATGAAATGATGAGGTTAAAACAAGCAATTTATTAAAATTACTGAAAATGTATAATAAACAATTGGAAGATGAGAATAACAAATTAATAGATCGGCTGTTTCAGCTAAAAGAGAGCAATAATAAGAAGGATAAACAAAGTCTAAAATTTAAGTACACGTTAAGACACTTAAATATAAAAGTTAAAACAATAAATCGAGGTTTATATAATAAGGATAACTTACTCTTAAGTTCATTTTTTGAAATAATTTAAACTGTGGTGTAATTGTCGATAAAAAATTAAATTTTACAAAGGTAGGTTTAATAGTAAAAAAATTATATTTACCATAATATAACTTTTTAATATTGTTTTATACAAATTCCTACATTATATTATCGGGATATGAGTCATTTTTACATTTTAAGTTTAGATGCATTTAACCTACCTGCATGATTCTCTCAATGCGGTATGCATAAACTTATTAACTATTATAAAATCGAGATATTTAAATAATTAAAATTTACTATATAAACCCTGATACGCAAGGTACAATAAAACAAATTTTCTTATAAATTAATAATTTTTCAATTATTTCAATATTCTCCTACGATACTAATTAAATTAAATATTACAATATTTATTATTTTTATAAACTATACTAAAAATATTCATATAATAATTCTTTTTAATAAATTATATTATTAATAAGTAAACTTTAATAAATAAAACTTAGCTTTATGTGAGGATAAGCATCAAAACTTTGGTCTTATGTGAGACTAAGCATAAAAAATTTGCCTTATGTTAGAGTATGGATATTTGAAGCACTTGTTGCGTCAAAAATTTGGTTTATTTGCTTAAATTTCAAAAAAGAAAAGATTAAAAATTTTAATTTTTACTCTTCTTCGAAATATCAAATTAACTACAGAAATTGTACAAATTATCTTTCGCTTTGAGAGGTTTTTTGTCACGCTTTAATTCCTGCGAAATCAAAATTTTCACACTTATGGTAAATTACTACTAAAGTGGTCTTATGATAAGCTATATTTAAAAATAACTCGTGCGTGTTCGTGAGCTAGTCTGATAAACATTTAAATTTCAGATGAACACTGTTTTTACATCAATGTCAATAACATATCGGCTTAGCATACCATGGCCGTGTTTTATGTTCATTTCTTCCAAATAATTACTATTTATTATCTAGACTTATAAGCTATACATCTTATAGGCTTAGTTCATCCTAACTCAACATCCAAGAAAAAAAATGTTCTCTGTGTGCGGAAAATAGACATAGAGTTTCTTCTAATAAATAATAGACATAGATATAGAATTGCTTCTAATAAATAAATAATGGTGTTTTGTTAAATGAGATAAAGTGGCAACACATTCGTGACGGCAAAACATTATTAACTGTTAAATAACATCACGAACGTCTATCTTTCTGTTAAATAACATCACGAATGTGCTGCTTTCTGTTAAATAACATCACGAACGTCTAGCTTTCTGTTAAATAACTCACGAACGTCTTGCTTTCTGTTAATAACAACACCAACGTATTGCATTCTGTTAAATGGCAGCACCAACGTACTGCATTCTGTTAAATGGCAATAAGGGTGGCAAAACAACGTATTGGATTCTGTTAAATGGCAATAAGGATGGCATTGAAAGAATTTATTTTATTGTTTGTTGCTTTGTCAGTAGAATGTGTTATAATTTTAAGGTTTTAAGGTGTAAATTAAAACAAAAAAAAAAAAAATAGAAAATTCTAAATGAAATTATTTAAAAATTTATAAAGTTTTGATTCACTTAAAGAACAATGTTGATGCAATGCTTACAGAATCAAGGTCGTTATAAGTTCGGCCAATTAATAATTGGTTATCAAACCCGACATCTTTCAATAGGAGGCTATATGAACAAAAATGTAAAATTACTTAACCATACCAACACGCACCTTCTGCAAGCGATACACTTGCCGAAAATGCAATTGATAAGATATACCGGTTACCGAGCAAATGCATCAGCACAAAAGGTAAAAGTCAGGAGAAAGGATATAGTTCGTCTGATTAGCTTAGCAAAGTCCGAGAAGCTAGTCTTGACTGGTAAGAGTTACATTGATAAAATACAGGAAAATGGTTAAATTTTAAATAACCATCACAAACGCTGTAAAACTGGGCTATAAGGACACTATGGCTTGAGCCATGTTTTTCGGATTGGTAGGTTTCATTTAACTAATAGACAATTGAATGCTCAAATTGTTTAAATATTTGACAGACTGGCATGTCGGGTAATGTTATCATAATTTCGGTTTTATATTATGGCGGCACGCTTGTAGTCAGCAATGTTTTATCAATTGGAGAATTGACTTCGTTCATTTTATAAGCTGGTTACTCAAGTATATCAATTAATGGACTTTCAAATTTTTACACTAAATTAAATAAAGGAAATGGATCGGCTCAGCGTATTTGGGAGATATTGGATCGTAAATATGAAATACCATTAAATTTTGGTATAATACCGAGCGAAAAACGGAAGGGTCAAGTAATATTTGATAATGTCAAGTTTTGTTTTCCGGCTAGACCAAAGAATATAGTATTAGACAATTTTACGCTCGTTTTAAGACCAGGCGAAACGACCGCCTTAGTAGGTCGTAGTGGATCCGGAAAAACGACCATAGCTACCTTGCTTTTAAGGTTATACGATCCTTTAAATGGCCGCATTGTGTTAGACGATGTAGACTTAAGAGATTTAAGTCCGATTTGGTTGCGATCTCATATAGGAGCTGTGAATCAAGAACCCGTATTATTTTCTGGCACAATACGCGATAATATTTTATATGGTCTAAATCCCAACGTAAACTTCACTGAATCCCATTTGGAAGAAGCAGTTCGCAGAGCACACGTCGACGAGTTCAGTTCACAACTGCCGGATGGTCTTGATACTTTAGTTGGTTAGCGAGGTGTGCTGCTAAGTGGAGGCCAGAAGCAAACAGTGGCAATTGCAAGAGCTCTAATAAATGTACATACTAGCGTAACAGCTAAATACATCGTAATATTTCTATCCCAGAATCCCACTATACTTATATTAGACGAAGCGACAAGTGCTTTAGATTCAGTGTCTGAAGAATTGGTACAAAATGCTCTCGATGAATTGGCAAAAGGGCGCATCTGCTTAACGATAGCCCACCGTTTAAGTGCAATACGTAACGCTAATACGATTGCAGTGTTAGATAATGGCCATGTAATCGAGCAAGGCTCCTACGAACAGCTTATTACACAGAATGTGGGCACTTTTAAAGAATTGGTTAATGAATTCATGATGAAAAAATTCTTAGTTTATACTAAATCGGTGCAATGTATGCTACGCGTTATCTGTGTAAAATGAAAAAACAAATTTTTTTGGATTGGACCTTAGAATGAATGCTTAGACAGAATATTTATATCATTCTTAATGACGATGTTATATAATAAAATCGTAATATATTATTTTTGTTAATAAATTTCTAAGAAAATCATTTATTTAAATTTTTTCTTACTTTAAATACGACTTTAGTTCTCTTCTTCCTTGCTTACAACCACGCAATAATATATAAGATATAGGAAGACGGTAAGAAAATATACGTTTTTGTAGGTAATATTTCTTAGATTGTTTAATAAATCTATACAAACAAAAAAAATTTGTTTTTGTTTGCTTTGCTATTAAAGTAAAATGAAAATTGGTCTGCAATTTGCTGCCAATTAAATAACAATTCGTTAAGACATTATTATTAATTAAAATATCACGCTCTTTACATATTTACATAGCATCTATAGGAAAAAAATTGCTTTTTTTCCAAAACTTCTGTAATGCTTTTTTAAAGCCAAAGCCCTTGGCATATAATTTAACAATCAATCCAAAGAACATTATAAGAGACTTTGCTTTTGTTCATTACACCAAAGATACATTTGAGGCTTTTCTTTTACATTTTGGAGAACTTATGATTTGTTTTAAAGTAGCGTAAACGCCTAAATTTTATACATAGTGTCGTATTTAATTAGAATGGAAAAGAAAATTGTAAAAGAAATAGTCTCAATGGTTTTATTTAATTTCACTCATTCGAATGTGTGTGTTTGCTATTTGATCTCAATAAAATAAAATTCGATGAAAAGACAACGTTAATAAAATTAACACAAAAGCTTTATAAAAAAAAACAATATTACATAGGAGTAAAACTATAGCAAGGATAGATACGTTGTCCTAAAATTCTGTATGTAATGTGGTTTTCATACGATCCAACGCTAGCGATAATAATGCATGTAATGTAACAGGGTCACATTGTGTCGCATCAAGTTTTTGGTAATTTTCAAAATATTCCCTCTATTATCGCTATTTAGTGTAGTATAAAATTTGTGATTTGCTTTTGTTCTTAATTTGCTATATTTTTAATTAATAATTTAATTAAATTACAGTTCATTTTTGTGTATTTCACAGCCGCTTTTGTGGAACTCATAGCCGCCAATGTAAAATGGCGGCCAGCTTGTATTGTGCTGGTAACACCATAGGATATTTATTTTTGAATAAATGTTGCCGTGTTTCAAAAATTATTAAATCAAGCGGGTGATCTATTATTTAAAACTTTGATGGAATGCAATCCAATTGAAATGAACTCAACTTTCAGACCGCTATAAGATCAATCAATCACTTACCCTTCACTTTTCTTCATCTACTCTTCATCATTAAATTTTTTGCTTTCATATAAACGAAAGATCGATTTTTTTTTGTTTTATTATTATAATAAGTATTTAGGCATACATATGTATGTTGCAAAATTGTGATAATATGAATTCTATGATGAATTACATTAATGAATATGTTTAAAGATAACTTAAAGACGACGAGCTTGCATCAATAGACTACTCTGATAATAAATTTTCAGAAAAATTTGTATAATAAGAATTCCGAATTCCGAATTTATATCAAAAAATTTGGAAAAGTAAGTGTGATTAAAAGATCGAAAATCCGAAAGTTTCTCCAGCTGTGTATTAATCGAATTTTTCTTTTTCTTTGATAATTCAATAAATGTTTTAATATATGTACACTCGAGACCAAAGAACTCGCACACCCATATATTTGTTAAATTAAATGGAGGTTGCAAACATTGCAATTAAAGTACACACCATTGAGTTTTAAAGAACACATACAGTTTACCCTTTACCTTCAAAATCAGCACAGCAGCAACAAAATATTAGAAATGCCCAAAATTGTTCGTTTCAAGTGGCGGTGCTTTCGCGATTTTAAACATATATAAAATGATAATAAAACAATAAAATTGGTAAAAAAAAATGTATTAATATTAAGTGTTTGCAAAAATATTGATCACATTTTCACTTGAAAAAAACATTTATTGTGGAAAATTAGTGCAATATATATTAATCAAAATAATTGCTATTATTTTTTGCAACATTTTACAATATTTTTGGCAATATGACGATATCAGTGATCCACCCATCGGCCAATTCATGTCTGATGAGTACGCTGGGTGCGACAGAAAAAATGACAAAAAAAATAATATATTCAGCCAATTCGCGTCGCCACTTTTAAACACTTCACGCAAAGACAGTTGTTTCTTGAATTGATAAAAAAGCAAAATAGAAAAAGATGTACAGATATTGAAATATTTGAGCTTTCAGGCATATATTCATTCAAGCACAAATTTATTTTTCATAACAAAGGAAAAATGACGACATTTCAGAAAACAAGCAAATTTTATTCAATCTCACAAATGCTACAATCAAGTAAACTACCATTTGTTCTTAATTTGAACAAGTTCATCATATTCATCGTTTCAGCTATATGGAAGTTTAATATTTTTAGTAGTTTTTGTCAGTATTTTCAAAGTTACATATAATTTTTATTTTTTGCCTAAACCTTGTTCTCTTTTCGGTCAGAACATTTTATCCGTAGCTTTTTTGGGTGAGAAATCTTCAGATTATTATGATAAGGCCATAAAGTTGTCGAACTTTAGCAAAAATGTACAATTCAAGGGTATAGTTACACTGACTGGAGGTCGCGTACGCATTTCTGTCCCAACGTTTGCAAGGCTATAATTGTGTCTTGCGGTTTACGTGGACTACATAAAAAACTTTATGTAATCCCAAATTGATGAATAATCTCTGTAAAAATACGGATCACGGGAGTACTGTAACCGTTTCTTCTGATAGCTCTCTTTGCACGTCAGTCAGCAAACATTTATAGTTTTGTTCTAGTTTTGTTCTTAAAGGATAGTTAAAATGTAAACATTTTGGAACACAATGGCATCAATGCTCTACGCTTCTCACTGAATCGTTACTTATTATGCTGCATCTGACCGACCTGAACAGGTGGCAATCAGAAGGTGCTACGACTGGTGAGTACGCTGACTGCAGCAGAACTTCCCATTTCTTCAAATCAAACAACAAAAGTAATGAATGTCGAATATGCAATTTTGAGCGTTCCATGATTAGCGTCTGCGTGCCCTGAATAACTCAATAACGCTAAATGGAAAACTGTTACTTTGTATAGAGGAAGATCAAAATCATCGAATTTAACCGTTGTCATTTTCGCCAATAGAAGTCAAAGGCGATCAATCACAGTGTTTGTTTCAGCATAGTCAACAGATGGCCAGGCCGTGAGTGAACGTAAATAATTTTTTTCATTTCCGTTTTGAAGTAAGCATGTAAGAATGTTATGGTTGGGCAAGGCTGAGTATAAGATACCCTACACCAGGCCGTCTAATAGAGTCGTTTACTCATTTTCTTAATGATGCATCAAAAATTATACGACTATTTTTTATAAATGCATAATTTTCATGAAGGCCCTCAACTTGGAGGATATTCGAATGTCAATGTGGTATAAATGAAAAATCTTATATTTCATTAGGGCCCTTATATGGGTTGGACTTATCGGAATATGGGAGTGGTCGAAAACGTGGTCCGATTACAACCATTTTCATTAGCATTTGCCCTTGGGCCAAATCACCTCAGTCTACCAAATTTCATCAAAATATCTCGAAAATCCTTGCACGAAAGAATACATAAACGGACATCAGAGCAGATGATCTTACATCAATTCAGAAAATGATCCTGAATCGGTCGGCTTAATAAAAGGGGATATATCTCAACTCCTTTTGGGCACTACTGATTAACAGATTGTCAATTTAAAAACCAACAGTGTGAACTATACTAAATTTGATTTAGGAGAAAAAAAGTGAATACTTCAAGCGCATCAGATAATTCTATTGACTGGACCATGACTTTTTATTATCTTTCTTTCAATACTGATTTTTTTGTGCGCACTCCGTAATAGACTAGAACATATTAGACAATTATTATACATATTTATAATTATGTTTATATGCATATGTAAGATTATGTATATTGTCTTTAATTAAGTTTAGAATATATATTAAGCTTATTCATACACAAATACTTTTTATTTTAATTGCACATACTGTCCGTGGCTGAAAGTGGAGACTCCACTAAATTAAAAGATTTTGCAATTTGCTCCCGTTTTCCTTTACTTTTTGGATTGATTAGGAGCAATGGTAACTAATTGCAAGCGGAATATTTCACAAACAAATGATAACAAAAGAAAATAAATTGAAATTTTTATAAAAAAAAACTAGTCAACAGAACAAACGCGGTTGCTATTAACCATCGATTTAAGAAGCTTTTGGGTTCGTGGTGCTTTACACTCGCTTTCACATTTACAAATTGAAGAATTAATTTGAAACGAATCTGTTCAAATTTCCTATTTCGTACATATGGGAAAATGTATTATGTATTATTTATTTATATGTTATTATTATGCTAAACACATTCTTCAACATTTAAAAGGTTTTCAGCAATAGGTTATTTTTATTTTAGAACTCCTATCTCTTATTTCAGAAGGTCAGGAATCGCGTACAAAAGGCCATTTTCGAAATTTTTAAAGCAATATCTTTATAAGACGCCAGTACATTTCCATATCTGTCTGAAATATATTTTTCCCGCGTATACATATGTTTATAACACTTCAAATGGATTTGCTAGTCTTGTGTAACATGTAAGAACATGTTTTTACATTGTCGATGTGAAAGGTTATCAAAGTTGTTTCATAATAAAAAAAAACTGATTGTGTTGTCATTGGTCAAGTTAAGAAAAATATAAGTTTTATTTTGGTAGACTTCCCTAATGCCTTATTAAAAGTAATATAAGGTAAATTGTTCAATGAAAAATTCGAAAAAAATTCAACAATACATTTAGTATCTATAATGGTTTGGTTTAAACGGCCCATTTTGTGGTATACCCAAATATTTTGACTGCTTTTCAGTCAACTTGGTAAGCTTTACATCTAACTTCTCCAAATGCAGTTGGGCAACTTCCTCATCCAATATTTTAGGAAGCATGTGAACACCGATTACATATTGACCCACTTTAGTGAAAAGTTCGATTTGCGCCATTACTTGATTGGTGAAAGAATTGGACATAACAAAACTGGGATGACCATGAGCGCAACCCAAATTGACCAGGCGACCTTCAGCCAACACAATTATGTGACGAGCATTAGGTAGGGTGTAACGATCAACCTGTGGCTTAATGTTTACCTTTTCAACGGCATTAACATTTAACCAATTTACATCGATCTCGCAATCGAAGTGGCCTATATTGCAGACAACAGCATCGTCCTTCATGTTTTTGAAGTGGTCGCCGGTTATAACATCGACACAGCCAGTGGCGGTGACGAAAATAGTCCCTTCTTTGCTAGCTTCTTCCATAGTCGTTACTTCATAGCCTTCCATGGCCGCCTGCAAAGCATTGATTGGATCGATTTCTGTTATAACAACACGTCCACCAAAACCTTTTAGCGCTTGTGCACAGCCTTTGCCCACGTCCCCATAGCCGGCAACCACACATACCTTGCCGGCAATCATAACGTCGGTAGCGCGTTTAATGCCATCGATTAAAGATTCCCGGCAACCATATAAATTATCGAACTTGCTCTAAAGTAATGGCAAAAACATCTTTTAAAGTTGATCTGTTATATGGGTTTTCAAGCTATTAAGGACCCGCCAGTGTGCGTTCAAAACATACCTTAGTTACGGAATCATTGACGTTAATAGCAGGCACAGCTAACTTCCCTTCTTTGAACATTCTATACAGATTGTGGACTCCCGTCGTAGTCTCTTCAGATATGCCCTTGATTCCAGCCAAGTACTGTGGAAATTTCTCATGAACCAAATTCGTTAAATCGCCGCCGTCATCTAATATCATATTTAATGGTTTCCCATCCCGAAAAAGTATGGTCTGTTCAATGCACCAGTTATATTCTTCTTCCGTTTCGCCTTTCCAGGCGTAGACGGGAACTCCGGTAGCTGCAATTGCAGCTGCAGCGTGATCCTGAGTGCTAAATATATTGCAACTGGACCACTGAACCTTTACAGAAACATGAAAAGAGCAATTTGAGTAATATTGAAAATTTAATACTATATACAATAACATTTGACCTCTTTCATAAGATTATCATCTTGTTTACTTTAATAAAAAAAAAATCGTAATTAGCATTTGCTGGAAACACAGATAAGTGAATAAATAACCGTATAGAGACTGAATTCTTGAAAATATATATTTATGCCCGCATAAAGTATATGGTCGGCTTTTCATTTATTAATTGAAGTACTTACTTCAGCACCTAACTCCACTAATGTCTCGATAAGGACAGCAGTTTGTACAGTCATATGCAAGCAACCAGCGATTCTAGCTCCACTCAAAACTTTTAAAGGACCATATTTCTTACGACAAGCCATTAAGCCAGGCATTTCATTTTCCGCAATAACAATAGCCTTCCGTCCCCAATCCGCCAATTTGATATCAGCTGTTATATATGATATAAAAACATAAAAACGTGCTTTTTCTCCCAATAATACGCAGAGACGAAAAAAATTATTGAATTCTTACCAACTTTATATGAAGCTTTAGACATTATTGCTTTTATTTTTTTTCTTTTAATTATGTTGAAGACCAATTGATTATTAAATATATTTCATAAAATAAAAGTATAAGTTCGTAAGTAACTCCAAATTGATGCGGAGTGGTTCAAGCAGATGATCTAACTGATAGCCAGCGACTGCGACTTACAAAAAGTTATTAGACGAAATTGCAATAATTTATATATGTCAAAATTAGAGCGAATTTATAAGACTGGGTTGCCAATTTAATTTACAATCCAGCGTTTATTTGGTGATTCTGTGCCACCAAATTTTTTATTATTTTTTTTGAAAGAGAATGAGTGGACCAAAGTCCAATCATCGAACATTAATGAACATCAGCAGGGCAATCATGTGTCTGATATTTAATTTTTGTTCACAACCAAGCCGATAATAGATAAGCGCTTTGGTTTCGATCGCGTACAACTTTCGTGTCAATTTTGTTGCTATTATGCATATGTAAGAAAAAGGAGAGAAATTTTTGTTTATATTTTATTATGGGTGTTAAAATTAGAATAGTAACGGCTGGTTGTCCACTCCGGTAAATAAACAAACAAATAATGGACGAATATTTAGCGAGTAAATTGATAAAAAAAGAGAAAAATTAAACTTTCGAAAATTGATTATACGCTTACTTTACGCATATATTTGATATAATTTGTAAAATGAAAAAAAAAAAGGTCAAATTTATATGAGATGAAAAAAACTGCCTAAAGAAGAAATCTATCAATTAATTAGAACATTTTTTAAGTTGACGAAGCTAACAATTGTATTATTTTTTAAAACAATACATCTACATTTTTAGCATTGGCGTTCATTTATTTCCGCCGCAATGATGATAAGGATTCTTCTAGGGAATTATTAACATTGATTATTTATGTTCCGGCGGCCGCATTTAAGAATTCGTAAACTGAAAATGTTTAATTAAATAATGATCACGATAAAAACGAGGATTTGACCTAATGGGCAGAAAAGACTTTAAATGTAATGGCAAATAAAACTGCAACAGAAACATATAATCATTATATTTATGAATCGGCGGCATAAATAAAGATGCACTGAGGGTTTGGGATATAAAGCGTAAGAGGCAGCCACTACGGCTTTGACCAGGGACGTGAAAAGCTAGACAAAGGGTTGATAATATAGGTTCTAAATTAAATTCAATAGATTTCCCCAACAACTTAGTTAAATGCTTCATGTCTCTACTCTAATTTAATCTAAAAGATAATTTTAATACTTTGAATTTTATATTTCATATATTTTTATGTGTCTATTATTCAAATATTTGATACATACATATACTTATTTGTATTATGAGATGTATTAATGAAATGAATATTAACGAAATAGAAATAAAAAAAAATTTATAGTGAAATTGTTGACGCTATATGATTTCCTATTTGTCTTACACGTTTTCAGGTAGTGTAAGGAGATTGGAAATACCCCATAGAGCCCTTTATAACAATTCGTCGTTGGGAACTCCAATCCTTTAAAATGATGTGTCGAGGCATTCCACCTAATATTTATATATTGATTAACACAAAACTATTATTTATAAACCTTTAACAATATATTGCTTACCTTTCACAAATACATGTTTTTTTTTTATATATTTAATATTTTTTTTTTGTTGAGATTAAAGGAACTAAGCCAATAGAGAATGTGACTTACACATGCATTCCTTCTGTTTTGCAATTTTTGTTTCTATAGCTAACTCAAACTTTTTTGTCAATAAATTTTGTTTTGGTTTGTTAATTATTTATTTGGGTCAGATGTTTGCCAGTAAACAATTTTGTTTGGTATTTATTTTATTTTCCAACAACCAACACTTACAAAGAATAACCTATAATAATGTCAAACGTGAGCCCGTTTGCTTTCGCATAATTTGATAAGCATGAGAGAGTGTGTTTAACAGCCATTGCACCTATGTGATCCCGAAAAATCGATAATTGCCAACCAATACTGAATGCTACCACGTACGTGATCTCACACTAGCCGAAAACTCAAGCGAAGGCAAAAAATTACTAAAACCAATTTCCACAAAAACACATAAAGGCATATTCAGATTAAATAGGCACTGAGTGTTGCATTGTTCAAAACGGATAGGACCAGGTTAATGTGACCACAATATTCGATAGTGAATAAAAAAGTACGTTTTATTCAAAAAATAACGACGGTTTTTTGTGGGAGATGATGGTGCCAGTTAGATTAAGCTGGAATAATTTCATATACTGATCATGAAAACCTGAACTCAAAATTAAATGAGATCGAAATGCCTCCGAAGAATGAAAAATGTGTTAAGAAACGTGCTTAAAGACAATTCCAAATGTTTGATTTTATTTATGTATATATAATAAAAATTATTGCATATGTTCATAAAAACTATTATATTATTATACTTTAAAGTGCACTTGTTCGTATAATTTTCTTTCCTTTTAAGCAAAAAGAAAAATTAAAAACTCTCTTAAAATAAAAAAAAGATAACCGTTGACATAACAATAGTAATATTCATATAAAAAAAAAACAATCCAACAAAAAATTATATTACTTTCTAGAGTCCCTAAACAACAACAAAAAAATCATTTCCTTTCAAAGAATAATTAAATCATAATTTTGACTTTGGTTTGGCGTTACGTGCAAAATAAATTTCTGGAATTTTTTCTGATTTTTGAATTTCACGATAATTGTTAACAATCTTTTTGGTTTCGTCTTTCGGACAGGATTGTAAATTGCGAAATACGTTTACCTGCGTGAATAAAAATAGATGAAAGTTAAAATAAATATTATAATATAATAAATAAAGTATATGTGTATGTACCTGTCCTCGAGAGACATAAATTGGAGTACGATATATTATCCAAGTAACAGATTCAAAATAGGGAGCCGTGGTTAGAGATCCTTTATAAGTGTAATAATGCTTGCTTAGTTCTTGCAATCCTATCCAAGACAAACAATCTTTGAAAATTTAAAAGAAATATGCATAACGCAAGAAAAATATTTCTTAATTGAAATTTGTTTACCCGAGTCCAGTGAGGCACTGGTGTGAATTCTTTGTACTATACGTATACCTTCAGAGATTTTCCTAAATTCGGGGCAATCTTTTTCACCACAAGCCTGTATAAAAAAGGCCACCACAGCCAGACCATCCGGCTTGCTTTTGGCTTCTGTAAAATTATTATATTTGGCGTTATAGTGTACAGCATGAGCTTCCATTGAATATTTGTTGCCTTCCAGTGTATGTTCGCATCCTGAATCGTCAGTGTCGGCCCAGTGAAAATGCAATTGTTCGAATATAAACCTCGCTTGCCCGAGACAGCCACCTACTATGTATGGCAGATATTTGCGTTTCGCAAATGTTACCACAGCTGAAGTGCCAGTATTTTGTACGCGGGCTATGCCTACTGGTTCCCAATGACCATGGTATTCCAAAGGATCAATGTCATCGATATGTTCAATGATGCGATTACTTATTTCAATGGGTGATTGTACAGGCATAGTTTTATGTGTGCGTATTTATAATAAAATTTATAATAAAATATTCTCTATGTGAGGTTAACAGGATTATAAGATTTTTTTTTAACTTTCAACACATACAGGTGTTGCTTGTTCTTCCACCAAATGAACAGCGTCGTGATGGCGACTTTTATATCAAACGTTAACGGGAAAACTGAATCCGTAATTTAACTAATGGAGCTGCGTTAGCAGACAAGAAGAATCTGTTAAAAAAAAAAATAAAAACGTTGAAATAATATTAAAATAACCAAAAACAATTATTTAATTATCCTCAATTAAAGAATAAAAAATAAATCATGCATATGTTGCTAATGACAACTGAATTTAATTAATTAGAAATTTGCGTGCGAGATAGATGAAACCGTGTCTTTTAGTGATCGAGAGCTAATTTTTGAAATTTTTTCCCCCAGTGTTCACACCCATCATCCCAGAATAGAAATGCACTAGGATTATCCTTTCGCTTATAACTGTCAGATATTCGTAGAAAATATGTAAATTCTTGGCCGACATAAAGTTCTTAATCAATTTACTTCTTTGTACTCGTTCTTGGAAAGCTCGTGGTTGCAAAAATTGAAATAAAAAGTAATTCATCTACAACTAATCTCAAAACAAAAACAAGTTATCAGTTACATTTCATAGCAAACAACGATGTGAAACTAATTGCAAAGAATTATGAAAACCGTACACAACTTCAGTAAAAAATGTTAAAAACTTAAATTCGCTTATAAGATGTATTAATCTACAATTCGGTATATATTTCCTAGGGCTAGTTAAAAAAGAAAGACGGAGGAGAGAGCTGATTTAAGCACATTTAATAAAAAAAAAAGTAGAAAAATGTGCAAGGGCCTTGAGATGGTGGATATCAAAGATTGAACTTAAAGTGAATAAAAAAAAAAAAAATCGTGTTGCAACTATGACGATGAATGATTGTATTGGTATTGATATGTTTTATCGATCAAGTGTGAGAATTGGAAACGTGGATATAAGTGCAATAACAAATGTGCATGTCAATTATACCAATTGCTTCCCATTTTACCATGTGAGTTGATTTTGGCTCTGCGTTGGATGTCGATGGATATCCTTTCAATTATCAACTTGCTTTGCTTAAACGGCAGTCCGCAGTTATTGAAAATGTTTGGAGTATGTCTTCTTTTAGCTCGTTATGAAATAAATTCGTTAGATCCGTATATATATCTATATATAAATATATGTTTTTTAACTAGAGATCAGGTGTGAAGATGACCGCGATCCACCCAGAAACACGTTCATGAGAAAAAAGAAAATTACCATTTAAAAATATTTGTATTCGTATACATATAATATATATATATAATATATATATGTAGTATATTACGCTAATAGAAATAAATAAATAAATAAATAAAAGCCTTGCTTACAAGTTCCCTTAACCCACCTCTCACAGACTAATAGTACCATAACTTAAAACTGTTTTTCCATAGTTTTAGTTTATGGGAGGTATTAAAAGGCTTGTCCTTAGGCTTTGTTATCTAACTATAAGTTTTCGAACTTCGAACAAGAAAGCAATTTATAAATAAATGAATTATTTACAAAACGTATTTGTGTGACACGAACAAGTGTTTCGTATCGATCTTTGTACAATTGTCAAATTCATGCCCGTGGAAAGCTGCAGCAATAAAGTTAAAAGGGCTTTTTCACATTAGAAGAAAAACGTTTAAAAATTTATGATATTAGCAAAGTATTCTTTAAGTTCTTAGCCTTAATGAAAATAAAAGCTTATTTAGAATTATAGTTACTTTGAAAGTGAACCAGATGAATACCGCCAATATTAAAAACGACAAAAGGCTACATTCAGTTTGCAGCATATCTTCGACACCCACCGCTCAGGCACATAAACACATGGATAAGAGAAATAATTCAATTTTCCCGGGCATGTGGGGAATGCAATAAAACGTGAGCCACAAGGTTTATCTGTCTTTTAATTCTTAATGTCGCCAAATTCGAGAGAAAATGCGAAAGCATCGATATTTCGATAGTGTAGACTAATATTTATAACAAATTTTAGGCCAATGTCGATTATAGATTATAAGCTATCGAGAACAATCTTTTAAATTCAGAATTCACGTATTAATTTCCTTCATAATCATATGCACTGGCGCATATAGAGATTTGAAAGAGCGTTTCATTTCTTAACGTGAGTGCTTTTTAGGCCTATTATTTATATTAACATTCCACATATAGAATATATAAGATTTGACTTATTTGTTGTAAACGCAAAGACAGAAGTATTAAATCTTGAAACAAGCGATAACTCAAGACTGAAGTTATATCCGATCACTGAAGTTGTCAAATTCTTGACGAATTCTATTGAAGCCTTGATTGAACTAGCATCAGTAATAACTCGACGGGTTGAGCTAAGCGAGAAACCTCTCGACGACCCTAAAAACGAAGACGACCGATCAAAATTTTGCAAAGAGCCTCGGGCATACACCTTTGCTAATGGCATCCATTTAGTATGCAGCGCTTCTAACATACAAAAAATATATGATTTTTAGAAACAAAAAAAAAGCAACGAAGCACGCATTTTTGCACTGCTTCGAACACAATTACATTCCATGCAGGAAGGGTAAACATTTCTCCTAAAAATTATTATCAAAAATTCCAGATTTTACTTAACCTATAATAACTTCATATATACGAAATGTGTACGCGTAGAAATATTTCGCACAAATATCCCCGAACTATGCATAAGGTTGAAGATATAACCACATTCTTCGATGATGACCCGTTTTTCTATCAATAAACATTTTTGATATATTCACCTTAGATGGTGCATAACCACTATTGTTGCATTGCTAGTCAATATAAATAAAACAGTGAGCTTCCTTTTCACTATATAATTCATTGACATAGATGCCTACTCGACTGCACCTCATATCTAGTCAAGCACTCGTATCGAGAAAAGAAAATGTTGCGAGAAATAGCATTTTAAGCTATTATTTTGTTTTGAATTTCTTTATTTTTGTATTTATTTATTTATTTTTTTAGGTTAGTAAATAATAATTCGCGATTAAAATAATTCTTTTAAATATATAATAATTTCTTTTCTTCACCTATTATGAATATGTTGTATAAAGTCGGTTTCATTTACCCCGAATAAAAAAATTTTTTGACATCAGCAAAATCAGCTTAGCCAGGTTTTTGATTGCATAACTATTTAGCCTATGAGTTCTTCTTTTAGAAGTAACATATAAAACAACACGACTATCTCTATTGATAGATTTGAAAAGATAATTATTTTCGAATTGATTTTTGTTCTTTTATTCATGGACCGTTTGCTTTGTAGAATTCTTACAAAATTTAATTTAATTACAATTAAATTTAATTTAAATTTAAAAAAACTTTATTTGAATTGGAAGATTTATTAACAATTATGAACTGCCACTAAAAAATTAAGTTCATTTTTTGACTTAATACCTGCTTAGTAGAATTTTTTTGCATTTTTTAAGAAATTTGAATTCTCACATGCTCTTAGTATCAAATTCACTAAATGGTAAGAAATTTCATATTTTCAATATGTTTCACGTTCGAATGTTTGCTAAGTAAATATTATTATTATTATTATTATTACTATGAATTTAGCCAGAGAATAAATTCTAAGACTAAAGTCTTAAAGCACTAGCATCTAAGGCTTTCGGCTTTTATTTTTATTATTATTATTATTATTATTAAAAACTCTACTGCACTTGAGATTTGAACACACGACCATTGAATTGCTAGCCGAGACTCTTGCCTACTCGGCCACCCAGGCGAATATTGTTAAGTAAATAAATAAAACATTTTGTTTTATTTCGCTTTAACTTGAAACCATGTCTCTTTGTAAAGTAAACATGTATATGCCAAATTCTTTTTTAAGTCGGACGAAGCTACCATACATTATGACCAGACATTTCGATGTGTTCCATTTCCACGGGGCAAAGTGGAACTATTTACGTTTTGCAGCTGGTAGCATGCATAAAAAAAATTATAAATTCGGTTTTGAGTTTACTGATCTCAACACTCGCAACGTAGCCATTTTATCGAGAAAAAATTACGTGACAATTCGATGACCTAATTGGTCGGTGGAAAAAGTGTTGCTATATTTTTGCGAGACCATCGCGAAGTAAAAAAATCTTGAAGCCATAGACAACAAGTCTCTTCCAATTAATTTCGACGTTAATCTTGAAAACATGCTTGCCAGGAATTTTTCGAGACGAGTGTCCTATAATATGCGTAAGATTAAAAAGAAGCTATTTTCTTCAAATTTGAATGTTTCATTTCAATTTTAACAAACTTAGACAATTCGTCGCAGACATCAGGTCGACAAATATTATTAAATTGGTCAAGCAATTCACACTGATCGAAAATGTATATTTCCACATATGGGCATTTACAAAAAATAATTCTGTGTGTTGTAAAATTTTCACAAAATTAGTATATTTGCTCCATTAGCTTTAATTTAGCATTAATTTTTGCGTACGTAATTGATAGTATATCTTACATTCTCAAATAGAGGCATCTTAAATTTGCTTCTCGTTGGTCACACTCAGGAAAACCGCAGAATACAATTGACTTGAATAAGTTATGTCAATCCGGTTATGTTTAGCAATATGAATATTTTCAATACATTTTCAGGTCATTGCAGTGGATTCGGTTCGAAAATAATAGGGATTTATATCCACCAATGAAGAATAATCAAGTAGACTTGCCATTCCAAGACATGCGAACGCGTACTAGATGCCTGCTAGAAGTGTATATGCCTGAACACCAGGATCGATCAAACCATGCAAATTTGTTTGTAAATGCAGCTGCCTTCTTATGGTAGAAATCGTATCGGCAAAAATTGAGATATCAAAAATTTGGCAAGATTATTGCAAATATTGAGATAAAATATTTAGAAATGTCTTAGGCGTAACACGACTAATAAACCCATGCTATTAGAAGCTTTTTATGAAAATAAAATTTTGAGAAAATTTTAAAGTGAAAAACGATTCGTTGGTCAACGCCAACATGAAGTGGACGTGAATATTAGTGAGGCGTGGCAGTTTCCTTGCCGCTCACTTATCTTGCCATATGTAAAAGTTGCGAAAAGTTAACAGGTAGAATATTTTTTATTTAACCGGTTTGGAATAAAATTAACCATACTTTCATTCATAATTTGACAACCGTACACATTGTTTACAGTTATTCAGTGTCTCGTCCGCCGATGATAAATTGATTACGTTTTCAACTAATAGATGAATCAATAGTGGCATGAAGAATCAACCATAATAATTTTTCTTACTTTACCAAATATTGATTTATCTCCAAACGTTATGGCATGTTGTAGTAGTACCGGTTAACATAAGACCTTCAACTGCCTGTGTTTAATTAAATAAAATAAAATACATAGTCTATGCCGGTGAATCCCTGCTGTAGAAACAAAGTAAAAAGAAGCAAGGAATATTTATTGAATTCTCTGACTCAATTACAATAAGTATTAAGAATGTGCAAATTTAAATGTTAACGATATGACAATTATTTGAGAAAGGTATGGTGAAAGGCATTACGATCCTATATTGTTTACTATTTTGTTCGTTTTTGTTTTTCTTTTATTCTTTAATATATGTTTTCTGTTTTTTTTTTCTCTTTTGGCGTTGCTTTTTCTTAATCCATGAATTCATCTCCTGCACAATTTTCCTCGCAAACACTTGACTCAGGCATATTGCAAGCATCTATTGGATTGTATTGATTTAGATTTACGACACGAGAACGGCTAATAGATTGCACGGGTCGTGCATTGCGTACGATGCGCGTTTTACCATCAGAGCACAATATTTGACGGAATTCATAAAGTTGACGCTCACTTATAGCCAATGGTTCAGGGAATATAAACCATTCGGCCCCTTGATAGCAGGGTGGTTCAGTTAAGGAACCACCATAGCTATAAAATCCGGTACGAAATTGATGACACAAATAAGTAAGAGGAAAGGGTTGAATTTCAATTTTTGCGCCAGGTCTTTGTATGCGATGCAAATGTTGAACAACTGGATCCAAATAAAGATTACTAGCGGAGATCTGAAATATGAATTCTTATGCTTAAAGGATATGAAGGTTTACAAAAAAATGTAAGGCCAACCTCAAAAAAATAGGCAACAATTAATATATCATAACTTGAGGTACAATCACCCGACGGACCGGTACGATGCATGGCTTGTAATTCTAATGGAAATTTGCGATAATTGACCATGTGCTCGGAACCTTCACTATTAAGTGCGCTCCAACGAAAACATAGCTCTACAAAAGTATAGCTGGCTAATAAATCCGCACCGTTTAAAGTAGGTGTATTGCCCGAAAAGCAGGCACGCAAAACAACTGATAGTTACAGAAAAATAATTGCACTTCAATAAAATGGTATACAAAGAAAAGCGTACCAGTGTGCCCGTTATTTTCAATTACTACAGCAGCCGGCAAATCATCATAATGATTCCAGGTTAATAACTCACGTATGGGAAATTTTTGTACATATTCATCAATTATATTTATGGGAGATTGATTTGATTCCGAGCAACGCCAAGTGTGAGGACCTTAAATTTCATGATTATCTACACGATCATTAATTTTATTGATTGCATCGTTTAACAGTACTTACCCCTATCGGCACCATAGTCAAAATTACTACCTAAATTGCCAAGGCTACTACTATTACTCGGCCTTGGCGTTATATTGAAATTGTTTTTAGCCGCATTACCGAAATCAAAAATCATTCGAGCCGTTTGAACATTTGATATGATTATGGCTGCTATAGCTAGACTCAACAGAAATACCACAATCGGATATTCCAAAGCGGTTGAGACAACGTTATAGAAACTGCTACCGAAAAAACTCATCAACGAACATAACGAACACTCGACCATTTTGACGTTTTCCAAATTCGGACCAAAAACCAAAGATTAAATCAAACCGGCAAAATATTTTATTGTCTAACGAAATATATGTTTTCAATATTTAATAATTCTTCGCAAATAATAAAAAAAATTGAGAAATTTTCTAACAGTTGATGTAGTTGTTGCAGTAAAACTAAAAATCACAAAAATAAACGTTTTGATTTGAAATTTATGAAAATTTATTCAAAGTGATATTGGAAAATGATTCGCTTCAAAATTTACAAAAGAATCAAAGTTATTGATTTAAAAATAAATGAGTAATGAAATCAAACGAATATATACTAATATACTATATAGAGATAAATTTGTATAACTGCAATCGAAGGATAAAAGCATTCCAGTTTGTGACTTCGTTTGCACTAGTCAGTAATACACTACGGAAATGCCATAAAACGTATACAAAATATGCATGGCAATGAATGCCTGTCCGCCTGTTTTGCGAATTTTCAGAAATAGGAAATGGCCCAAGAGATCTAAAATTTTATAGATATTTCATTAGTTTAAGTCCACATTTAAACATTGGTACACGCTTGCCTCTCACTGGTAAACTTGGAAAAAATTGTCTTCTGCAAACATGAAGCTGGAATGTAAAGCTGGTGGAAAGGTTTGCAAATTGATTTAATAACGCAGTTGCATTTAAAAAAAACAATAAAATGTGATTAGTGCCACGACTCGGCCACAAAAAAAGGAATAGAATTCTTTTACTTCTTCGTAGGAAGTAGATGAATGTATGCAAATAATGTTATAAAAATGCTATATTTTCGATTACGTTTAGAAACAATTAATTAAGGTAGCAGTTCCAGTAAATAACGTATCGCAACAATTAATTGAGGTAAATAAAACAATTGGTTGGTATGGTGTAATCAACCCCAATCAAATAAAAAATAATACCCATATGAAAATGGTTGCAGAACATTATTTGTTAAATAGAGAGTAAGTGATATGTAATAATTGTAATAAATGTAGAAATCTCTTAAATTTATTTGTTATTATTTTCAATAATTATGAACTATATGATATATTCCATTACATAGGCAGTCTTATTTGGTTAACAAACAAACAAAATGTCATGTTGTTGACCAATGAAATCACCTTGTCTTAAATCCTATCAGTTATGAAATAGCATTTTAACTTCATTTTTTTTGTTAACCTAAATTAATTTGATAATATTGTAAAAATTCCGAATCTGACAAACGTTCAAACATTAAAAAAATAATCAATAACTTAAAATTCAAGTTCACGGTCAAGTCTGTGCAACAAATCTTAAAAAAAAATACTAATTAGTTGTTGATATAATAGCAACTAAAATCACGCAATAGTAACCAGAAAATAATATAAGAACTAATGATTAATGCCTCGTTTCTTTTTCAGATACTCACTTGTTGATTTCTTTGAAATTTCAAGTTATACTTCACAGGTCTTTATCAATTGATATTTGTTGAAAAACCTCAAAATTTCTGGTTTATTATCATTTATTTTATTTATACTTTTGCGTGTAATAAATAATCAATCAGTCACTTTTAATTATATTTTAATCCAATATTCTCCTTGCTTACGCACACACCCACATACACATGCACATACTCAAACATTACAATTTTCTTTTTTTAGCTGTCATAGGCACACCTGACAGTGTTGACGCATTTTCAAAATGTTATCAGAATTTAGGAATAAATAAAATAATAATAAAAAGGCCAGCCAAGATATTTCCCAGCTATAAAATGAAGCATGGTTCGGTGACATAATGGCGCTTTATTCCGTTTTGCGAGTTCAAAAGTCCCAAAAATTAAACTAAATAAATATATGACTTGATGAAAAGAAAGTAGATGTAAATAGAAATAAAAACACATGGTTTGAGAAGCAAAAATGAAGAAATCAACTTAAATGCAAACAATAAATATATGAAAAACAACGATACGCAAAATTAATGTTAAAAAAATTAAAGTTTTGATTGATTATTCAGATAAGGAGTACAGAGAGAGAGAGCTAAAAAAAAAAAACCGTAGAGATGAGTTCTACTTACATAACTGAATAAAGCAAAAGAATTACTAAAATGTTTTGATTTGAAAACCATGGTACTGAGTATGAATCTTTTAGTTAATTAGCTCTCTTTTGGACGGTAATATTACAAAAATTGTGCCAACATATTTATTCCATTTATGGCGTTGTCTTTAGTGCAAGGAAAAAAAAAGAGAGTTAAAAAAAAAGGAAAAGAAGAAAAACAAAACAATTTTGTGAAAATAAACTTAAATATTATTATTATTATTATAAATGTAGCCAGAGAATAAGACTAAAGTCTTAAAGCACTAGCATCTAAGTCTTTCGGCTTTATTTCTATCAATATTATTGTTATTATTAAAAACTCTACCGCACTTGAGATTTGAACCCACGATCATTGAATTCCTAGTCGAGATTCTTGCCTACTCGACCACTCAGGCTTAAATAAATAACATTAATTCATATAAATCTTTTGTGAATTAGTTTTCGAGTGAAAAATTATTCCTTTGTTGCAATTTTGTAAACTCCTTTTTTTAGAACATATATATTAATTTTTTTTTCTTTTCGTCCGTATTTTTGGTAAGTGCTCCCCGGGATAACAGCTAAAACAACATCAGCCTGTCTCCGTATGGAGACAAGGTCTGATCTAATTACTGCAGAGAGAGATGATTTTGAAGATTTTTATATGAATGCCACTGAGCATAATAAGAGATCGAGGATGGTTGGGGATGAATTTGATTTTTCTTCCAAAGGAGAAGCTAAAGCTAACAATTCAATAGTGCTTAACAAGCCTTCCGAGTTGGGTGCAAAAGCCATTCCAAATCATGAAATTAATTTGTATGACTGTATTTCGCAAAACAATTCCTTCGTTTTTGTGTAAAACTACGTAAGAATATCAATTCGCATCTTTTGTTTTATGATTATCTTAAATGTTTCAACATTAACGGCTTAAAAGAACTAAAGGTGGTTAGCAACGGTAGAGCCAAATTGCTGTTCAGGTCTGCTCTTAATGCTAACAATTTCGTTAAAAACAATGATATAAAAAAAATTTAAAAGTGTATGTTAAGAGATCTTTCACCGCAAGATTCGAAGTTGTTCGCAATGTCCTTATTGAGTGTGATGTAAATGAGATCATTGACAAAACGGTGTCCGGTATTCCCATTAAGTCTGCTGTTAGGCATCGAAGAAGAAATCCGAACAACAACGACAATCTTATTCCTACACCGAATATTTAAATTGGTTTCAAAGGGAAGCCCTCCCCAAATCGATCAAGTTCAATTTTTGCAACCTTCCGTGGGGTACTTCGTACTCACTTTAAAGCAATGCTTTAAGTGTGACAGGCATAGCTATGTGTCGAAGTTCTGTAAATTGCAAGTCTCCCAGGTGCGAAAACTGCGACACGATCAGGTGTTTGCCCTGTGGTTCAGATGAACTCTAAATAAGTGTTGCCCGCAAAGAGAACGGGAATTAAATACCAACAAGATTATGGCCATTAAAAATTTCTCCTATAAAGAAGTGAAAGAGAAGTTTTCCGCAAAGTACTTTGAATGTCTGGATGTCAACTCCTGCGACGAGATTTTCCCTCCATTGGGAAACTCGTCTGCAATTTGGAACAAGTATGATAACGAAAACGCAAATAAGATTTTAACAAGGAACAAATTCAATTCGATCGTTAAAAGGAAATCTGTTATTTCCAAACCTTCTCTCATTTTACCTCCCAAGCCTTCTCCCAGCGCATCCCCAAATCGTCTGTAACAAGATCTCAGCGCATACTAATTTCGAACAACAATTTGCTTTCCTCGGAACTTGATAGATTAATCTTTGCGATTAAAGAATGTATCCGTCCAATGATCCCCATAAATCTTGATAAGGAATGGGAACAAAACATGTCTCATTATGCTAATACTCGCTACGATCAACCGTATTACTAAGAGCAAATCCGCTGGGGCTCCATTTTTATATAAAACATGATATTGATTTTTGCATCTTAAGTGAAGTTTTTCTGAAGGATTACAATTTTTTTGAAGTTTCCAATTATGTTTCAGCCACCAAATGCCGAAATGACGGTTATGGTGGTGTTAGTATACTAGTCAAGAAAGGCGTCAATTTTAGACGTATTCCCTACAATTCTGCTGTTGACATTATCAGCATCAAGGCCATGAATCTTAACCCAATCTTTACATAGGATCATGCTACTTTCAACCCAGTCTTGATTTACAAACCTTTCGTGATGAGATTCAGACATTATGTGACTTTCTTGATGCTGAACAAAATGTGATTCTAGCTGGAGATTGCAATGCTAGACATTGGTTGTATGTCGATCAAGTCTTGACCAACAAAGGCAAGATCCTTCTAAATGCCATCAATGCCAGCAGCTTTAATGTCGTAAATAATGGTAATACTAGCTTTCACTGTAATCGGAGTGTTTGCACGACGGGCAGTGTCTTGGACCTAACTTTTTTGAATTCAGCTATTTTATCATTCAACTGGAATACGACTAGTGTCTCTATTGGCAAAAGCCGACTTTCATGCAAAAAGGGGTCAAGTTTATGGGACAATATTGTCCATCAAATACGCTCCCAATGAACCACTACGGGCAATTCGCAACCACATCTTTCAACAACTAAATGATGAATTTAAAGAGATTGCGCGTGTTAAATCCAATCGCCTTTTCTATAACATAAATCCCACATTTCAATTCAAAGCCTTTTCAAAAGCTTCCTTTAAGTCATGGGAAATCAAAATTCCTTACAGATTCATGAGCGGTCACATTTATGATAAATTAAAAATGATTCGCGCTAAACCATGTGATATTTGTGAAGTTTGCAATACTACCGAGTCTGCTGAGCATCTAATTTTCAGATGTTACAGGCTGGATGATATTAGGAGTTCTTTTGGATTCTTCAAGTTATATGGTGGTCTCCTTGATGTCTTTGCGGCAAACTATGTACGTTATCTCGGGGAACTAACTTGCTTTATTACGGTAGAGTATGTGCACTTAGCTACTCATTTTTTTTTTTTTGCATTTACCAACAAAAGCAAAAAGGTAATAATAAAAAAAATAGCTATACAAAAAGCACCTTTCTTTTCCGCTGCTGTTGCTTGATGGAATAATAGCGTCACTGAATAGATTGTAGGCTTCCTTATATACATATATTTCGGCGTATAAATACGACGACCTGATCCCTTCCCACAAAGTGTCCTATTTTCTTTTATTTACAGCTAATAAATTTATATTATTGCAGTAACAAAGTTTTCCCTTTTTTTTTTCTGTTTTAATTCCACACGCGTTTGACTTTGCAGTTTGCTAAACCAAATATATGCCTTCATATGTCTATGCTCGCGTCGTTTTTGCAAAATTTGTCTAACACTCACGTATGAATATTAATAATAAACACGAAAGGCTTTAATAAATAAATAAATAAAACTTATTCCAATCAACTCCGTTTATTTTATATTACGATACATTATATTGGTTATACTTTACAATCTTTCTCAATGTTATTTCTCCTTCTTTTTGTTTCTTTATTAACAATAAACTTATTTCAACTAAATCATTTTATTGCCTATCATGACACCATATATTTGTCACACTTTACAATTCTTCTCAAAGTTACTGTTCGTTTTTTCTTTTTTTTTTTTTGTTTTCTTTTTTATTAAACAGACATCATTATACCAATAAGGTAGTTGTGGTTGTAATCTTAAAATCTGAACAATTTTTTTTACTACCATTTATTTAGCAAATTATTAAATTTGATGAACTTTTTTTATACACAATCCTTCGCTCCTATTTCTGGGTTTTCTTTTTCTATGTTTTTTGTTAACATCTATATGTATATATATGTGTGCCTTCGTTTCTTTTTTTTTCCCGTAAATATATCTTTATTTAATAAATGCATCAGAAGTTGCTATTTTATTTATGTTCCACAGGCATCTTTGTTATAATTGTCATTAAAATATTTATATGCACAAAATTTACTTTTTCCTGCATTTACATTTAATTGGGAGATTTGTACTTCTCCTGTCGAATTCCCGATTTAATTCAACCATAATTTTTCTATGACCATTGAAATGGATTGCTTTAAGAATATGTTTTTCCAACCACACGCCCAAGAATATTCCTTAAATTTGTTTATTTTTTGTTCAGAAACTATACAATCAATTTTTCACTTAATATTATAATCTTAAAGAGTTCTGATTAATTTTCCTTTAGCATTTAAAAGCAAAACCACCACCAAAAATTTTTTTCGCATCATTTTACTCTCTTTTTCTTTGCTTTTGTATAGCTAGCGGTTAGCCGGTATTTTTCAAAAACAGTAAAATCATGCGATGTCGCATAACGGCATGTCGTTACTGTCACATTTCTGGTAAACGCAGACCGGCAGATACCCTCCCTGAATTTGTTCGCGGACGTTACACATTCCTTTTGTGTTTTCAGCCAAAGTTTGCAGCACTTTTTTTTACATCACTATTAACAACTCAACAATCTACAATAACACTTAACATACCGGCCTTAGATATCAAGGCCGCAGTTTTTTTGTCATGTTTTATAAACATTTCTTGCTAATAATTCCTACTGTTTATTGTCTGGACATGTAACTCTTAACTCAACATCCGAAAAAAAATAAAACATTATAGCATATTCAAGTGTTTGGCAATCTTCAACTGTATGTTAGAAGCACTCACGCCAAAGTCGACCAAGTTATAGTTCTTTTATACCCTTTACGCAATCATTGTTATCGTAGTTTGTTCTGTAGTAATTGATATTAAGCAGTCGAAAATGCCACTTGCTGTAGAATATTAAAGTGTATTCTACATAATAAGTACTCAGAATCAGATATGCCAATCAGCAGTTTGCGAACACATGACATGTTAAGCATAATTCGTCTGCTTTTAAGAGTGGGCAGCTTTATAAGCGTTAAACGGTTCCTAGATGATAGAAGGCTGATCTTAGAATTCCAGTGCAAACACCGTAAGCAAAACAGTAAAAATTGTTTTTACACGGGCTCAATCTGTTTACAGTAAAGATTATATGGTGGACCATAGGTAATTGAACAGTATTCCAGAATCGGTGTCACCAGCGATTTATACAGCAACCGAATAGTGTAAGGATTACTTCTAAGGATTAGGATAAGGAAACTCTTTGGCTGAATTTGCGTTTTGCCTTATTAGCGGTAATACTAAAGTATGCATTGAAGCACAGTTTTCTATGAAAATGGACTCCAAGATCAGCAATAGGATCTGGTTGATAAGTTTGTACATTATTGATTTTGTAGGACATATTGAACGGATTGGTCGTCATGTGCTTACATTTGCTAACATTCAGGAACTTAAAGTTAATACAGCACCATTTGTAAAAATTACTAAGGTTCTCCTCAAGATAGATTTGCGCATCAATCGAGCTGAAGATGAGCCTAATGTCATCCGCGTGCATCAACGCACGAGAATAATTTATTACACTTGGTAACTCATTTATAAGCAAGATGAACAAAACAAGACAGAGACGACTTGCAATTGGTGTGTTTAAAACTCAATTGCTCGGACACGTTCTTTGTACTTCTTAACACCTTACCAGGAATCACCATCAATACTTCAATTGAAGGCTGATATATGTCTTTAGGCAGGGCAACAGGAGAGCTACAGGTTGTATACGTGTGTAAGTACAATTAGTAAAAATCAAATCTAGCATTCTATTCAAACTATTAAAAATATTGGTAATTTGAAATAGACTTAATTCCGACACATTGTTTAGCACATCATTCACTCAAGTAACGTTTGTCACAGGTAAAATTGCCGGTAAATTTAAATCCTCGAAGTCAAGAACGAAGTCTTCCGGCTTGGTACGCGCTATCAGATTGTTAACGGCATTTACGTGATATTCATAAATGGTTGATAATGAGCAGGGCGGACTATAAGAGCACGTGTTGTATATAGTTCTACCTTGAAGATTTATGCAAACAAATACGAATTCAGTAAGGGATTCAATCTTTATTTTTGTAAGGCTAGAACATAGGCTGACTGATACCGCTATTAGAACCTTTGTTAATGCCTGTCTATATATACTGTACTTAGGGCATAAAATTTCGGAGTCAGAAATCGAATAGTTTAACCATATTTCCGTAAACATCAGCGCATCATAATTGATCGCACCTACTTTTCTTGAAGCAACACCCAACAGAGGCCGCGCTTTATTCGTTTTAACCCGGATAAATTTTTTGACCATAAGACCTCTTGGCCAGAGTTTCTTGTTTTCCAGCCACAAAATTTTAAAAGCCTTGCTCTTGCGGCATTCAATTTAAAACCATTATCCTTGGCGTGTTATCTTCTGGTACATTTCGCCGGATGTAATTCATGACCATATCAAACCAAGTGTTTATTGCAAAGCGGTAGACGAAGTTAGCTCTACGCGCAGATCCATCATCAGTTCTTCTCCTTCATTCAACTGCTGCATATTAGCAGCGATAACCCCTTGCTTTGGTTTAAGCGACAAAAATTATATTTTCAGTCAGTTCGTGTCACCATTTTTGAACCGTTGAAACCAAATCCAACAATGGGAGTATGATGGAGCAGCATTCCCATAAGCCTCTGGACGTGTTTGGTGGGCTTCGGCAGCAGATTTCCAACAAATACACAATAAAAATAATAAATTTGGAAGAGGCTGAAGGTTGAGCGCTCCTCCACGATTAGCGTCGGGGAACACCGAATAAATCAATAATATTAAATGGAAAAGTGTTATTTTATGTAGAGAAAGGTCAAACCCACTGAATTCAACCGTTGTGTACACTGGTACTTTTCATTTCTTTATCATTTTTACATGTAGAAGTCGTTGACCAAAATTTTTGCAAATACTTAATATTAAAAGGAAAACTGTCATTTTAGGTAGAGGAAGGTCAAAACCATTGAATCTAACCGTTATATATGCTGGTACTTTTCATTTCTTTATAATTTTTATCTGTAGAAGTGGCCTATCAAAATTAACGCATCGTCAATGTATGTAAATTTTTTTTTTTATTTTTATTACCATTGTATAATATACAAAGCCCTTTGTGGACAAAATACATATTAGAATTAAGCATATTCATGTTTCGTTTTATATATAGCAACTGTGAATCCATATAATAATACTTATAACACTATTGTCTTGTTAGCAGCTCCAATCTATAGCACTTAGCACTTAGAAGGTTTAACAACCAGAAATGCGCACCAAGGTCTAAAATCAACAATGGAAGCAAAGAAATTAGATCAAAGCTCTATTGTAGTGTTCAATGAGTTTTTTTTTTTTGTGCACGGGTGTAGAATAGTGGAATGATCGGAGTTCTTTGGGTAGATGGTTCCACGAGTGGGCAACCGCGATCAGAAACTATTTCGCAAGGACTACTACTTGTTAAGGGAATGAATATTTGTGGACTGCTTGAAAATCGTGAAAATCGTGAAAGCTTTGAGCCGAAAACTGAGGTGTATCGCTTTTGATGATTTCATAAAAGCATATAAGATGTCTTATACTCGGGAAGTTGTCAAAAGAACATTTTAGGAAGTTACTGACACGCCGCGATATGTGATTTTAATGTCGATTTCCATGTTGAGCAGAGGTAGAATTATGATGTCTTACGCCAAACACAAACCTAGCAATCTTTTTCACCAACATCTTAATTTTATGAACATTACCAGCTATCGTACACAAATATACTTCCATGCAATAAGATATCTGTGATGTCATGAGGAAGTGGGCCACTTTATACCTTATGTGATAGGGAAAATACATATTGACGCACTACAACCGTCGAAAAGTAAAACAAACTCCCGAACAGATGTCGTCAATGTGGTGTGAATAATCAAGTTTCCTGTCAATAATAACACCCAAAATTTGTAATTTGTCCACAGATTCTAATTCGCTTCCCCCCAATTGAGTTCTCGTATCTCCGGGATCCATAGCTACAAATATCATAATTTTTAATTTTGAGATATTCAAAAGCATAGAGTTTGATTTCATACAATGTTCAACCCAAGTGTCATGAATAATCTTTTGATTGAAGCCCATGAAACAGCAACTGAATATCAGCTGCAAAAGCGTACACCGAGCATACTCTGAACTCAATCATACTAAAGAAGTTATTCAAATACATTGATAATAACAAAGGGCCCAGAACAGAGACTTGAGCCACTCTAGACTTCACCTGCCGTATATGCGAGTTGCGACCTTTAAAAGACCCAAATTGTCTCCTACCAGACAGATAGGACTTTTTGAGTGAACACGATGTAGTTGAAAACATGAATTCACTATTAAGTTTTTGCAACATCTCTCCGCGATTAACTCGCTCAAAAGCCTTGGATAAGTCTAATGACACTAGAATACTTATTCCACCTCAATTCAAGTCTCCTCTTATGTATTCAGTAACCCTTAGCAACGTAGATAAGGCACTGAAACCTCGAAAATACCCCGTTTGCCGATCATTCAATAAGTGGAATTGTGCAATATGCCGCGAAATTTGAGATATTATAACATGTTCAAGTACCTTCGACACTATAGGTAAGATGCTTATGGGTCTTAAGTTTTCGGTATTGAATGAAGCACCAGTTGAAGGTACTGGAATAACTTTTGGAAGCTTCCAGTTTTCTGGAAAAACAGAGGTTGTTATAATGCCATGAAATAGATGTAATATATGATTACTTAATAAAGGAAAAGCTACGTTTAAAAATTTGAACGGTATTGCCTCAACACTGCACGCATTTGATTCAATGTTACCAAACGCTGTATGAAGCGCATAACTGTTAATACATGCAAAGGAGAATGTGTTGTGGGATCTAACAAAGGGCGTATGTTCGCATATGTTATCATAGCTAACACTTAAACCGTCTAAAAAATAATTATTTATGTGGTCAATAACTAATTCCACATTCTCATTGATTGAGCCACTATTGCTAGCTATTTTTGACTGATTCCACATACTGTGGGGGTCAGCATTATTGAACATTCTACCAAAATGCAAAACACATTCCATTTATTAGAAGTAGTGTCTTTAACATAAGCGTTATATGCCATGTCCCACTCCGTCGATTTCTATTTAATTTTAAATCGAGACAAGGGAGCTAGGAAAAACAATTTGGATATAAAATTTTCCAGTATGAAATTTTGGCAATTTACGTCATTAGTATTATAAAAACAGTTGAAATCTTTTACAAGAACCCAAATCACGAATATCCAATGAGTAATCCCAGTATTCAACATAGTTGCTCGAAATTTTATTTGAAGGTAAGCGCAATTCTGATCAAGCACATATAAATGCATGCTGGGACGATAACATTGGACATTGACTTGTAATACACAAAGTAGATTGATGAAATATATCATCATAGTCATCATACGTCTCCGACTATAAATATATTATTGTGTGTCTCAAAAATATCACCAACCATCGATTCAAAAATGTCAATGTTCCCTCTTGGTAAGTAAACAACATCCACTAGTGCTGCCATTTCGTTCCTATTCACCTCAATAACAACCATTTTACATTCTCCATAATGTAAGTCTGTCGAAATAATTCCATGTTGAATGCCCTGCGAAACGTAAATTCCCACTTCCTCACCCGAAAGCGATCATTTCGACGGAAGATATATCCAGGCATGTCAACTGCCCTATCCGGCACTTCGAGTTTTAGCCAAATCTCATTTACTGCAATGATATCGGATGTGGAATCTTTTATAAAATTTGTAGGTTCATCAATTGTTATTGTGTATAGCACAGGTTTTACGCTTTAAACATGACGATGACCAATTTTCAAGTTAGACGCCAAATGCCTAT
Source organism: Glossina pallidipes (assembly GCA_000688715.1). Taxonomy (NCBI): domain Eukaryota; kingdom Metazoa; phylum Arthropoda; class Insecta; order Diptera; family Glossinidae; genus Glossina; species Glossina pallidipes. The sequence goes on from KK499891.1 coordinate 456,155, forward strand.
TAGGCTGTCTTCCAACACCGACAGCCAAGCCCAGATTGCAGTTACCGGATGACATATTTGTATATTATAGATTGTAGCCGCATTAACAAAAAGTTCACAACTAATCGAAGTAACATTATTTCTCGATACAAATTATATTTCTTGAAAAAAAAAAAGGGAAAATTTAAAAGAAAAGTAGAAAAAGAATACAAATCGCAAAAATAATTGCACATAGTAGCACTTCACTAAAGAAGCCACTGGTTCTATACAAAGAAGAAGAGTGTCACATAGATATTACAGAGAATCCAGAAGTCGGTGATATTTCTGGCTCAACATTCAACACATTTCTGCAGATTAATCCAACAAGTTAAAGAGCGGTATCTTAATGACAGCACCATTATCGTGAAAAGATTCAAGTTGAGGAGTTATAAAAATTCTTGGTGTCTCTCCCTCATATTAAATACATCTAATGTAGTCTGGACTTCGTCATTTTTTTTCAGCACAGCATGAGTTACATCGCCATCGCGAAATTTGTAACCAGTAATTCGCTTATCCCTTTTCAATTTTCGACAGAGTTAAGAAAGTTTACTGGCCATAAGTGTAAAGTGATCACTTAAAAAAATTCTTTTGTCAATATCAACCATTTCGTGGTCTTCCATCATATCTTTTAATGTTAAAGAGCGAGCTGCGTAATATGTTTTCATTATTTGGTTCCTTTTGGCAACCGAATCAAATCTTATCAACGCCTCCTTTTTGTTTTTATGTGTGAGCACTGACTGATATCATTTTCATCCAAGAGGCTTCATATATTTTCTCAATCTTCATAATCTTGGAGATGATGTCACAACAATGTCTAGTTTATTAGAACATTTTGTGACTTTTTCGTATATATTTTCGACGATTTCCCAACGTTGACTTACCTCTGATTTTATGTTTTCAGCGTTACCATTAAAGTGCCCATGAAGATTAGAGTCAAGTTCGCTGAACTTTGCCTCAATGACTTTGTGTATGTAATACTCCGTGTTTTTTCTACTTCTTTCAAATTTGGCATCCATACTCTTGACGATTTCATGAATTGTCGTTTGGCAGCAAAATCACTGGTAGCTGTTTTTGGTGGCATTTTAGGGCACGATTTGTTGTCTATTTATCAGTATACGTTGATTAGGTGCAGTTTTTCCCATTTTAAATTAAATTAAATAAATCAAGCCCGAGCACTCCATTGTCTGCACTTTCTACTGTTATCGCCAACGAACGTGAAAAAAGAGTTTTTGTTTGCTGTTTTAAGAAAAAAAGTTATGTGAAAACAATAAAAAAACAAGCATGTTTTTGCTCCGAGATCAATAACCTAAAAGATTTTTGAAAATATCGTTCAAAACTTTACTGATTATGTATGGTGTCACATGGGTTTCATTTCCGAATTTCGACCCTTTTAGCTATATGTATGCCTAAGAAGTAGGAGAAACGCTTTCTCTAAATTGTCAAAATCGGCATACATAAAGTTGCTCACGCTTTACGTTAGTAATGGTTGTTTATAATTGCATTTATAAAACAAAACAGCTGTAAATTGAAAATAAAATAAATTGCGAACAAAATTGTTTACTTACAAATAGCAGGACCAACACAAAAATTTTTAATTTGTGAAAGGTAGTAGAAATTAATATGTTTTTTTTTTTTCATTTTACTCCAATTATCTAATTAATACAGTTAAAAAAACTTGTAGTCAAATGTGTATCATCAATCTTTCCGTACGTCATCATATACTGCCGCTATCATTGATAAAGCGCAAAGGAGTAACAAATAATAAAGACTCATCCCTCTGCTAGATATGCTGGTCTTATCGCCAACTGGCATAATCCATTTTACCAAACAAAAGAAAGAAAAAGGTGGGTAAAATGTTGTTATTAAATAACCAACTAATGTTGAGAAATATATACACATCAGGCGAAATGCTTCTTTTCCTTATATTATGTGATTTGGCAATAGTGGAACATCGAGGTTGACGGGAAAGGAATCTTGCAAACCGTAGAAGGCCTTTGCGGGGCGTATCGAATCCTCTCATATGTAGATTTTGCAAAAATTTCGCGTATCAAAAGATGTCTCCGAAATCCTTTTCGGAAAAAATTGGCGCGAATGACTTCTTGTGATTTTCAGGTTTTTGTGACGCTTTGTTGTACGATACGATGATTGAACTATTCCTAAAATTTATTTAAATGATTGGATGCGTAGACGGAACCTACGTTTATTTTCATAAGCCTGCATAAAAGGAACATGATTTCATAATTCGAAAAGGCAAGCATAGTCTGAATGAAATGGTGGTGAGTTAATCTAACATACATGTACTATTTTGCGTATACACATATAAATATTTTATTTGTAAAGTTTGCGACCGAGGAAAATTATGGCAGTATACTTTTGATTTTCCGGATCAACCTATTTTAACGATGAATTCAACGTTTCGCTAGAAGCCTGGGATTTGAGACGAATGAATGAGTAAATAAAATCCGGCATATCTCCTTCACTTTTAAATTGAATCGGATGTATTGAAATAAAAGATGTAAACAATAAATTCGCTTCAAGATATTTTGTGAAATTTAAAAATTAACATTTATTCATATAACACAAAGCTAGGATTGATTTGCAATCCATTTCAAAACAATACGCATTCTTTATATGCATTCATTTCCTGAGAAATGAAAATATGAAATTATAAGAATTATATTAAATTGTTTGACTTTATTTCATTTTATCAAAAATTCTATATAATTTTCTCTTTATTTACATGCGTACGATTTTGTTATTGATCGTATCATTGTAAACAAACAAACGATAAATTTGCCCATACATAATCTGTGTCCACGTTGCGAAAAAATACCACTATTATGTCAAAAATACTTTTAGTTTCACCATTTCAATTCGTACGATTCAAATTGATCGGACCGATCAATTTAACAATGGCGATATAAATTAAGGCAAGTGGGCTTGAGAGTGAGTTTTCAACTAAACGGAAATTTCAAATATACTTAAAAGTACAGTAACCAGGATAATTTTTGGTACATGCTGTAACGTCCGCGAACAAAGTTCAGGGAGGGTACTTGTCGGTCTGCCGCAAAAGAGAAAAGATGCTTAAGAATTCGGTGGTGGTTTTTGTTTGTTTTTTCGTGGAATTGAGACGGGAATGGAATGGAGAGAGGTTGCGATCATAGTTTTGCGGACAAGTGTAGTGCAAAATGAAAAGTTAAAGAAAGAAATTTATTAAAAAAAAAAGCTTGTCAGATCGAACATTATTATGAATTTGTGTCTAATTGCATAATTTCTTTATTATTAATAATCAATAACAACAAGAAAGAAGTTATTTAGAAAAAAGAATGCATTTGGCAAAAGTGAAAGAAAAGAAAAGTAAAGAAAAAAAAAAGTAATACGTTGAAGAACTAATAAACTAATGTACCAAAAGAAAAGCAATCAATTAACAATAACAACTCTCTAGTTGAAACGTAAAAAAACATGCAATGAAGTTAATAACTATTTATTCATATTCTTTTATTGATGCACCACTCTAAACTTGGATTATATTGAAACTAACCCAAAAATAAGTAAATAAAGTGTTTGTTAAAGCCTTTTTAGGAAAAAAAATAGAAAAATTTTATTATTCAAAACATCCTGGAAAAGGGGCAAGTAGCTAAGCTCCTGTTAATGACATAAAAGTTTGTATTGTGGTGAAGTTGCCTGTCTTGGTGTTTTGCAGGTTGGGCTTGTCCTCGTTTGAATACAAAAACAGCATTGGAAGGATGAATCGAATGATTATACATTTGCGGATAAACTCAGGGAGCTAAATGGCCAAAAGGAGTACATTCATGAGCACCTCTTTGCCATTTGCAAAAATCATGAAGCTGTCACCAACTCAAAAGCTGCTAACAACAGTCAGGTATTATGTTAGTTAATTAGACAGCCTTTCTACAAAAATAAAAAACAAATCTCTTATGTATATTTGTGCAAAAGTTTAGAAACATTTGCTCTTGCATCGTAACATACGAGGCTCTAAATGTTTTAAAGCATGTAAATTAGATGGAATGAGTTAAAGAAAGATGAATAATTAAGTAGAATACCCCTCCGCTGAGGTGGTGTATGAAAGGGTGCACGCGTGAGTGGAGATGAGTGGAGAGGGGGAACGGGGTGGATACTGACGGACGAAGACGGGACCAACGAACGACGGACAACAGACCCAGTAGACGGACTTGCTCAGGACAATTAAAAAGCCGATTAAATGCATTTATTTTTCTTTTAATTTTATATACATGGATTTATTTTTTTTTTTTTGTAATGCGACACGGCGGGCCGAGAAAATATGGGCAACCGTTCTACGATCTATGATCTAGGCCGCGTTACAATGCATATGATGTTTAGCTTATGAGTGCACACTCTTACGGCAAAATATATCTGAAAAGGATTGGGTGCGAAGTGCATGACACATTTGAAATGTGCAATACAAAAAAAAAAAACCGCCGAGCGCGTAATCTTTAATAGCCGAAAATTTGAGAACATCAGAAGACTTCCTCATTTAATTAAAATACGTAGAAACTTAAACGATATTTTCATTGATTAAATTTTACAGTATTATTATTTTGGATATTTGTGATTATTACTGTTTTTTTCCTTTTCAGTTTTTTAAATTTGTTTCAATCATTCAAAGTTTATAACTTTCTGCAACTTGTTGGCTTAAAACTCTGACTCGTACATTTACGTCTAATCGAATATAACCGCTGGAGTTATATAAATTATCTGTGGATGAAATATATAAGCCACGTATTTTGTTGGTTAGTCCAAAAAAATCAATATCCCAAAGGAATATTATATCATTAGGTTTGTTTAACATTTTGTTAATAATCGTTAAAATTTTGCAAATTGTAGCCATTGTAGCCATTAAGCTACTTATTGTGCATTTTAAATAATCTACGACTCTATGCATGTTGATCATCGCTACTATGCTAAGCGCTTCTTTTCCTTTTTAATTCTTTTGTGTATACGCAGTTATCTAATCTTACCGTAAGCTATACACATATCCCAACAATGCATATATTTATGATTTTTATGTCGCTATGTCAAAACCGGTTTTATGCACTCACGCACATAAGCTATCTTACTAACATCATTTACGCACACAAGCAGTGTCCCGATATTAGTTCTAAGCGCAAGTACACCAACACTAGCTCACATAAACCAAAGCAGCACGGCAGCGAAATCGTATAAAAGGCCAGCGTGAATATTGATGCTAACAATGACAACAATGCTTCAATGGTCAATGGGGTAAGTATAGAATAATCTGGGGCTTAGTTAGTATAAATGACTAATAGGGCTAATGGACAACAACTCACCCTATCTAAGGGCATATTCTGGGTGGCAGGGACTACTAGTCCACCACTCTGGTTTCCCATTAAAATAGGCTAGAATTTCCTTAATAACCAGACTGAATTCTATCTAGCATCTATAGGATTCTCTTAAACAGGCTAGAGGCATCCAGGTCATTTGTGAGGGAGAAGGCACAGTGGGAGAGACTAGTAATCCAACAGTCTGGTTTCGTCTTGGAATGGACTAGAATTTCCTTCATTAATAAATTAGGATGGATGGGTCGTCTTTACTTTAAGGAATTGCAACTACCATTGCTGAAGGACAACGTGCGTCCTTTTCCAGAACTTCTCCATAACTGTCGTGATGGTTTTATCTCCTTAGTTTTCTTTCCTATTTCTAACTATTATATTGCACCTACCTGCAATTTTGTGTGCACTTAGACATAAAAAAGACAAATTTACCAAATAAAGAACAAATTATTCCAACCATATTATATCGAAAGTTCCATTATTTTATTCCTTCAACTTTGCAAATTTTTTTGGCACACACCAGCTGGCAAGCCGTGAGTCATTTCGCAGCTATAAATACCTCCTCAAACGTACCACCTCAAACAGTAAACAAGCAAATATTCACAATTATGCTGCGGAATCTAAAGCTAAAAGAAGCTCGGAGCAGAGACAATGTGTAGTGTTCATCGAACTGCAGTGACTGTACTGATCTGCAATCTAGAATTATATACGTAAATATATCCAATACTAGAACTACTGCTCCTTTTTCTTCAACCAAAAGCAGTGTACCAGGGACAATGATAACCTTGAAGTGCCTTACCACTGAGGAGCCCATAAACCTGAATATATTCACAATATTATGGAGCACCTGCGTACTTTGTTAGTGGTACTAACACTGAAACGCTACTACGAATTAATTTTCATCATAAAATATTAAAAACGAAGCCTTTTTTCGAACCACTTACTATTCGTGAAATATTTTATATGGAGTAGGTCCAAAAAATAGATCCATGTGGTTCAAATTAGGTCCACTTAATTTTTTATTTAATTACTGTCATCAACAAATTTTTGTCACAAAAAAATTGATAATTAGACCTTTTTGGCATGAGAGTTCTTATATGTGGTGGAATCCAAAAAAATAGATCTACATTCGGCAAGGTAGGTTTGTCAATCTACTATTTTGAGCAAATTTTTGCAACTTGAACCCAAATACATATGGACGGACATCAGACGGACAGACGGGCAAACATTGAATCGATCGGTATAATATAACGTGTGTCTTTTTTAAGCCCTTGTGAGTGTTACATACGTCTGCGCTAACTTAATATAGCCTGTTATTATGCTCCATTATATCAATAACAAGGAATCACTGTGCCATTACACAGCGCGACTTGTTATATGTTTCCTTTTAAGCTGCTGCGTTTATTAGGATTTGTTAATAGGATTTTGAACTTTTCTCCGGAGTGTAGATCTGATTTGCGCAAGTGGTAAGTAATATAAGCGAATGGTGTAACTGCATTACGCTTCAAAGAGGTTCTGAGGGTCTTGCCGCTTTTTAACGTCTTCTAGCGAATCGAAGACGTTTGGCGTATAGTGATGTTTGGCTTATATAGGTGTATTTAGAACATATAAAAACTATGTCTTAAAGCTCTTCGCCTCATACATTTCTATTTCTGACCCTTTTAAGTTCTGCAGCTTTTGCTAAATTACTAAAATTAAATTTATTGTATAGCTTTTTTGACGTAATTCCGATCATTCCAAAATTATGGATATCAATGAGAATTAAGTCAAATTATTGTTGTACTACTTCACCAGCTGCCTAAACATAGGAACAACTTGCCAATAATCTGACTTCCCTTGAGTTTTACATGAAATGTTTGCTCAAGTTTTAACAAACTTAAAACAATCATTTATCTTCAAAGTTTAAGGGGCATTCGAAATTAAAATAGTCTATTGTATCAGCCTTATCATTCCGCATGCGATCCAAAAACATTCTTTTACGATCTCCAAATATTTTAAATTTTTTCGATAATGTTTTTCGAATTTTTAACAGTCACTAAAAGTATAGCCCCATTTTTAATATATAGTCTTTTGTATACGTCACAAGCTCATCTATCAAAGGAATGCAAACGAAAGGCGTGTAATGTGAAATGAACGTGAAGGTCAATCTATTTGAAATCGTCCTTGCTTTTGTTTAGATTCTCACCAAAACATTTATAACATTTATGTTCAATATTGTTTGCCAATCACTCTGAAAAAATACACAGCTAAAAAGAGTATCAAAATTGATTAAATATTTTATTGAGCTAAGCGGAAAGCTAAATTCGGCTGGGGACGATACTCGCATACCCGGTAACATTAAAATTTCCGACGCCATACCCCGTTATTTGTTGTCATAAAAAAGGGAATGCGATAAAATTTATCATTCACCTTTAACTTCACTAAAAGGTATTGTTAAGAAAAATTAAAACGTTGTGACGTGCATTACAATTAATTTAGAATTAACACTTTTAGCTTTTCACATTCTACTCGCCAAGCCCTTTTATTTGATACCCACATTGCTGGTGTTGTTAAGAAAAAATTAATCCACCAGGTCGTGGTGTCCATCATATTAATTTAGAATTAACGCACTTCTAAGCATATAATATACCTTTATTTGAGATATGTACAAAGTAGTTTTAAACATTCTGCATTGTTTTTCTTGCAACGTGATGTAATTGCTGGAGTTAAGGTACACGCGGCCAGGATTCCCATTACAGACAATTTGTAGAAGAGGGATAGCCAGTGTACTTAGGCTTTAATTGCCTCGTTCCTCTGTCCACAATTTCTAACATTTATGGTTTACCAGACTTTATTGACTACCATCTCGCTATATACACCCGTTCGCTCTTAAAATTTCGCCTTCTTCACGTATTTAAATCATCAAGTGTTAGTGCGCGTAAGCTTCACCGTTTAGAGCAGAGTTTCAATTGTACTGCTATAATTGATATTATTGTCGGCAAGGGAAGGGAGGGAAGTTTCTAGCTGCGTGTTATGAAACAATGCAGCTGTATACAAATTATCATGTAAGCATAGTAAGTGTTTTACATGGTAGAAGAAATAATAAACGGTTTTAGAAGAAAAATGTATTGAAAAACCTGCTCGACTAGTACGTGTTTAGCGCGTATATTCAATAAGCATATAAAAGCGTACCGACAGAGATCAAGAAGCAAAAACAATACAAACAATGAACAAACTTTCTTTAAACTTTTTAAAGAGTCTATTTTTGTAAATTTTTAAACGCTTGAGCTCTTTAGTCTACCAAATTAGGCATCTAGACATGTTGAAAAGACTAAAGAGCTCGAGGGTTTAAAAAATTACAAGAATAGACTCTTTAAAAAGTTTAAAAAAAGTGTTTGTTCGCCAAGTCAGGCATCTAGACATGTCATGTTTTGTGCATCACTATCGCTTAAAGCATTTAAATATATAATTGTGTTTATTTATCGATCGTAAAATGTTGTTTTCTTGCTGCTTGTTAGGTAAGGTACTAATTGTGTATCGCGTTCTCTATGGTTCATTTTCAAGTTTTTTGCTTCATGTATGCACAATACTTGCGAGAAACGCTCTCTGCCATCGGTCAAATCACACGAAAAGTAAATAGCTCACGTTTTAAGTGATTTTTCAGAGTTACTATTGGTTGTCTGGCTTTTCAAAGTTGTTATTGGTTGTCCTGAGTTGCAATCAAAACCAAAGTTTTACATTTGTGAAGAGTGAGCAAAACAATTGTTTTTTTTTTTTTACTTTTTACTTCGATAATTTATCTAACACTCTTAATCCGCCAACGCTTGTAATCAGTCCTGCATCATCACTTCTTCAATGTATGTAAGTATTTTGTAGCGCCGACCCGGAAAGCAATCTAACTCATTAATCGCAATTTTTGATTTATTTTTTTGAAAATGTTTATTTCACTTTATTTAATTTTATTATCAATAATGTTATCTTTTTTTTATTTATAGTCGTATGAGTTTAAGCGCATCAAACACCAGAAAAACATATCTCTTCCCGGCTTTCCTTAATACCACCGGTCCAAAATGATCTATCTCCATAATCTCAAACAAAATATTTTCCTTCGGGATGCTATGCGATGTGCATTTCTGATTCTCTCTCTTTCAATTCAGAAAACCAATACGATTTGAGTATCATTCCCAATACTTTATTATAACACATATATTCCATATCATCTTATCATCATTCGTAAAATATTCGATTCCGTATACTCTAATATGTAAACGAACATTTTATGATTATATTTCCTACACATGAGACCTTCTTGTAACACATGCTCCTCGTTTTCCAATCGCGACGTTATCTTACTAATAGCCTCATCCCTATGTTGACAAATAGATTAATTCTGCTCAAGCATACCCTTTTCTAAGACCAAAATATTCATTCCTGCTAAGAGTATCGACGTGTTGCATCCTTTCAATCTTACGGTTCTGTAATTCTAAGGCCCACCTGGCTATTTTGGGGTTAATATTTTTCATATTAAATGTCAATCGTAATGAGTTGCAGTTGGTTACTATTAGGCGCTTGTAAAAATGTTGCCCATTTTTTCACTTGAAAAGTCATTAATTAAGAAAAACTAGTGCAATGTATGTTAATCAAAATATTTTCCATAATTTTCTAAGCGCCCAATCTTTCCGGCAACATGTCGATACCGCGTTGGAAGAACGATATTGGTTTGACAGCGATTCAATCGTCGATCAATTTTTGCATTTCTTCAACTTTGCGGAATCGCGTGTCAGCCAAACCATGTTGCATCGATCTGAGCAAATGGTATTCAGAAGGCGCTAAATCCGGTGAGTACACTGGGAATGGCAGAACTTCCCATTCGAATTGCAACAGTGTATCCTGGACAAATCTTACAACATGTGGCCGAGCGTTGCCATGCAAGACGATGACTTTTCGTTTATTAACCGTTATAGCTGGTCTTTTTCGCAACAATAAATCGTTCCATTTGTTCAACTGACGTCGCCAGAGATTTTTCGTAACAGCCTAATTCGGGTTTAGCAGCATAATACACTGATCACAATAAGTTCTAAAAATGTTTCATGGGTTTCGACACCAGAGTTTTTCAAATTAAACAACAAAAACAATGAATGTCGAAAATATAACTTTGAGCGTTCCATGATTAGCGTCTGTCTGCACTGAATATCTCAATAATATTAAATTGAAAACGGTTACTTTAACGGTTATTAGGTAGGGAAAGGTCAAAATTATCAAATTTAATCGTTATTGATGGTATTTCCCATTTTTTTATCATTTTTATCTGTAGAAGTCGCTGGTCAAAAATTTTGTAAGCACTAAATATTTTACACTCTAATCCCTGCAAAGACGTTTCGAATCTCCGTATCACATAAACAATAGCCATAATTTCCAGTCTAGGACTATGACATGTAGTTTTGTCTGTTGTAAAGCAAATGTATAGGATGGTATTTCCAATCATCGTTCTTTGGAAGTAAGATCGCACCAAATGGGTGTCTAAGTTAACTTGCTTTTCAACAATCTGAAACATCTCCTTTCTTCGTTACAAAAATCAAAATTCGTGTTCTTCGTTGTCAATTTACGCATTAATGCAAAATCCTTAATAAACCTTCTAAAATACGAGCACAAACCAAAAAAGACCGTAAACATCTGGCGCCTTTCGGGGCACTGGAAAATTGACAACCGTTCTAATATTACTCTCATCGAGACGGGCGGTGGTATAAGCAGTCTTATACCCAAGATATCTAATCATAAAATCATCATAATACGGAAGAGAAGAGCCTCACAAGTCAATCTTAATTTAATGCCATCTTTTATTTCTGGTAGATTCACAATTTTCATAAAATGTTTTTAAGATTTGGAAAGGTTTATTGTTATGCTGACAACCATGCTTACAACCAATGTTCACATTTGTTATGTGCACACGATCATCGTTACCATTATCGACATTAATTGCCATTAAATTGGCTATTTCATTACAGTGGTTCAATTTGTCTTCACCTTATTCTTGAGTAGCACGGAATCCTGAATTAGCTTTTCTCAACTAATCTTTTCTTAAAATGATAGGATAGCGCATAGTATCATCAAAACTGGCAAATAGTTTCGATTTAATATATTCATTATCATTTAATATTTTACATTTCACTTCACTTAGAATATTAAGTTGATTTCTATTTATATCAATAATGTCCCAAATCCAAATTCGCATATAAAGACACAAGTTTCCTTCGTACAACACTTATTGGGCTACTAGTATCAATTAATGTTTCTAACAGAATTTTGTAACAATTGGTTGCTTCATAAATCATACAATATATATTTCTTATATGTTCGCTCCTATCTTTATTCTCCACTACCGTATGGATATGCGTGTACTTTTTCTTAGCATGTGCAGCCGCGTGTCCTATTTCACCACTCGCATAACAGGCGTCTACTTACCTCTTCGGTCAACGGCATTTTTTAGCGACATACACAAGTGCCATGCGGCTATAGTACCTCAGCTTCTTGATGCTTCGATTATCATCCACTTCGCGACATTGCTTAATTTTCGATGCGTTGATGGTGTGAAATGCTTCTAACATAATATTTTTATATTCAAAACATTACATCTGTGCTCACGATCTCAACGTATAACAGGTGCCCACAATGGGATATTCCACCATATCCACATGTTTGCATTTCAACGAAATTATATCCATATTAATGCGCGATCCTTTAATTTATTTGCCATAAGTGCGCGAGTTGCGTTAGCTCGTAACGCTCTTTTAAAAAACAAACCACCTTTTGGTTGTTTTCTTCTCAAAATCCCCTTATTAATTATTTCATTTTTATTTTACAATCATATTTATAACTTCTAAAATATTTTGCAAATTTTAATATGTGCTCACCCGGCTAAGTTGATGGAAAGAATATATGCTTGACCGGAAATGCTGACTTGTTCCCTGTTGTTAAAGTTTACTGATTTTAGATTATTGACAATTTTGGATTTGGTTGTGTTTGGGCTGATTGGTGGTGGTCGGATCTTGTGCATAGTGGAGTCTACGGGGCCATAAATCTTAATACTGCTTAGCTGTACCGACAATAGGTCGAAATTACCGCCGAGATCTTATTTTCACGCGATGTATTTATTCCATTCTCTCTTGAATATTGCGAATACTTTCTTCTATGTTTTTAGCTTACGTTTCATTAGGCGCATCTCTCTATTTATAGTCACAGTAGATTCTTCTTGTCAAAAGGTTTGCAACACTCAGAGATTCCACAAAGTATGTATATTACTGATTAGCATCTGAATCGACCGTCTGTGTAATACTTGTTGTAAGTATATCTCTGCTGACCCACTTGTCTCTTTGCCTCCTCAGAAAATAGGTTGCTTCTGTTATTCTTGCCGTCATTTGAGAAACGTAGATTTATTCTTGGTGCTTCCTTCTTAATCAGGTCCTTCTTCAAGTTTCATCTTAATCAATAGTACTATCGATTCACCCACATTACTTGGTGAGATAGGCTTTCCCCTAAACGCTTCTGTAGGCATTTTATTTTCATTAAGCTTAGTCAATGTCAATATAATTATGAGCTGTTTAATCCGTTCAGAGTTGTTTGCAGAAACCTAAATGATGTCTATCACTTGATGTCTACAAGAGATTCTTTAAAATCTATCAAAACAACTATGCTCAATACGCGCGATTTGTCTATGTCGTATTTAAACTAATTTGCAGTGTTAACATCTGACTATGATTTGAAAATTAACTGGTGTTGTTTACTGTTATCGCTTGTTAAACCTTTGCATGTTTGCAATGGCTTAGGAGTTCACTTGTAACTTGGTTCTGTGATGGTTGCGGGGATACCTCTGTGTACATACATACATGTGTACATACTTTTCTTCTGGTTTTTCTTTCTTATTTATTTATGCATGAATTATTATTTTTATTATTTTTATACCCACCACTGTACGATAGGTGTATATTCATTTTGTTTTTTTCCAAAAATGTATGTAACACGCAAAATAAACTTCAGAGACCTTATAAAGTATATGTATTCTTGACCAGCGCGAGTTGATTTAGCCATGTCTGTCCGTTCGCGTTACTGTGTGGTGTGTGTTGTTGGCACTCGCGTCGTCGCAAAAATGAAGATACCGACTTCAAATTTGGAACAAACATTTTGCATGCAGGTTGGTATTGAAAATGGGCGAAATTGGTTTGAGCAGAAACGCGCAGTGGAGCGCAACTGACCACAACTCCGTTTTTTTTTAACAAAAATTTTTGGATTTTTGCTCGTTACTCGGAAATTATTAAAATTAGAAGGCTGAAATTTTCCACGTTTACTTTACGAAGAATTCGACTCTTTACGTCCAAAAATGGAAACAATTGACCACGCCCACGTAAAGTTACAACCAATTAAATTTTATTGTTTTCACTTTTTTAAGCTTTTATGCTTATTTATCATAAGGCAAACTAGACAGAATGTTAATGAATATGGTAGACACCGCGATTACTTTTTTCCTAATAAGATCAGCGATATAGGTATCAAATAAAATAACTTGGAGAGTAAAATGCGAAAAGCATAGTGGTGAGTATGAGAGATTCGGCCTTCGCGAAATATAGCTTTCTTACTTGTTTTTTTTTATTTCTCCTTATGTACTTTATACTAGTTTTTAGTAATAATTAATAGAAGATTTACTTCTAAGAGTCAATTGAATTCAGCTGTTAATTTATTTTAGCTGAGTTTCATATGCAAATAAATACATAAAAAAATGAATCTACCGGCTTCAAATGTGGCGGAGACAGTGGAAGTTCTTGCGCGCAGGTTGACATTGAAAATGGCCCGAACCGGTCAAAGAACACATCTAAAACGAAACATGTACAGAGAACACCTTTACTTTTCATGTCTTGTGCGTCTTACTCATAAACTACAACAGATAGACGCGTGATATAAATTTCCACTTCTATTATTATACATATATTTATTAATTTTATGTTCATAAATGTGTACAATGTGCTTGCATGTATTTTGATTGGCGATATCTATTGGTGAAAATTATAAAGAAATGCGAGGTACCAAAGTGCACAAGGGTTAAATTCGATGATCTTGATCTTTTTCTACATAAAATAACGGTTTTCCATTTAGTATTATTGAGTAGTAATATTAAACAACTTCAGTGCGTACAGATGCTAACCATGGAAAGCTCAAAATTGCATTTTCGACATTCACTACTTTTGTTGTTTGATTTGAAAAAATCTGGTGTCGAAACCTATCAAACATTTTTACAAACTCTCTGCTTTGTCATATCGCGATTGTCGGTTTTGGTTTCCGAAAAGTCATCGTCTTGCGTGGGAATGCTTGGCCACACGTTGCAAGAGTTGTCAAAGATACACTGTTGTTACTCGAATGGGAAGTTCTGCCACACTCAGTACACTCACCGGACCTTGTTCAGATCGATGTAGCATGGCTTGGCTGGCACGCGGTTTCAACATGCTGAAGAAGTGCGAAAATGACCAAACCAATACCGTTCCTTCAACACGGTATCGACACGTTGCCAGAAAAATGAGAAAAGCTCTAGAAAACGATAGAAGATTTTTTGATTAATATATATTGTACCAATTTTTCTCAATAAATGCCTTTTTCAAGAGAAAAAACCATCACCCAATATTTAACATACTTTTGCATTTTTTCACTTCACACATGTATGATGTGTTTACGTATTTTGCACAACACTGTTAAAATACATAACCGGACCCAAAAACGACCAAAAGGTTCATTCGACTATTCAACGACACATGCAGTTTTGATGAAAGCAAAATAAATTGCACACCTGTTATTCAACTGTCTAGAACTCTTGGTTTCTAATTGCAGCGTGTGACCATTCACACGGCCCACATAAATGAATATAAGTGAACATCAGATTATTGATGCAATAAGAATAGTTGAATGAACGAAAGACAAACTAAAACAATGAAATATATTAGAGTGAGGAAGAAATTATTTTAAGCTATCTAAAATTTTAGTGTAAATAACAGCGAATCTGACTTCAACGTCAGAGTCTGATTTATATAGAACGAAATAAACATACTTTGTTTTGAATACATAAAAATCTAGGTCTTCCTTTCAGCGAAATCAAGGTCCCTGCAAGCGGAAACTTTTAGCTCACTGCCGGATTTTGCAGAAACATTTATTTTTCTTTTAAAAAAAAATGTGTCCAATTGGGATCACATTTTTTTATTAACACGAAACATGAGTTATGGCACGCAGCACGTTCCGTAGTTATTTCAAAAGACAAGTTCACGAGAATAAATTCTATAAAACAATCACCAATAATTTATGTAAGTAAACAGAATATTTATTGAGACCTCTTTTCTCTTGATAACATTAAATGAGATATTATAATGCACAATAAAGTGACCTTAAATTTGCGTTTATTGGAACACAATTAGCGTACGTAATACTTGCTTCCGGCATTTATAAAGGAAACAGAGCCAAAGGCTTTGAAACTAAATAATAAAATCTGTTAATTACTGTCTCAAAAATGGATTACAGGTATATGTTATGTTAATATGTCACAATACATTTTAAACGGGATGTGCCTGTATCGCAACTGTGCCTGTATCGCAACTGTGCCTGAGTGCAAACTAACGCGTTCGCGGAAATGAATGCTATAGCATTCGCTTTTATTACGGTCCAAAATGCCATGAATGCTATAGCATTCAAATCTTAAGGCCACTTATTTTTATTTAATATTATACTATTATAATATATTAATAACAATTAGTAAAAAAATTGAATCTGTATCATCGTGGAAATTGTGGCATTCACTATATATGTACAATTATATCGTGGCTACATGGCTTGACAACCACTTTTAAAATAAATTGACTGTAATTAATTTTTTGCATATCACCGAAATTTTTTCTGTCCGCGAACGTGTTAAGAAGTGAAGAACGATCAACATAGCATAGTAGCAAGCGTTATATATTACAGTTACGACAACTTAAATTTAAGCATCGTAGATTCGTATTGTAGGTTGAGATACATAACACATTAGTCGAACTATTTATATTATCCTCTTCTGCACGTATGTAGTCATTAGGTCGTTATCATGCGAGGCCACTTTTCTCGGTAAGTTTTCGTGAAGGAACCTGGCATATTTACAGATTGGTTTTATAACTGATTTTTCGTAAATGTAGGTATTTGCAAAGCGTGTCGCGTAGCTCTCAAAATTAATATTCAAACATGTCTTGAGAATCTTCCGCTTATATATATCCAATTCACTTGCCATTATTGGGAAGACAATAAGACAAATTGAAAACGCCTTCTCCAAAACCGATCTGATTGCCACTTTGTACACGATTAATTTCGTTTTCTGAGGGAGGTATTTGCTATTCTGCTATAATTAATAAGTTTCAGCAACTTTTCAGGGTTTATTGCCAGATATTTAATGCTACTCTTAAGGGAATTTCAGTATTGCTGAGATTTAGTGGCAGGCTTTTGTTTTACGGAAAAACAAATCTTATGCATTTGCCAGAGGCGTTTCTTATGCATATCGCATTTGACTTACCAAAATTTATTCCAATGTTATAAAAATTGCTTTTTTATCAGGGTGACGATCCACATTACTCAGCGACCGAGAAAAAACTTTATGGTGAGAATGTATTGCACTGTCACCCGCACATAAAATAGCGTTTGCATTTTCTGCGAGATGAGGAAAGTCATGGAGGAAGACTTTAAATAAAAACAGTGCCAAAACGCTGCCTTGGGAAACAACGACTTCTTACAGCACTAAACGAAGAAGAGTAATCAATAATTTGAACGCTAAAATTAAGGTTCGAAAAAAATTTTTCAACATTTTTACCAAAAAGGGATTTATTCCAAGCTCTACTAATTTGTATAAAAATTTGGTTAGAAGAATCAACTGCCTTCTCGATATCAAACAGTTGAGCAACTGCACCATTCTTTTTTGTCTTCAGTTGATAGGCACTTCATTGTAAAATTTCAGAAAAACATATTGAGTAGAGTGGAAACGTTTACTGCCGACTTGCTAATATGAAATTGAACAAATCACAAACTTAGATTCAATTTTCTCGTTAGTGATGGGTTCGACAATCCTTCCAAAGTTCGATAACGTAGTTATGGGACGAAAACCTTCCACAATGGTTCTGCTTTCTTCCTTTTTTGGGGATACAATTTTTCTGAGTTCACAAATTCCTATTGTTGCTACAATTATCGAAGATAACTGTGAATCCCTTTATGGTAGAATCGGCAAATTTATTTATCGGAAAGTTGGATATTCTGTCGAACACGTAGGACTTCCTTTCGTTGATTTGCTTAATAATTGACTTGGCTTCATTCATATTCGTAAAATGATAAGTATCTTTGTTCTCAAGAGAATGAAAATCACTACGAAATGAGTAACCGTGGATTGGTAAATCATAAACATTTTCCTGCTAGACAAAGCAGTGTAATAATTTGATAATTAAAAGAGGATAGCATTTCTTTTTACATATTGTGCTATTGTCTGCCTCGTCAAAGGCAACCGCTAGGGAATTGCAACGCCAATTGCAGATATCCCAGCAAAGCAATAAAACGAGTTTTCAAAATAAATGAATGCACTAGTCTTTACTGCGATTGTTGAATTAATGCATGAATCTTTATTTTCAATTACGGCTTACATACAATTCTTATAACTAAAAGAATAACAATAAAAAAAAAAAGTAATTGAAAAATGCCAAAGTTACATATTTTAGTGCATAAAGCTTATCAAAAAAATAAGCGCGGAAGGAAAAATGTAAATCAGCACAATTAGCGACTGTTAAGTTGCAATTGCAAATTTTGCTTTGTTGTTTTATTGATCTAAATAATATAGCTTGCGAAATTGTGCTGATAAGTACGTTCAATAATAAATTCGATTTTTAACAATATTTTATATTTTCGGAGATTGAATTTTTCCCGTTCCGCACCTCGATTTTTTCCTATGAGTTTAGTTAGACGTTGCGTAAGTTTCGTGTATCAGCGGATCAATTTCGTAGTTTTTAAGATTTATATTTTTTTGTGGTAGCATCCTAAGACTTCCAGATTACATGTCTCGGCAGAAGTGACGCCAATCCGATATTGGCTGCAATTTCCAGTCTTATCGCAAACCACTCTGAAAAAATTAGAAAAAAAGGACGCACAGACAAAGCTTATCTAACTAACCGGGTGGACGTGATGTTGTGCCCAAGGCCGATCTAGATTTTACCCTACCTATAGACAACGTTCGACCGCACTCTAATTGGAACTTCCGAGCTTAGATCCGTAAACCACTACGTCTAGTTTCTTTTTATTAGCACTTTCTCTTTGCGTAGCACTTTCTATATATAACAACAATGCTGAAAATTGCCTTGCATGCAACGACTTCCGCTAAATTATAAACGAGTAACTAAGTGTAACAAAATGCTACGATATTAATAATGGTGATGTTTAAAATAAGGATGATGATTGCTCATAAACATATTGACGTTTGCTTATAATGATGATATTGCAATGATGATAATGTTGGCCGTCTCAATAGACGTGTGAGTTTATAAGAAGATAACATAGGTTTATAATTGATATAACTGACCATTCCCGAACAGAGTTTTAAATTCAACTGATGTTGTTGTTATTTTTATTTATTTAAGTCGCTACGTAGTTAATTATGCATATAAGTGTGAGTGTCTTAAATACATTTTCTTCTGACGTTCACATTTTTGCGTTTTTATTTAAAATTAGATTTCACCACCAACAAGCATTAAGAAACCAATAACTCAATCAAATAAAAAAATTAAGAGAAGAGAATATATAATAAAAAGTTACCACATTTCTGATAGACTGGTCTTATCACCGATGGACTAGAAATATTTAATTTAGTTAAACAAACAAAAACAACAACACAAAAGTAAAACACACTAAAGTAAGCAAAAGAGAGTATCTAAATAGAAATAAAAAAGTAAAGGACGACCCTGGGAACTGCTTTACCCATCGCAAAACAACCGGAACAAAGACTTAGCCTGCTGAATCGAAAACTGACTATGTTAAATTCAGTCGGAGTAAAGGAAGGTTAGTAATAAAATCATGTAAGTGTATTGCTCACTTTATGCGAAAAAAGGAAGAATATAGAAGAAGAGTAAAAAGAGAATTATCAATTTGTTAACAGAAGGTATAGTGGAAATTTGTTTTGATAATAAGCTAAATTTGAACCTATTAGTTTAAGGGACTTAGACAATTTCGCGATTTAAAGAAAAAGCAAAGATAATGAATGCTAAAGAAGTGTCACGTATAATAGACGCCGGGTAGCAACGCATGATCCCAAAATCATATCTGAGTTAAGGGCGCACAGAGGTAAAAACATACGAGGAAACGAGAATATTATTCTCAATCATTTGCAAAGAACCTCTAGACATAGTGAAATCCTTACCTAAGTTTGAGGAAAAAATTGAAAGCTATGTTTTATGGTGACCAGCAGGCCACACTGCATATAAAATCTTTGAAAAATGTGATAGAAGGTCAAAACACTACCACGCTATGGCTATTATCAGGAATAAAATTATGGACTCTCCAAACGCCGTACTGGCATCGTTCAACACAGCGTTCAATTTTTACGCTTTTATAGGTAGATTAGATTTTAAGTGCGCTGACAAGCGTTCAATTTACTTAATTGAACAATTGCCAGTACCCTAAGACAGGTTGCACAAACAGTCGTCCAATTTTATGACGATGTAAAACGTAAGCTTTCACTATTAACGAGCCGGACTTTAATGATATACGATAAAACTTTAGCATTGCCAGTTAATGAAAACTACAGGCAGGCATGCACTCCGCGTGTTCATATCTGGCCTTAAGGAACCACTGCGTGACGTACTCTTTTCTGGCCGCCCGCCCGATCTACCAAAGGCCGTCACTCTTGCCCAGGAGCTCAAAGCTACTCACGAGCGCTATATCTCTGCAATGACATTTACCAGCAAGAGCGAAGATAAGTTTAAGCAAAGTGAATCAGTAAAAAAAAAGCATTCGTCTAATGACCGTGGCAATAATGCTCAAGGAAACTCCTATCAACAGAAGATTCCTTATTACTCCAAGAACATTCAATCAAATTGGCAGAATTTTACACGAGACTGATGTGAACCAATGAACGTAGACCCGTCCTCCCTTCTACTAATCAACACACTGGTAGGAATACAAAGTGGTCTCAAAGACAATATTTCAAGAGCCAAACAGTCTCCTACGTTAATTTTTGAAGGGACAATCTCTACTACCGTTCACAAAGCGAACAATAGAAGCGAGAAACATAAAACAGGAGCTCCAAAAAAATTATGTCAAGCCATTTTTAGAATTATAAGGAATAACGCCTGTAGATAAAATTTTCATGGTTCAGTTCATCCATAGCCCGAATACAGTAAAGAATAAATGCCTAATAAATTTGTTTAGGAAAAACGCAACATTTGTTGTATTAGAATCTTTATATAATTGTGATGGAATAGTAGAGTTAGATCTGCTAATCCGGGTAAATACTAGGATCGATTTCAAAACAACGTCATGACCCCGGTGAGAAAAAAATAAACTTTTTCGAATATAAAGATGTAAATTTTACCGAAATTGAAAAAGGGAAAATTTTTAGAAGGCAATGAAAACTAGAGCTAGGGTATTTGCTAATCTTCTTGCTAAGTATGCAACCTTGCGTTGTAAAAATTATTCAATTCACTCACGAAAGCAAGTTTGACGTTGATGAGATTTTTCCTTTTTTGTTTTTTGGCAAGCTAGGGGAAGGCAAGATCAAAAGGGAGGAGAGGAAGAGCAACAAATAAAGCTGAACACTTATTCCCGATTTTATTCAGAACAATTTCACTAAAATGATTTCATACAATTTTTACAAGTAGTAAAAAAAAAATTAAAAAGGATATTACATAAGTACGTATGAAATTTTGTGGACATTTTTGGTCGGAAAGCGATAAAAAGTGAAGCGAAAGTTGAACGAAAACCAAATGCAGGTATGAGCGAGGTTATATTTGGATAGGAGAGGAAGAAAATTAAAAGATGGCATGTTCGGATTTTAAGTAAAAAAAAAAATATTTATAGTTTATAAAGGAAGAAAAAAAACAGATTAAATAAATACTAACAAAGAGCTTGCCCGTTTGCCTTTTGAACTTTGACTGGTGTCGTTAAAATTTTCTACGAAACGACGTTACTTATTTTAATACAAAAGAAATTGAGAAATAAATTAAAGCAGTATGTAATTATTGAAGAAAACGTGGTCGTTACGTGGGGTTCTGGTCGTTCTCCCCTTTTTTTTTTCGTTATCCATTGAAAATGTGAAAGAAATTAAGTTGTCGCCTAAGTGGTACGAACGAAAAACAACAAACAAACCAGTAAAAATAATTTAAACATTTAGTGTTATATGTAAAAGTCAAGGCAGCCTTTTTGTTTCGATTGATCAAGAAAAAGATAGAAATGTTAAATTTTTTTTATTTTTCCCTCTTTCCACCTAGCCACTGTGTTAAAGATCGTTGCCGGTACGCCAGAGGCAGGCGATTTTGAAAATAGACATCAATATCGAACATCGAGAATGGTGGAAAAAGAATCTTATAAGACGTAGAAGAACTCTGCAGAACGCTTCACGTTCTCTTACGTTACCTGAACATGTATAAGTAAATGATTTTATACATTTGTCAATAGCGTAAATTAAAACACATTTTGTTAAATATAGATTTCTGCAAAATTTTCGCAAAATTGGTATGAATAATGGCATAAGAAGAACCTATTTGTACTTGAACGTTGCACAGAGAACGATTTCTCTGGTTGTGTTTCCACGGAATGGATTCAGTGGAGTATTAATGCCAACGCAAAAGAATGGTTTTATAGAAAATTTGGTATTCCTGGTGGTAAGGAACTTCTTGTGACTTGTTGTGATACAATGAACGATGATTGAAAATTCCTGATATTTATTGAAGTGATTGGATACGGAATCCACATTTATTTTCGTAAGCCCGCATAAAATGAAGAACCTTTCACAAACCGAAAAAGCGAGCATAGCCTGAATGCAATGGTGGTGAGTTGATCTACGTACATGCACGTTTTTGCCCATATACATATAAATATTGTATTCGTAAAATATTTAAAATAATGTCGAATAATTCGACATAAAAATTATAGCAGTAAACTTTAGATATCCTGGATCAAGCCACGACTCGCATCTGTGGAGGCATTCCAATAAAACAGCTTCCTGGAAATAATGTAATAGGTGGCCCTTTGGTAAGCAATAGTGATAACGTCAGGCGCTTTTGACTATATCGTTATAACGGTGATAGCGGATACTCTTTAGAACCGTGGTTAATGACGGCGTACAGAACTCCAGTCAATCCCATGAAACATTAATATAACTAATTTAGCAGCACAACTAAAGTAAGCATTCTTCAATAATATGGCGTTACTTCCAGCAAATAGTATTTTACATAAATCCAAAGGATACAAAATTAATCAGGAAATTATTCCACCCGAAATGTCTGCCACTAAGCGTTCATTTATTTGATACGATATATATAACTCAGTTTGCTACTGGTAACCTTAGCTAAATTCGTCGAATTTGTAGCAGATAATTTGATGATATTTTTATTTATGAAAGCGTTATAAAGTACCGTCGGGTTTCTCTGCACACATACGGAAGAAGGAACTTTATTTCATTTTTGGAAAACTTTTACCACCGCTTAATATGTATAGTTCGTTGATTAGTTGTTGTTGTTGTCTATTCATGTATTATCAAATTCCGACAATTTGCAAAGAAGCCTTCTGCCATTTTTTCTCTTGTATAGTGCTTGCCAGTTTCAAGGCATTATTCTCTCATTCACTTTTGATATGTATAGTTTTACATAAAAATTTCCAGCAAACTGCATTTTTCAAGGAGGAAATATATATTCCAATGATGTAACGCCCTTCGGATTTATGATATGATTCGAATTATTACGTTTTAATATTTCGAAATTAATTATATTAATATTACACAAATTCTTTCCAAAATCTTGAGTTTGTAACAATGTGCACGCATCACCTATATATACAACACAGCTCTCTCTTTTTATCTACTCAGTGAGTCTTCGCTTAATATGGAAGATATTTGTTTTCCATAGCTTGACTTAAAAAAACGCCGTATTAAAGCATATATTTTAAGAACAAGTTCACATAAACTTTTATGTTATAAGACAAAAAAAAAAAAAAACAAACTTCCTCATCATCTCGTTCTCCTTCACCGCCTTTACCGAAAAACACCAAAAACAAAACGAAAAAAAACTACGTCAAAACACTATCTCTCGCTGTCAACTGCCTTCGTGAGCGAACTTAAGAAACCAAGTAATGCTGGACTGCATTTCTAACAAACATAATTTGTTAAGTCAAAGCCACAAATTACAGACGTGTAAACATTAGATATTTATAATCAAAATTGCCTGCACTTTATTGACAGTAACTCAATCGAATTTTGGGAAATTGCATCGCGCGTAATATGTGTGAGTGTTCGCGCCCGTTCGAAAAAGCTCACAACTCATAAGTTGCAATTTTTAATTTTTTTTTGGTTTTTTCTCTTAAAAGCACTTCATTTTGTTTAGTCAAAAATTTTACATTATTTTATTTTTGTTTACCTTTGTATATGCTTTAGTTATTGATCATTGTAAACAAACAAACGTCAAGTTTACCCTTTATTTTGCCATTACTTTTTCGAAATAAATTTCGAATGGTGAACGCCAAACATAACTCTTAACCAAATGGTTGTCAAGACATGCCGTTCAAATGAAAGCTACTTAATTAAAAGGTATATAATTAACGCCCAGATAAATACGAAGGTACATTTTCAAATCCAAAAATTAACGAATGTCATTAATTCAATTCTTACGAACCCCAAAAAGGGGCAGATTGAGAATGTTGTTGTTTTTTAAATTCTATTCACAAGGAATAGGATAACATTAATAGAATTGCGAAATTTAATACTGTTTGTAACTTTGTCTAGGGTTAACATCGTACATCCGACAATTTTGGATCAAGACGATTTAAGCATTTTAATTAGCAATGAGCAATACACAAATACTAGTATATCTGATTTAATATATGATATGTATTTTATGTTAAGGTTATATTAAGTGAAAAATTTTTGTATTTTACAATTAGATGCCGGAAGCCCGAAGCATTTTGCAAAAAAAAATTAGTATATTTCCAGTTCCCCATTTCGAAAAGATAATACAACTTTCTATTACCAACGGCCGACTTCGGAACCCGCACATACTGAATCAACAACTGTCAACCTACGCTGCCATCAACCTATTGCAGACTATTAGAGAATACTATTAGTGCCCAATAATTGGCTTCAGGACCACGGTGCAGCACCCAGCACAATCATTTGACAGAACTCGATGATGGAATCATTTTTATAAAGAATGTAATTGTAGATTTTAAGAAAGATAATTATGCAAAGAAGACTATAAACGGCACTGACCTAATTGTCTTCAGCTATAGCATCACTACCAATGATCCACTTTACGGGAATAGAAATAATCTACAACAAAGAAAGCCTAGAACCCTGACGCTCCTTTCAATCAGCTTCACAAACCACAAACAATGATGAACTACAAAGAGGAGCAAAAACACAATCCCTCCTAGCCACTTGCGTCGTTTTCGTGTCCTTGGCATTGTGCTACTTTGTGATAGCTTTAACAAACCGATCGGTGAAAACAAGCAACAGACCAAGTTGGAATCTGCTATAGAGCCTGTTTTAAAGAAGGCAGCCTGTACTTAAGTGAGGGAAAAGCTAACACTGTATAACCAAGTGCCGGTTGTTGATCAGTGTAACTACATAACAAAAATGCTGAATCAACCTCTGGATTAGTGGCGTGAGCCAGTGTCGTTGAAGTGTCATCATTTTTAAGGTAGTATTAAATATGATCCCTTAGAGGAGCTAGTTTCAAGATATTGATGTAAGGATTGATAGCGATGCTAATAAATTCGCCAAACAGAAAACAACGTATTTTATAAATTTTAATAAACTTTAGTTTCGCACTTTTAAGTATGGACGACACAATGGAAAAGCTTGGTCTTCAAAAGTATATTAGGAAGAAAATTAAAGAGAAAATTAGAGGAACATATCTTCAGCGCTACCATTCACGCTACTCGTATATTAATCCTACATTTTTTCCACAGTCCGACTTGGGCATATCCAAACCAAAGGACCCTTAAGGAACTTATTCCTGCTAGCGATTGTGGACAAAATCTTACGATTAAACATATACTTTGTAAATGCCAAAAATTTTCTAATATTCGAAGATTATTTTTCGGAACATCAAATCTTATGGATATCTTGAGAATAACTACCTCGGCAACTTAATATCTATAAAATATTTGAATTTATTTAAACTACCTTTTACGAAAAAAAAAAAAAAAAAATATATATATATATATATATATATAGAAGAGCCGATAGGCTTCGTTGCTAATGATCTTTCGACTTTTAGGCCAAGAATTTACTTCCGTAATTTAAATATGCTATAATAGTGTAACGTAAAACGTCTTTCTGGGATTTTACGTTATTCATTCAACTTCTTTTGAAATCAAGTTCGCACCGCTGAATAGTAATTTTTAAGATAGTATAGGTTTTATTTACAATTGTTAGAAGATTTATTTACCAGTTATTTACATGAACTTATATTTACAACAATTTAGTTCTCGTTCTGGTCTTGTCCAAATGTTGCAATTCGACTAACTTTTCGACTGACTTTTGACTGCCACAAAAATTCGGCTTATGTAGCTTTTTATAAGCAAGTTACCAATATCTAAAGTTATCACGAAATTTTTAATCCGTCAGTCCGTTTTTCCGCTAAAGTTCTGTCCAGTCGCCCGCTGCATGAAGCAGGTCGCGCCATGAATGTGCACTTGGTTTTCCCCTTTCTTTAGAATTTGGTTTCTTAGAAAATAGAATAATAGCTATTTTCACGAAAACTCAAATCATCAAATATAGCCTTTTTGTAACAATAAAAATAATAATAAAAAGTATTATTTTAAGGAATTTTAGTTAGGAATTTCACTTTTCCGATTGGCAAAATCCGACTCTTTCATTGTCGCATACTGATTGTCTCTGTACTTCATTGCTTCGTTCGTTCAAGTTATCACAATGGATAATCCCTAGAACAATTGTAAGAACAAGACAAAAGCTTTCACGAGTAAATCGTTGGCAAACATTAAACATATAGCAGACAGAATATCAGAGGAAGAACGCAATATATTTGATAAATAGCCTTATGATAAAAAGAACTTTTTATCTTTGTCGAAACCATCAAAAGTGAAGATTAGGTATACTGACGTACTAAGAAGTCAAGGGGAGACTATAACTAAAAACGGGAGTATAACATGACAAAAGAAATTTGCATAATGCAGAACAGAAGAATAAATAAAAAGCGATTAGCTTTTGCTGTTCTGTGCCGTCGCGTACACGAAAAAAGACAATAAGCATAACCACAAAAGCTAATGCGTGGATTATTAAAGCCTAGTACAAATATAGTTGTGATTAGCGAAATATTACTAATTTAATGCATCGGACTAAACTGTGGGACACGATATTGAGAAATATACAATTTTTTTGGTCAATCAGTATCGTACGAAAAAAATTATATGTTACATGCTAATGCAGTAATAACAACTTGCAATGCCGGTTTTATCGTACCATAGTATGGTACATTAATGGTGATGGATGTACAAGTTTCGGCCACAGCCGAGTATAACTTTCTTACTTGTTGTTTTTAGAAAGGGATTAAATGCGAAACGAGTGAAAACATTACGACAGAAAGGCCAAGCATTATCCACAGTATAACGATTAACTTGAAACAGTTGTTCGTTTCTTTCTGTAATAAGGCACCAAAAATTACACCTAATCGCCTACGGCTTACTTTTCACACTTTACATGAGACGGTGTTCAAAAGATAGAACTACGTAGTCTGAATTTAGTTGATCCATTTCAATGGAAAATTACTATTATGGACTAATTTTCACTATGAAATATTAAAATAAAAGCTTTTCGACGTATAAAGACTTACTCAAGACTCTCCAAGAGCTTATATGAGGTGGCCACATTAGGCGAAGTCCAAAATTGTCAAAATTCAATTGGTTTGTCATGTAAAGGCTTACTTTTCTTACAAACAGTTATAGTATAGCATAGTTCAAAAACTGGTCCGATCCAAATTTTCCGCATATATTTTACATATTCAAATACTATTTTCTACTAATTATTGTAGAGAAATATTAAAAATTGTAAATTCTTTTCGGGTATAAATTTTTTTTAAATGGATCATTATATGGGGAATAGTTCTAAATAATTTCCTAATCCTTTTTGCTCCCACATTTGCTCACTCCTGCACAATATATTCATTTCATAGTGTAATACTTAAAACTTCTAAATTAGTCTTATAAGGTGAGCACATCAAAACGATCTGGGAAGAGCGTTATCATGGTCTATAATCAAAAATTACTCATAGCAGTTTCGTCTCATAACACAAGGCTTGAAAGTGATTGCTTTTTACATTTTACGATAAGACGCAGTGTCTGAATAGTTTTCAAACTTCATATCAGGAAGTACAATAAACATTCGAACATCTTCCCATTCCATCTTCCGCAAGACACAAACCAAATGCTGCCTGCAACTAAAGACAACTAAATTCAGTCGTTACTTTCTTGAATGTCCATAAGAAACCATCAATTTTGAAACTGTGAAATTTGTTAAAAAAATTATTTTTGTAAAATTAAATCCCGAACTTAGATTGCAATTTTATCGGTGCTACGTAATGTGACTCAACCGGATTAGTAAAGAGAAAGCCCGTATTTTACTGTAGTAACGGCGATAATGTTGCGCATGGGCACACCACAAATACCAAACCAAGTCTGCCAAAATACTTTAAAAAAATAAGAACAAGAACTCGTTTGAATGATTTAAGTGCAGTTCACAAAGAAATAAATTATTTTTTGCAACGTTTATGACCTTAACATTACGTTAATTTTATTTATTTATTTGTTTATTTATTTGGACATGAAACTCAGCTAAAATAAATTAAACGGTGAATTCAATTGACGGTTAGACGTGCTTAATTTGCAAACGAAAACAAACGCGTGTGTTCAGTCTAAGTTGAGTTTTTAATTTCGCATTTTTAAGAATTGTTGGTTATATTGAAGTATTTGATGATTTTTGTTAGACTTTTTGATTTTGGATTTATAGGTTATGTTTGACTCATTGGTGATGAAATTGGTTTTGTTTAGTTGGCTAACATGCTGAAGTTGGTTGTGTACTCGTCGACGACAGCATGATGACTATGACATCTCATTATGGTTTGAAAATTAAGTGATGCTGTCTACAATTGTCGATATCCAAGATTTCGCATGTTTGCGACGACTTAGGGCATCTCTCGCAACTTGAATCTGCATCGGTTATGGGTGTGCTTCTGTGCTAGATGTGTACATGCTTTTTTTCCTTTGTTTTCATATTTATTTATACATATGTCCTATTTTTTTCTTTACTTTTCTCTACATACTTTGTATTAGTTTTAATAATAATGTTAAGATTGCAAGTTAGTTTAAATACGAAATAAGCAAATCGCGTGTATCAAGAATACTTATTTTGATAGACTGTTAAGAGCACGATATTCAGATAGATATCATTCAGGTTCCTGCAAACAACTCAACTGAATAGCTCATAATCACATTACATTGCCTAAGCATAATGAAGATAAGGTTCCTAGGGAAGCGGGTAGGGACAATGAAGTTTATCTCACCAAGTAATACGGGCGAATCGATAGTAGATTTATTAACTGATTCAAATAGGAAACACCAGGAATAAATCTACGTTTCTCAAGGATGATGGAGGGAGAGAGATAAAGAGGTCCCAACCCAAATACCTAAAGGCAAACGGCAAGAATTGCTTTTGAACAGATTCAATTGAATTTACATAACACCTATAGGAAGGAGACCGCGCAACGGATGGATACTCAAGTACTGGTTTAACTATGCACATGTATAGCCTTTTTGTAATGTCACGATCCTTAAGCTCTTTAGACCCACTCTTAATGAAACCTAGCGCCGTTCAGCTTTACTTGCAGAGGGTTCAGAAGAAGAAGAACAAGAGGTTTAGAAAAATAACTAAATTATTCCGCACTTGAATAAGCGAAGAAGTTTTTATAATAACATAATACGCTTAGAGAACTAAAATCTCTTAAAAGTATACTTTTTCGATGCCACTGCTTTTCTGTGAAACGTTTAATAGTCCGAACATTAGATTCACATACATGTTACGTTAACACTTCATATCTTAAATTTTGACTAGAGGGACGCCCTTACTTTGCCATAAAATTTGGTACGCTATGTTCGGAACAGATACTTCATGGACCTTCATTTATTACAGATATGCTCACTCGTTATAAATTTCTCTCAGTCGTTGTGATTTAATCGTTATGAGTAAGCGTCAATTGTTACATTGTCGGAACGTTGACAGCAAAGCATATCTTCCTTGAAAGAGTATTGCTGAGATTGCCTGTATTTGTTCTTGCCGGAAAATCGTTATGGATAGTTTTGTTTACTTTTCAGAAGAGAGTGCCTGAGTTCATTGTTGCTTATAAAGGTTGCCGAGATTGTTGTTGTATAACTTTGTACGTATAATAATTTTTGTGGTTTTTTATTTCAATCGTTATCACTTCTTATGCTAATGCGGATAGCTCGCATACCGTTTTTTTTAAAAAGACTGGGAAATATATTTTATGACTTGGTTCAATTTGCTGCTGCTGCTGACCATTGTCACCGCCAAAATGCCCAAGTAGACAAAGGATATCGACTAACAACTCACTAGTTGTGGACTCAAATCTCAAGTGCGGCAGAACTTTCAATAAAATCGAACGATTTAGGTGCTTTAAAAGTTTGCTCTTAGAATCCATTTTTATAACTAAATTAATTATTATTTGTAAATGTGTTCTTTAAAAACTTTGCTAAACCAATATTAAATAACAAGGAAAATAAGAAAATAATAAAACCATAGCAAAGTCTAAAACTTGTGATTATACTTTTAACGACTATTACTTACAATTGTCCTTACGCCGTCAACATTTGATTGTCATTTCTCTTATATAAATCTTACACTAAATTATGTTTATGATCAGCTGCAAATCTTAAATCAATGCACTTGCTTCCAAGCCAAGAACAATGAGATAGAACATTAAAACCTGGCAAACATGTTCTTGGTCTGTTAGCCTAGACCAGATGTAAAAACGGATTCCAGTCTTCTAACACTGCATGAACAAAATAGCAAAAAAAAATACTCGTGAACGAGTTACAAAACGAACTTTCTGCCAATTAGTTATCAAAATTCTGATGGATTAAAATTTTTTTTATTTTTATTTTTAGGTCCCCGTTCCACTGTGGTCGGAACCGTCGACGCAACCACTTTGAAATGCTTCGAAATACCAAGAACTACTCAGGCTTCGTTAAAAAATAAACGATTTGCTAACGAACGAATTAGAACTTTTTTTATTTTAGCTCCTTTGAAAGCATTAAGTTCGCATTGCTGCAAAGAAGCCTCTGCAAAATATTCAATTTTTCAATTTCAATTTTTTTAGTACTTTAAAAGTACATACAAAAAATCACTAAAATTAAAAACTTTTTACGCTATAACAGAATCGTTTGTCTTAACTCACCTTTGCAGTTGTTGTTTTAACCGAATTTTGTGCAAGGACTGCGTGCAGCCAAAAGTCAAGCACGGTACTTTTCATTTCTCTTTTAATTTTTATCCCTCCTCTTTATCCTCCGATTACTTGAGGCGACGCTTTTATCATTACCGTTATCGTGGCTTTAACGGTTTTAACAAACGCAAAGCTATAGGCTTTTTTCGGAAGGCTAAGATTTCTAAAGCGATTTTAATATTCTCACAATTAATTTTAATGCAATCTGAGTGGGAGCACACACATCAAAACTTGTTTAAGATTTTTCTTTTTTACGTTTAGGATATTTTCATGTCATTACCACTCTTACCAGAATGTGTGGAATAAATTGTACAAAGATATATACAAAAATATGTGCGCACTTGTCGATTACTACCACAACAGAAAACATTTGCAAGTAAATTGTACTGATGCTTAAGCCCACCGGTCATCAACCCCATTGTTCCCACTTTCAATGATTGATTATCTTGGTTGATTCTCGTTATCGTCTTTTTTGTTTAAAAAAAGACGTTTCAATATTTGTATACCCATCGTCGAAGGATGAGGGGTATATTTATTTTGTCAAAACGTTTGCAGCGTGCAGAAGAAAGTATTGGAGATTCCATAAAGTATATATATTCTTGATCAGCATCAAATTCTAAATCTCGGTCCGTGTGTCTTTGTAATGTCTGTTGTAAACATTTTCCAGGCCACAAAAATAAAGCTCTCCACCTCAAATTTGGCTGAAACATTGAAATTTCTTGCACGTAGGTTGGTACTGAAAATGGGCCTAATCGGTCGAGGAATACGCCCACAGCACCACGTAAACTGAGCACACCCCCGTTTTTGACAAGGAATAAAAAATTGGTTTTTTCCTCATTACTCATAAACTATAGCAGATAAATGTACAAAAATTGGAACACATATTCTATGAGCGATGCTATAGTACCTGTAAAAAAATTGAAAAAGGGCCTATACTTACCTAATGCTACAGTGTATTAAAATTTAGTTTTTTTTTCAGTACGTTCATAAGTCGCAGGAACGAGCTTCAAAACCCCTATTAAGTATATAAGTTCTTGCCCAGTTTCAAATTTGGAATTCATCTAAACATATCCGTCTGTTCGCCTGCCCATCCGTCTGTCTGCCTAATTGTATAGTAAATGTGGTAAATATTCTCCTGTTAGCGAAAACGAAGATGTCGCCTACAGAGCCTACGCGCCTATGCGACAAAAGTTTTTATTTTGAAAACAGATAGAATCAGCCGCGCCCTCTCCGTATTCTAGAACATGAAAATTTAGCTGTTTTACTTGTTTTATCTTTTTTAGGATAACGATGATGAGTAAATTCGGTGACGACCGTATGTAATTTTCTTACTTGTTTCGTTTGTTGTCATTGTTTCTGAACTGTTTCGTTAGCGTTTATCTACTGTTGTCATGGATACATGTGTTTGTATATAAATTTTAGCGAAATGACAAAGCAAAATGGAAGCAGTTTGTAAAATCTTTTAATTTATTGGAATCTGCGCTTTCCCTGACTTTAGCAAAATTCCTATACCACCCACAATATTAGAACATTTTAAACAAAAAATTAGAACCTTTTGGAACAACACACATTTATTTAATAACAATATCCACCAATTAACCCAGATATAAAATGTCATTGCATGATGGCGCTTTTTCCTGAAACTGAAGACTAAAACGTTTGTAAAATAAACATTCAGAAGGATGTAGAATACAAAAAATTTAAAAATTGCTCCATTGAGTTGTAGATCTGGGCCCACGAAGTGCTCAATGTTGCCTATTACGATGTATTAAGTCACATAATTGCAGGCTTCGATTTAGTAAAACCAAAGCCGTTTTGATTAACCGTGTAAAGTTATGTTCCGATGTTGATGTCACCTGCAGAAATTGTATGGTTGGATAAATTTATACACATTGTCGTTTGCATTTACTGATTTTAATTTCCATTTTGGTAGTCACGCTTGCCAATGTAACGAAATCAATTTTATCACCTTTCCTTAATATTATATCAAGCGGAACCAAATCCCAAGAAATGCAAATGGGAAAAAGGGATTTTTAAACTAAACACTGGCAATGCGGCCGCAAATGCTGTACATAGTAGTAATAATGGTCAGGTATTATTTAGGGGTCGTGATGGTAATCTTTACGAAATAATTTAGTATACAGAACCGACGTGGTTTGGAAAAGAGCGAAAAAAAGTGAATCATTCACAAGGTATTATTTCATACTAGGTGCCCAGCTTTTTAAAAGTGTTTTCAATAAGCATTTCAAGTCTCTCAAGACCCTCACTTATCTCACAGTGCAGTTATGTTTATTTAAAATTGAATACAGTTTGTTTAAAATTTGTTAGTTCTTGCCTTTGGGCTTTTTGCTTTATCGCCCTTGAATTTGAAATGAACTTATAAATGTTATTTTGATCCGCTTGAACCAGCAAATACAATTTATCAATACTCACTCTCGCAGTCTTCTAAATTTGCAACTTATTCTCTGCAATTTACAAATGTCAACGGCACTTCCAAATTTTGCAACTTGTATATTTAAAACCTCTGCGTAATTTTTAGAAAAAAAAAGATGGTTGACTAAATAAATATTGAACAAGTCAGAAAATTATATTTGGTCATGATCGAATCTTTTATACCCTCCGCCGCTATCATAACAAAGACTGAAAGAAGGATAAAGAATTAAATTTTCATAATAATGTTTTTATTAATTGGGCGTGGATGATTTTTTCTATCTTTTAGAAGAAAAGTGGACATTTATATCATATATGTGCTGTAATTTATAAGTAACAAGCAAAAAAATACAGAAAACAAAAGTGTTCGCTGATTGGTGTACGCGCGTTTTTTGAAAAGTTTGGGTCATTTTCACGTTTTTTTGCAAGTTTGTAAGTAATATCTCTATTTCCGCGAGCTAGCGAATGTTTACCACAAACATCACATGTTTACGCAGACGGACAGATGAGCGGACGGACATGCTTAGATGCATTCGGAATTTAAAACTGGCTAAGAATTTATATGTTTTATGGTGTTTTTGAAAGTTGTTTCTATGCGTTATAAAAGTTTTGAAAAAAAAATTAAATTATGTCACGCAATAAAATTGAGTAGACATGGCCGATTATTTTTCCTTTTGAAAAACAGAGGTGTCTTTAGTTTACGTGATACTGTAGGCGTATCCTTCCACTAATTTGGACCATTTTCAATACCAACCTACGTGCAAGAACTTTCAATGTTTCCGCCAAATTTGAGGTCAACAGCTTTATTTTTGCAGCCAGGAGAATGTTTACAAGAGAAATTACAAAGCCACACAGACAGGCAGGCAGACATACATAAATCGATTCAGAATTTGATGGTGATCAGGAATATATATACTTTGTGGCGTGTTTGAAGCTTTCTTCTGGGCGCAATCGTTTTGGCAAAATCTTTCTTATCTTTCAGTGATGGGTATTAAAATCAAATTCAAACAAAGAAATTGGTTTAACATTAACAAAACTTTTACTGAAAGTTAATGCAAATACAATATATTAAAAGAATGGAAACAGTAAACGAAATATTCTTTATAATAATCCGTTTCAATAATGTGTAGTGTGCATATATCAGCTATTTACAGCCTATAAAAAATTCGCGGTACAAATGCAAAACTTAGCTAACGCGAAACATAATTTGTAGTTACAAAATACAAAATAAGCATATTTTGCATGATGCACGGTGCAAATGCATTTTTATGTTCAGCGCTTTGATTTTCAAAATATTTGTTAAGAAAATTGAAAAAAATTATTTTTAAATAGGATTTTCTCTCAATGAACTTAAGAACGCGAAAAAAAGACTTCGGCCTCATAATTGCTTTTACTCGTCTTTATATCGATAAATTATCGATTATGCATTGGAAGCTTTCATAAATTAGTGGTTTGTGTCTGCAATAGCAGAATTAAACAAATAAAAATTTATGGTTCGCGTAACAAGTTTTGCAAGTGTGCCGTTTGTAGATGGTATTTTGATCATAATCTTCGCAATTCCGTACAGCTGTAAAAATAATGCTATTGCTATATTTTTAATTAATAATTTAATTAAATTGTAGTTTATTGCTGTGTATTTCACAGCCGCTTTTGTGGAACTCAGCCGCCAATGTGGAACTGAGATAATTAAGAATCATAAGCCTAATCAAAAGCAACTAGTAAATATAGCGAGTAGACGTTTACTTAGTTCCACTAAATGTCATTACTCAAATAAATAAAGCCATCCCGTTTATTAACTAAAAATAAGAGAGATTACATCTATTATCTTTTGCACCTTTTTTTCAAATTCCTATTATCGGTTCAATATCTTACATAAAAGTAAGAAATTGGATTCTTTATACGCGTAAAGCACGGTACGCCTTATACTAACATAAAAAATAGCTATAGTGATTCCGAAATGATAATACGTATAATTATAAATCAAAAGAAAGCAATAAATGTTTACAGTTTCATCTTCAGAAAATTTAATGCTAATACAAAATCACAAATTAGTCCTCGGGAAGCATAAGCGCCGGGTTACTTTATTTTATAATGAAGGTTATTGAGTACTAAAAATATCTTTGCGCGTTCAATATGTTTAATATCCGTCTCAAGTTTGGACTAGAACGCAGAACATTTTCAACAAACTATAACAATTATATTTTGCATAAATGTACAAGCATCACAAACTAAAGTGTGATAATTCCACTAAGTGAAAGGTACATCAAAGGTCCAATACTGATTTTGATGAAATGCATATATATCCACCACTTGCCGTCTACTTGTTGTTGACTTACAATCACAAAATATGATATGCAGGAAATAGGCAACACGCATTACTACTATTTCAAGCAACTTGATAAGTTTTACTCCCCCTTTATCTTATTTTTAGTGTGTTGAAAGTTATTAGTCGTTAACTCTTTACACAGGGATGTATAAACAACGAACAAACTGCTGTTTATTAATACTCCATTTTGTTCACACTTTAAGGAATATTAAAAGAGTAGTTTTCCAGCATTAGTACATATTGACTG
This sequence comes from Glossina pallidipes, assembly GCA_000688715.1. Classification (NCBI taxonomy): domain Eukaryota; kingdom Metazoa; phylum Arthropoda; class Insecta; order Diptera; family Glossinidae; genus Glossina; species Glossina pallidipes. Next base: position 492,254 of record KK499891.1, read on the forward strand.
TATTTTTCTTATTTTTTAACGAAAAATCCGCTGAGATTTATCGTGGTTCGTTCCACATGCTGCAATTCTTTATTTAAATCAGCTGTCTTAGTGTTATTGCCAGATTTTTTCCACCGTCCACAGTCTTTTTTTACACTCGCTTTTGAGTGCGTGCAATAGTGTGTGCAGACATGGATGGTTAACGTGAACTTCATTTATTGTTATTGTAATTTTCAGAACTATTTCAAAAAAAAATTTTGCAACAAATGCAAAATTTGAAAAGAAATTTCCTTATATTAAATAAGATAGAATGGAGTGCAAAACGGAAAGGCAATTATTTTGACTTGTATGCGCATATCACTTTGACAAACAAAAAAATCACAAAGCAGCTTTTTTATAGTCGGTGGATGAAGGAAAAAAGAATGAAAGACGAGAGAAGATTAAACAACAGTAGAGAGAAACCGTGTATCATACAAATAGAAGAAAAATTGTCCCTCGACATTTTACCAGATATAGTTGAATAATTTGTGTAAAATCTTTAATAATTACTCGTTTAGCATCGCCTGCGTGTCGTGAAAACTTTGTAATGTTTTTATTAAATTTTATATCGACAAATCGACAAAGCGTAAGAAAAAATGTTAAAAATGACCTGGACTTTGTAGTCTGAAATATGACAGAATGATGAAGTGTTGGTCTTTTCGGTATGAAGAGAAGGAGGAATTTTGATGATTCTAGCGGATGTTTTTTTTTTTATTACCTTTGAAAATATTCATTGAGTTGAGTGTGTTTTTTGTTTTGTGGTTTCAAAGAAACTACAACAGCAGCAATAACAAAGACAAATTGTTGCTTCTTTTCAAGCTGAATCGAATGTGGTTACCGTTGTTAAAGGAAAACGTTATTGCTACGTTTATATCTTGCCGAGCTATGGTAGTTGACTTAATACCAGTTGCGACGATTTACCATTGGTAAGTGGGCTAGATATAAAATTATTTTGTTATTGTTACTCACAACGTAAGACCCGATTGTAAAAATTAGCCCGTCCCCTTTGTAATTTACAGATGGTCGAGAAATATAAGACAGCTTTGTTTCTTCGTTGGGCTGACATCCTTGACAATTGGCCCCCTTCCAGAAATCGGTATGGCTCGTTTGTAAGCGCTTATAATAAGAAAGAAAGAAAAAACAAACTCGAAATATTTGAAATTTGAAATGCATAAGCTTTCTCTGTGAACATGGTTTAACAAGTCTGCGATTAATGAATAACTGTGCAGTTGGATTCTTTGAGATGATGTTTCAAAAATTTACCAAGCCGAGTATAAGTTTTTGGAATTATAGAGCGAAAAGTAGACTTATTGTTGAAAGCAACCGAATTTTTTTAAGCTGTCATAATAAAATGGTTCGTTGAAGGCAAGAGGTATTTTGTAATGCTTTGCGTAAAGGTGGAATCCTATTCTCCATGTCTAATGACTTAAATAATTTTTTGGAAAAATATTGGAAGTTCGTCAAAAATATTTAATTTATCAAAAATGTAATCGCATGACACCGCCAAAACGATTTTCCATAACTACTTACTAAAGGATGAAGGTTTCCTCACAGATTTTAGGAGGAACAATTTCAATGAATCCTTCCGTTATCACTGATGGTGTTGTAATTATCTGTAACATTGAGAACAATCCTAACTCGTGAAAACTTTTGATTGCTAGACTTTTATGAATCGTTTTAAATGAACCCATTCGTTCGTAAATCTCTAGCTTTCTCAAAGCCATGTGAAATGAAGTGAAAAGCTGATCTTGAAGCATATCCACTTGACCGATTAGAAAATCATTCTTAAGCGCATTATCAATAGGAAAACGTTTAAAACTGAATTCTGGACCACTTTTTGGTACCTATTCCCGTACATATTTACAAATATTGTAATATTGAACATAGCAGTTAATTGACTAGGATTACTTTTGCGCTGAACTTTCAATAGTTTCTAGTGCAGATTAGTATTACTTAACGTTTAACGGATAGCACCACTATAAAATTTTCAATTTGCTTAATAAATGGCTTAAATTTTTTAGAAATTGCGGGAAAGAATTCGTTACCACAAGCGGTCCAGAAAGATTAACATCTCTAGTATATCATTACTACTTCTGTTCATTTAAAAGCGTTTTTAAACAAAAATATCTTGGTACGGCTTCATCCAGGCGAGGGTTGTGCAAGTTTGAAACCGACGTCTTCGAATGCCTCTGTCAAGAAATTAAAAGTTCATGACGAAGTCGCTAAAGAAGTCTTGCTGTTGTCTATGGCATTTCGTTGCTACATGTAAAGAGTAAAACTTCCGTTTCTTTCCTTGAGAAATGCACAAAAAATGTCAACTACTAGCAAAATCCTCGAGGGAAAAGAGTGGGAAGAAAAGTTTCAACATAAGATGCCAGTTGCATGGTCCTAGGGTTGCAAATTGATGGGAAAAATCCGTCAGAAATGTATGATAATAAAAAACGGGTTTATAACACATTTCAAAACATCTAACGCGTTCTTAACTAACAGTTTTCACATATTTCATTTAGTTATCGCCTGACTTTTATTTATAAAATAGTGCCTGTTGTAAGAACGCTCGTAAATCATCTAAATTATATTTAACAAACATATTGAATGAAACGGTTCGAACTTTAATAATTAGCTGCCAGCACTACGATTCAAGATTTTCAAGATTTTTCTTTACAATTTCCTCTACCATGAAACAGCAACTATGAGGTGAAGCTTATCGCATTAATTTATGGGAAAAAATAGCACGCGAAAGGATCTAACGAATCAATTAAACTTAAACTCGAGTTTTCGTTGATACAGCGGCAAAATGGATTATTTACTAATATCTTTTTTTTATTAGTAAATTCTAATTGTAGCAGTCCAAATGGCTATAGACGGTCTTATTTGAAAGAGCTGGTTACAAATGTCATAATCTGTTACACAGCCGATGAAAAGGTTGAATTGCAAATGAAGTTCGGTGAATGACATTTTTGGTGAACCATTCTGTACATTTTTCATACATGTGTAAGGCAATAGGAATATGCATTCGACACCCAATAGTGTACACGCAATTTAAATAAAATCATGTAAGTTGTGTACTAGCACAGTGTTAGTAGTCTTAACAAATTCCTATCAATGCCTAGCCATTGTGTTTGTTAGTAAGACAGTTATTTCAATGTCTGCAATCGGCGTTGAAGGATTTTTCGTGCCCACTACAAAGCAAAGAAAATATGTTTAACAAATAAAAATATGCATTGAAAAGTTCATGAGCATTATGTATTCCTGATCAATGTAATTATTGGAATGTATTTGGCCATGTTAGTCCACCCGCTTAACTTGATTTTAAACATATTCTTATCGGTACATCTTTTCACCACGTGTTAGATTCGAAAATCAACTGTTAGCTTAAAGTTACAAAAAAATAAATTTAAATATAAGTAGGGAAGGCAGAAATCGTACATTTGTGCAGCTATTAACACAGGACTGTTAGACAAAGAAGAATAAAAACAATTTGGTAAAGAAAAGATAAGTTAATAATTCGTTTTTATGATTCGTTCGTAATTAATTCGTTTAAATTTGATATGAAAAAACGTATAATCTATACAGATTCCGAAGAAAACGTACTATATGTTATGTATTGTGGAAAAGACTGTCTATCAAGGATTCACGCTATATTAGTTTTTGTTTTTTCGCAGCATTGGATTTACTCACAGACACGACGCAAATTTCTATTATTCTCATATTATACATGATGAAAAGATTTTTTTTTTTCAAATTGTAGCGAATTGACGAAGTTGTTATACTTTACTTAGAAAATTTTTTAAAAACATTTGGGAATAATTGTATTTTATTTATATTTTTATTGCTAACACTCTCTTCAAAAGAACCCTGGTAAGGGATTCAATTCACACTCGTCTAAAGAAATTCAAATTTAAATTTAATTAGTTGAGACACCTACCAGGTATCTTAACAGAAGTCCGCAAACGCCGTAGTAGAATAAGTAGTTAGGCTTCGGTTGGACTTCGAACCCTACTCTATCCAAACGACGAAATGTAAAATATTTTTGTGGACACCTCATGAATCTATATAAATACCTTTCAAATAAGCCAAACAATTTCAAATTCGGCTTCTCAGACCCATTGTTACGAAGCAAAGACAAAAGAGGGAGATGAATATGGTTGGAATTTTTTGGTTTGGCCGGACTAGACTTTCGAGCTTGATCATTTTTTTATAGTCAGTTTATGCTAACATATCAAAGTTCCAACTCCTATTACAGATGCCATGATTAAACGGTTGGCTACTAAACTTTTGGTTTACTGTGTATTTAAAAATTAATTAAAGTAAGTAAAGAATTTATATTCGGCTGTGACCAATTCTTTCATGTGTACCATCCTTTCTTAAAAGAACGACGAAAAAAGAGAAAAAAATGAAATTCATATCCGGTGCAATACTGGATAGTCGCGTCGATTTTTTTCATTCTTGTACAGATGCCACAGAATCGGCCAAAAATTATACGTAAACATTCTTATTGCTATATTTAATTTTTTTGCTTTCGAAAGCAGAAATGTTATCAGTTTTAATTTTTTATTTTTACTGCTTTATTGTTCAGTTTAAATTAAAGAGTATGTGAAATGAATTTTTGATTATGAATTAAAGGGTCGTATTGAAAAAGACTTTATAAACATAAAGAACAAATAATAATCATTAGAATTACCATCTACGCTTATAAGATCTCTGAAGTCTTACGGACGTTTTGCAAAAGCATGAAATTTTGATGTTCTATAATGTTAGGTGGGCGCTGCAGATTTTTTCCATTTTTGTATATACAAGCTCATTTATAGAACATACATACAAATCTTTATCGTGTTATCGGCTTTAGTATATAAGTAGCAATCAAAAAATTCACTTTTTTTTTTTGTTTTGAAAACGGACATGTCCGATTTTTACTATTTTCAATTGCAGCCTGCGTCCGAGAACTTCCAAAGTGCTTGCTAAATTTGAAACCGATATCTTCATTTTTACGAGCAGGAGAATGCTTACTACAGACATTATATAAAAAGGTAGATTGATATGTTTATTTTGATTCAGGACTTGATATTGATCAACAATATATACACTTTTTACGGTGTCTGGAGCGTCTGCTTTTCAGAAAATGAACATACCCAAATACATAAGAAAGGCAACTAATTTTTATTTTATTCTAATGTATTTATTTTTATTTTACTTTTCCAGAATATGTAATAATATTGGAGAAAGAAGACTTAAAAGTAGACGAGATAAAAATAAAATTTAAAAATATATGTATCGTCCGAACTACTGAAATAATGATAAAGACGGAAAACAATGAAAAAGGGTATAAAAAGCGTTACTTTAATATTTGTGATCTCGGGTTAAATTAAATTAATCGCACTTGTGGGAACCGTAATTCACAAGCAAAAAAAATAAAAAATAATAATAATACCCAACGCAATATTCGCGCAAAAAACCATATCACAAACTCCAATTAACAGTTTCTGTAGCACAGTTGGCTTTTGGGATCTTTTATTTAAACGGTAAACAGCCATAAATTTTTCAACTATACTTAGCAGAAAGAAAAGACCCCCGAAAGAAGGCAAATAATACCTATTGTATACATAAAAAATTCGAATAAAATGCAATAGCTAACCGGTAAAGCGAAGATGCGAGATTATACGAATGATTTCGTATATTTTCGGTAAAAAATTTTAGAAGCAAAGTCACGAAAAGAAAAAAAATTTCTAATAAAACCGAAAAAATAAAAAACAAGCAGCAACAATATTATGGTCAGCAACAGACAGGCAAAAGTAACAATTTTACAAATTGAAATTCAGGAAACAACGAACGTAATAAACGAAATCATCACCAACATAATCCACATCACCATTAACATTATCAACATCATCAACAACAACGGCAGCAATAATCACCTACAATAGACTGAAGTGACGTTTCGTGTCACATAGCTACAAGTTTAATTGGCTCATAGCCAGGGAAAAGCGAAACTTTGTTTTTCCAATACCTACAAGCTGTGCTAAGGTTTACCGAACATTAGCAGTATTAAATACTGGCTCGCTAGGAACAGTAACAGCAGCGTCCTTAGTAGCAGCTACAACATTGACATTAGCGGCAAAATTAAAATTACAATAAAAAGATGCTTATGTGTGCTGCCAATTGTTTTGTATAAAGTTTAATGTGGCTCCCGATGCTACAAAAGGTAACTTTGGCTGAGTTAACACTTAGTATGTGATAATATTTCTTAAAGAAGTACAAATAAGCGCAGAGTAAAAGAGAAAACGGTCTTTAAGGAATAAAAAAATTATAAAAACATAAAAAGCATCACAAAATAACATGGCTAACACACTGGATGAAGATCGTAAACGTAGGTAAGTGCAGCAAAGGAATTTTATTTAAATAAAAACGAAATATATTAACCACTTTGCTACTTTCACAAATACTAAGTAATTAAAACAAGTAAGAATGATATAGTCGGGCAAGGCCGACCTTTAGATACCCTACACCACTTCGCTTAGTTACTGATACACCAAATATTATACATCATTTTTATGTAAATGCACAATTTTCATGAAAGCCCTCATATGGGAGAATACTCAATCGTCAACGTGGTCTAAATTTAGCAAACTTAATTTACTTATCAAAGATTTTATTATTTTCCAGTTGCTTTCGTCGTAACCAACCACAAATTAGGCTTTGTCACCATAGAAGTGTTTGCTTTCATGAGAGCCCATATATAGGGTGTGGTCTAAAATATAGATCTATGTGATCCAAGTCCCCTACGGTTGATTTACTACGTGGGCCAAATTCGGTAAGGTTAATTTTTATGCCAAATTATTACTATGAACGAATTTCCATCAAGAAGAAAATTAGGCCGTTTCATCACATAAAGAGTCCCCGTGCTACAAGTAAAGTTGGATATAAAGAGTCGTTAACAATGGAAGCAAATTGTTTATTTTGCTATATTTTTGTGTTGTGAAGAGACGATTGTAACACCCCAAGGTCTTATCTTCAAAAAAAGGGGAAAGTAACTAGTTTTTTTGCCTATGGCGGGTGGACCCGTAGACTGTTTCATGTTATTTTTGAATTTAACCATGCAAGAGATAAAAAAAATTTAACAAAAATTTAAACACAGACGTACGTCTGTTGGGTACATCAATGAAGTTATTCACCCTGATCAAAACGCGTATATACAAATAATCAACGAATGGAATACACTTTCAGCCACGAGTATGAGGGTCCGAAAACACGGCAAACTTATCCGTTAGTGCTGTATATATAGTTTTAAAATATTATAAAATGGCAGAATCAGTGCAGTTACATTATTCTAAAATCACAACCGTAGCTTTCAAGTGTTGTCGAGAATATCAACTTCGAACGCAAATTCCTCATTTTTACTTGTTTACTTGTTAAGCTAAGTTCCATGTTTGCTCCAAAGTTAGGTTTATCCACAATTAGTGAATTGTTTGATTGGGAAATCTGATTGATATCTATATTTTTTTTCTTTATTATTTGAGAAAGCTTAGTAAGTCAACGAAATGTAATTTTTCCTATTCAAATAAATTCTTCAATTGAATGATTACAAAATTCTCCTCTTCCTGAACATAGTTACTCTGAATTACCTTTGTTAACTAATTAATATCTAATATGGCCGAATAGTGCAATGAATTTAAGCTTCATATATAAAGTATTTTACTTTCTTTAGAAATGTCTACTTGACATATGTAAAACTAAAAGAAGCAAAACTTTTAATTTCTTACCTTGGTTTGGGTCATGAGCCACTCAGAACACGAATTGGGCTGGAGTTCAACATTTCAACGATTAAAGTGAAATGACTTAGTAGGCATAGTTTTGCTTGCACCATTCTCTGCGTACAATGCCCATGTTCAAGTGTAATTAAAGTTAACGCGAGTACTTTCTAGAAGTGAGCAAAATTCCCTATCGGCATCATCGCAAGAAATTATACATGCATCTATAAAATATAGCAATCGTTGAGTGTCATGTATAGACGTTTGACTTGAATATGCGTCATTTTCGTAAAGTGTAGGCGTTATTGAGAATAATCAGGCGTCGGTCGCACTTAGCTTCTTTTTTTTTTCTTATAATATTAAATAATAATATAACAAAAATCTGAGTAGCTGTCAGAATTAACATTTTTACGATCTTCTAAATCACCTGCTATCAGTTTTTCTAAAAAGGCACTTTGCCTTCAAATGATTTGCCAACGTAAGACGTTTATCTTCTTACAATGTAACGCACTCTATTTCTAAGGTCGTGTGCATAAATTCAAGATTCGTGGCTTGTAACTTGTGATCTAAAAATAGCTTGCCATACAGTGTTTTGATTTGTTCAGCATTTTTATGGAACGCGACTTTTCCTAGTTAAAGGAATTTGCAATACTGCATATGTAATAATCAGAGCAATTTCTAAAAATAGTTGAATGCATCGACAATTTATACGATTACGTTACGTTACGATATGTTTTGAAGCTTCATTGGTCATAATATCCGGCTTGTTAAAAATGCTTTTTTTTCAGCTTGAGAGAACTATTGCTACTATAGTGTTCATTAAAGTAAAGGCATACAGTCTGTCTGTAGCTACCAAATGTTAAAACAAGTTGATCGATGCAATGAAACCATATCAAACAATGTCAAAACCATTTGCATGTTTGATCCAAAAATGCACCCAATTGGTTTACTAATACGTCCGCAATTAATATTTAATAATTTGACTTTGATTATATATTTTGTTCTTGACTAATATTTTTTTATTATTATATTTTTCATTTTTTAATATCAATTGAATTATTTCTTGGAAAACTTCATTAATATGAGTAGAATTTTCACCAGCTGGGTTTCGAATGGTAGTTAGGATTATATTTTAAATTATTTCTGGAGAAATTTGATTACTTCCCGGCAATAAGCTAAACATTCTGGTTTCTTAGCAACAACTAGTTAAAGTGTTTTTAATAGCGTTCAACACATGTTTTTTATCGCCTATCCGAAGAAGAAAGCATTACAATGAAATAATAAATTATGAACCATATCGATTTATTATAGCTCTTGGGTAATCCAACAACTTTTTGTAGAATACCAATCATGATGAACTGAATTTGAAAAGCCCTCGTGCAGCCTAAAATATATGTGAAGAATAAAACTAAATATATAAATACTAAATATATTTGAGTGGTGTTCGGATATAAGTTCAAATGGTTATGATTCGGCCGAAAGCCTTACTCAAGTAATCAAGGAAATGGGAGCGAAATTGGGACTAATCAAAATATATTTATTCTTATAGTAAACTTGAGGAAGTAGACCAGCAAATAAAGCTTGCTGTTGATAAAACTAAGTGGGAAAATTTCGAAAGTAAGTGTGACTTTATAGTACTGAAACTAACTACTGAAAATATTATGAGCCGTTGAATAAATCGTGCAATTAAGCAAGAATTGATAATGTGGCTTTCCAGTCTATGACTATCTTTATAAGCCAAATAACATCACCAGTACATAGGTAATTAAGTTCCGAGACTAAGCAAGAGAAAAATTTTTTCAACATAATTCGACTTTATCAGCATAGCGTTCTTTAAAAATGATATAATAAGTCGGATGTTTTTCGTAGAATTTCGAAACATTTTTTGTAAAACGATTTGTCAAAATTTGCAAAATATGTCTCAACTTCAACAACGACTTCGTCGTTTGATTCAAATTTCGAACTTTAATTTATGGTATAGCGCCATTGTAGCCATCAACTTACTACAGGGGGCATTGCCTTGATGAAAAAGATATTTTTTTGAATTTGGCATTTTGTTTGAGAACTCGCTTCTAAAACCGAATCAAAGGTGTCATATAATTGCACACCTCACCGGTATGCCTTTTTCAAACTAGTGGATGAATAGAATACCACGCGCATTCGAAAGCCTAGCCACCGCAAGCTAGCCGGCCGCATGCTGCGTTTGTGCTTGCTTCACGCAGCTTTAACCAGGTTATCTCAAGGAACTTTCGATTGGATTTAGTTTATTGCCCACACATGAAAAAACTTTTTGTTAAGGTTAAACAGTTTTAAGCAACTGTCTAAAAATGATTTTAATTTTGATGATTTTTTTTGTCATATTTATAGCGATGTATAAGTACCGCAACCCATTCCTCGATGTGATATTGCAGTTTTTAAGAGCAAGCGTCGTAAAATAGTAATACTAGTTAAGCTCAAACATAAACCCATCAGTGTTGCTTATGAAGAGAAACAAATGTCAGGCAATGAGCTAAAATAAAGTGTAGAGGTAATTGATCAAATGGCTTCCTAGTATAATGTGAAATTAGGATCACATTGGTGTCCGTTGCAAGTTTTTATAATATTTTGCATTCGATGGCATTTATCGAGTGTATTCTATACTGAGGAGGGTGTAACAAAGCATAAGCACAAAACAAGAACAATTTAAAATGACGATTTAAATGGTTTCCCTCGAAAAGTTATTAAAAAATATCAACTTCTATGGTGGAAGGGTAACGAAACCTTTTTACACTTACAATTAGCGCAACGAATGTGTTTATGAATTTCTAAAGCCGTTCCGTAGTTATAGTTACAAAAAAAACATAATTTTTCTAAAAAGGATCGCCGTTGTAAATTTTTCAAAACATCAATTGGTGTCTATTATATAATGGATTCTTTGAATCCTTCGAAGTATGGGGAAAGTTAATTACTTGTAAAAAATGTTTTTCTCTTGACTTTTTCAGCAGTTCGAATAAAATACTGTGATAAATGAGTCCCTGGTGCGCATTTAGAGCCCAGTGTCTTACAAATGTTTTTAGAACGTGTTTATGTTCATTTAGGAGTAATTTTAAACAAAAATTACTAAGGATGGTTTTATCGAGACAATCGTTGAGTGGATACAAGGGTAAGAGCGATTCACAACGTGTCCGCCCTTCTGCCAAGTAATTAAAAGTTTGTAATATATTCTTTGATGTTCATTATAAATTCCGAATATAGAATTTTAAGTGTTCGTTCGCTAACAAATAAAACGAATATGGCCCCTTTTAGCTTCGACGAAAGCGAACAAGAAAGAATATTTGAACATAGGAAGCCCGTCGCATAGTCGCATAGTAGGATTGCGCACTAATGGGAAACATTCATAAATAATTTATAACAATAAAAAAACATATCGTAAAACGCGCTTTTCTCGAAACACGATTTGTCAAAACGTCTCATACAGCAAGTACAATATTTATTCTTTTCATGCAACTTTTCATAAGGTCTTCAAGGTAACATTTTCTAATGAAATACATAGAGACCTGTCCGATAAAGTAACTTCGACATAATTTATTAATAAAAGATTATCTTTTATTTTGGGCCGAAAATAGAGCTCTCTTTTATTCAAATACCGTAAAAAATCAAAGAATCACGCAAAAATCAAAATAACTAAAAATCTTCACGTGTTGCACTAGTTATACACTACATATGTAGATCAAATATTTTTTTTGTTCAAATTTGCACGAGGTACTTTGTGGGTTGCCTCACGGGAATAACTACGATGTTGTCATTTTTAATACATTCCAAAAATATTGTTATTATTAGTTAGTATTATTATTATGTAACCAGAGAATAAATTCTAAGTCCTAAAGCACTAGCATCTAAGCCTTTCGACTTTATTAAAAGCTCTACCGCACTTGAGATTTGAACCCATTCGAAAATAATTTTGCATTTAGTATTTAAATACATTTCAACCAATCTGTCAAACAAATTAAATGAAATTTATACAATATAACTAACATTAAAAAATATAAAAAGCGATACCATCGCAAGCCAGGCATTCAGTAAATGCGAAACGAGGTGTGCGAGCAAAGTCAATTATTTGACTGTGGGCGTGTTAGTAAACTACTTGCGATAAATTTTGGATCGAAAATGATAATGATCGCAACAGTTCCTCGAAAATATGTCTACAGGATCGTAGCTTAAAAACGAATATAAGAAAGATTGCATTAATAATAAGAATTTATCAAGATTTTGTTTTATTCTCTTGCCTATTGTGAGTGTATTTATCGGCAGATTGCACTCTTTTTTTTAATTTAATCAATAGACAAATGTGCAGGCTTTTTCTAAATTTCATACATTGGCAGTTCCCTAAAAAAGTAGGCCGATTCGACCCACCCTGGTAGAAATAGTTATATTTATAAACTGTCCTTCTAGTGTTAGTGCATCATACTTTTATGAAATGATTGTACATGTTTATGTGCATACATTAACACATAGGTTGCATACATCGCTGTAGTAATACATTAGCGATTAAAATAATGGTGCTTATGTAAACAAAACGATGCGTATGATCTATTATGCTCAACTCTCAAAGATTCCCTGAAATTAGTTTGCTGCCCGCTTAAGTTAATAATCGCATAATATCATGAAATGCGGGTGGAGATGCAACTAAATAAAAATAAACGGGAGCCTTTCCTATCTTTTAAACCCTATAAGTTTACTGTATAAGTACAACTTCTATTTTCAATAATAATTTCTCAGAAATTTGAAAGTTAGGCCGCTCTTTATCGTCATCTTACAAATACATGTCTGTTGAGTTAACAAAAAAGTTATGTCAATTTTAGAGGACGATAGCATCTTTTGCTTACTATACAGTACGGGGCGAATGGTGTTAACTCAAATAGAACTTGAATTTTTTTTTTCTTTTTTACTTTAAATTAATCTTATCTTATCGAGCTGAGTCTGCTCTCTTTAAAACTTCATCGGTCATAACAATTCAGAAAATTCAAGTGAATATAAATAAAGACGAAGAAAGCGCTAATTGTTTTGTTTGTTTGTTTCAAAAATTCTCACAAAAATATTTAGTCAGTGATCGTTTGTATTTATTCAAAGCGCTCACAAAAAGAATATGTTGGAAGGATTCGTTAACTGGGTATATATGAAAAGTTATGCTCGGAAGTCTTCTAAAATGAAGGAAGCTAAAGATTTAAGAAGATTTATGAAAAAGTATAAAAGAGTCCGCGTCATTGCTACAAACATATTTTTTCATTTTACTGAAAGATTACAAATTGATGAACTTTCAGCATCTTTGCTATCATTGGCCCACAAAAAGTATAGAAGAAAATTAAGAAATGCGTGCATGTGTGCAGATACATAACGGCCATTTAGAAAGTTTCAGCAATCAAACGAAATTATAAATGAACCTCATCGATCCAATCTATTAACATGGCACGCAACTGACATTTATCACTTGGTAGTTCGAAACAGATTATTCAACACAGGCGGATAAGATTTTGAGTCTTCAACTTTTCTTTTGAATTTAATAGTCGCTATTTTACGGAGTAAACGGAGTATCACGTAAGTCGTTATTATATTACACAGATTGGTGTATTTAATCCTCTGATTATTATTAATTTTCTTATATTTGACATACAAAATTACATTTTTCTTTGCTTTGTCAATAACATGATGGCTATATATATATATATTTAATTTTTTTTAAAGAAAAAGAAATGTGTTACAATTAGAGGATAAGATCATTTCTCTAAACGCCCCTAGGCAACGGAGTGAGCACAGTGTATGAGTCTGTCAGTCCGCTTGAGAAATCATCTAGTTTTTGTCCGTCCGATATTGTTAATGCACACTCGTAAATTATATGTGTAGTCTTAGGAAGATAAGCATAGTTAGGATTGTTTGAACCACCCCAGTTGCCGACGAGTCAGGCCGCAATGAAAGAGTGTGTTCTAATTTGTTTTTTTTTTGTCATCTACCTAATTATATTTAACTTCAACGTGCTACATTCGTTTCTAGGAGCTCGCGTCCGCTTAGCTGGCGGACGAGTTTTTTGATAAAGGTTGCAGGTCAGCTTTGGAAATATGTTTAATTCCCATAAATTCATAGCATGATGTCGTTCGTAAATTTATTATAAGTATTTTTGTGAGCCTTGTTAAAGATCATTGGAAACCTGTTTGCTAACTGACACGGACGCGACTAAAAAATTACTTTGCAGTTTTTGCGTGACGGTTTAACGTTTAAAAATTCACGATATCGTGGAGAAATATAATTTTTTTTATTTTTTTTTAATTTTTTAAAAAATTTTTTATTTTCACTTAGGAACAGACGTCAATCTAGTTATATAATGTACACGCGCGGTTCTACTTAGAAAAGACAAAAAAAGCACAAATGGGCAGAAAGACGTTATAATTTCTGCGTACGCAGAAGCCGATTGACATAATAATAGTCATTAAAAAAGTATCTACTGTTTACGGTTATCAGTTAGTAATTGTCGAAAATTTTAGAAAATATAGCAATCGATTATTATATCTATGCCAGAGAACATATCGAATAGGCGTATATATGTTTATATAAAGGAGGTAGGTTTACCTATGTAATTTTATTTTAACCTGTATGTTGAAATAACGAATATGATTTTTCTGTTATCTATAATCCTCTCTTCATTTATCGCTTGGACGTGCTTGCACAAATATCTATGTTATCATTTTCGTCTGCTCTCCGTGTCTGCTGTCTTAAGTGTGATTGCGTTACCCTTTAGACATTTTATGTTATAGTGGCAGTATAGTGGCTCATGTTACGTCATGTTACGTCATGTTACACTTCTACGGTGTTTACGCTTACATAGCGAATTATATTTGTAGAGCCGTTATTTATCATTGAATCTGTATATACCCCGTGCTGAATTTTGCGCTTGCAATCATATCAAGCATAGGATGTATTGTAAAAAAAGTAAAAATTTTACTGACAATAATATTTTGAACATGGAAGGAAAAAACGTCGACTCCATTTATTATTTTCGAAAAGATAAAAAATCGTCGCAAGCCAACAAAAAGAGATGCACACGAACACAATGCTGCGTAAGTGGTATATGCAATTACACTATTGAGGTTTTTCTTCCATCCTGATCGATCAGTCACTCTCTGGAGTAAATTTGGGATGGTGAATTTCCAAGTGCTAGCACAGGCATGAAGAAGGATCTTTATTCATTAACATTTGTTATTGTTATGGACAACTCACAACTAACTTTTAAGTCAAAATATTGAAAAATAATTTATATACAGAGTTAAAAATCACTTTTAATATCAAAACTTATTTATCAAAAAAAATTGGTAAGTGGCGATGGTAAAACTATTTAATCCTAATCGAAAATGTATTGTTTTTAGAATACTGATTTGTTGGACCGATTCTTATTTTTTTGCTTAAAAAGAGATAGAGGATGTACTCATTTCTTTGTAATGTTTGCAACGCCCAAAAGAAAGCTTCAAAGGCTCTATAGCGTTTGTATTACCTAATATATTCTTCATGGGTATGATATTTTGAGTTGGTTAAGCCACGTCTTTCCATCTGTATGTATGTGTGGTGTGTGTTGTTCACACTCCCTTGGTCGTAAAACCGGAGATATCTACTCTAAATTTGGTACCAATATTGGCAGTCTTTGCATGTAGGTTGGTATTGCAAATAGGCTAAATTGGTCGAAGTACAAGCCCGCTGTGAAATGTGAACTAAACACAACTCCTTTTTCAAGAAATTTGTAGTATTTTGGTCATTACTCACAAATTATAACAAATAAAAGGCTAAATTTTTCCAAACGTACTTTACAAAAAACTCTACTATTTGTGTCCAAAAATGGAAAAAATCGGCTATGTCGATAAACACACACACACACACAGTTACAAGAGATTAAATTTTCTTTTTTCAGTTTTTTGAGGTTTCATGCTTGAAAATATATTATTTTCTTAAAAATGCGTTAATTCTAACATAAATATAGTGGGCGTCACAACGTAGTGAATCAACTTTTTCGTTTCAATACCGTTGATATATGTATCGCATAAAAGGACTTGGAGAGTAGAAAACGACAAGCTAAGTGTGTAACTACTAAATTAATTGTGGTGAACGTCACGTCATGGTGGAGAAATGTTTGCTTAAAAATAGCGTTCAAATGGATTTAAAATAGAAGGGCTTGGAGAGTAGGATGCGAAAAGCTAAGTGTGTTAACTCTAAATTAATTGTGGTGTACGTCACAACGTGGTAAATTAATTTTTCTTAACAATACCTCTTAGTTCACTAAAAGGCAGCATAGAAATTTTATCCCATTCACAAACAAGATTTTAACAGTGGTGAGTATTCGAGATCTGGCCCTAGCCGAATATAACTTTCTTATTTGTTTTATTTTCGGTTCGCCGTAAAATTCAAAAGAATTTACTACAATTATTGTACAAATATTATCATAAGAATTTTCTTAATTAACTTTAATAGTTTTCATTAGCTCACATCACTCGTGGCTTAATGTGTTATAGCATAAGTTTTACTTTTTCAATTTTCTAAAACGATAATAAGTGTTTTTGGTTTGGTATTAGTTGCGTTTTTTTTCTTCTAAAAACATTCCTTTCTTCACTCGAACAAAAAATGATTTATTTGATAATTCGCACCAAAAACATCAAATACTACATCATTTGCTAACATCATCAGCATCGACAAAAGCATTGACAACAGCACTGGATGTATGATTGATTGTTTGGTGTTAAAATTTCAATTAAAACCAAAAAATGGACGAATTTTATCGAAAATAAATCTCAATCTCATATGTTAAAAGGTTGAGTAAGGGGGAAAAAGAGAGAAATAGAAAGACAGATCAATTAGGCACTCTCGTATACGGTGGCCCAATAAAGTATACATACAGTATGAAAAATCTAGGTTCCTCTTATTGAAGACTGCGTTTGTGGCTTGCGGGACAAAAAACATACTTCAAAAACCAATCACTAGAAGGAAGGAAGAGAAGGCGAAAAACGTCTTTAGTTAACCGTTCTTAGTTTTTGTAA
This sequence comes from Glossina pallidipes, assembly GCA_000688715.1. NCBI lineage: Eukaryota > Metazoa > Arthropoda > Insecta > Diptera > Glossinidae > Glossina > Glossina pallidipes. Next base: position 509,070 of record KK499891.1, read on the forward strand.
TTTTTCAATTAAAGGGAATTTCCTTATTTCTTTACTTTAAAATGTCACAAAATATACAAAAACGCAAAGAAATTCTCAAGAGATTAGAAAAGTGATTATAAAGTTAAGAAGTGGGGAAGAATCGTTCGGCGAAGTAGCAAAAATAGTTGGAACTATTCGTGCTATTGCTCAAACTATTATAAAAATTACAGTAACACAATGCTATATACTAGAGAAAACAAACTTACAGAACGTAAGAAACGAAATATTATCAGAATTGTAAGAAATTAATTTTTTTTATCACTTCATCTTAAGTGAAAAAAAATCTTGAATAGTTATTTAATATAAGGTTTTGTTTCTTAAGAAATATAGTTTTCGATCCTCATTCCATAAATGCAGTCTTCAATAAAACCTATGAAAAACCTTAATTTTTCATATTGCATGTAAACTTTATTGACTTACTGTATATATATACAGAAATAAAATTACGCGTGCTAGACGTATGCATTAAACTTACGTGTTTGGCTATGTATATACTTATTATTCGTACTAAAGTCAATCAAAAACGGTTTGTAAAATAATTCCCACTGAACATTATCTTGCTGTGAAAATCAAAATTAAACATCGATGCTGTGTGCGCGCCTCAACACAAATAATTCGCTTAAATTTGTTATAGAAGGTGTCTCACTTAACAAATTTTATGATTTCCATTCGACTGCACAAAAAAAAATAAGTTTTCCATAAACGCGAAATGACGAACGTTTGCAATAAACGTTGAACAAAAAATCCAAATCATATCAACGTCTGTGGAGAATAAACGCCTTTTTTATACCCATCACCGAAGGAAGAGGTGTATGTTTATCTTGTCAAAACGTTTGCAACTTCCAGAATGGCGCTTCAGAGACCTCAGAAAATGGACATTTTCTTGATAAGCATCAAATTCTGAATTGATTTACACATGTTCGTCTGTCTGTCTGTGCAATGTCTGTCACAAACGCTCTCCTCGCCGCAAAAATTATGCTATCGGCTTCAAATTTGGCAAAACATTGGAAATTCTTGTACGCAGATTGGTACTGAAAATGGACCCAACCGGTCGAAGGACGCGCCCACACTACCACGTAAACTGAGAACATCACTGTTTTTCAAAAGGAATAAAAAAATTCGTTTTTTGCTCATTACTCATAAACTATAGCAGATAAATGTACAAAGATTTGAATATTCTGTGGGTAATGCTGTAATGCCTCTATAAAAATAGGATAAATCGGCCATGCCTACTTAATTTTATAGTGAGTGATATTTTCATTGTACAAAAATGGAAACAATTCAGCTCGCCCACCCAATAGAATAGTGTATCAGAATTTAATTTTTTCCCCATACCTTTGCAACGTGCAAACCCTATTAACTTGTGCAACGACTGCGTAGTATCTGTGGTAAATATTCTCACGTCAATGAAAATGGAGATATCGTCTACAAATTTGCAAAAGAATTTGAAATAACCTAAACTTTTCAAAGACACGCCTACAATGGCAACACGCCTATGTCACAAAAACTTTTGTTTTGAAAATAAAATAATCAACCGCGCCCTCTCCGTATTATAGAATATGAAAATTTAGTTGTTTTATCTTTTTGAGGATAACGATGATGGGTATAAAAAATTCGGCCACGACCGAATATACTTTTCTTACCTGTTTTTCTTTGATTTACTTATTTTTTGTTTATAACTGCTTTTTGTTATATTGTGTTGCAATTCGTTTTGTCTATGCACACATAGAAAATATAATAAATTGCAAATGTTTGTACCGCTTTGAAAAAATGACAAGCAAGGGAACCAATCAGTTCGAGCTGCGATCAAACAATCAATAGTGTTCTGTTCTGTACCAGTTTAAAACGCGCTTATTTGTCGCTTGTGTCTCTGCGAGCTACGCATTTGCTAAGTTTTAAACATCATTTTGCTTAAAATGACACTGAATTTTCCTTTTTGTCGACTATTTACCATTTTTCCATTAAAATGTGAATTTTTTCATCACTTTTTTTTTCAAGTTATTGTTATTAAATCACAATCGTTGGTTTTGCTATTGCTTAACTCAAAAAAAGTTTCTATAGAAAAAATTTCGTATTAAATGTATCCGCTCGCTTTGCAACCTATGCCTAGGGATAACACATACAAAAACCATGATTAGATCTTGGTCACCTTTGCTCCAGGTACTGTCGATTGTTGTAGATCGTTGCCCTTTTCTGGACAGCAAAAATTGCGAGCAAGAAAAAACATTATCCTTTAATGAGTATAAAATTAAATACAAATTAATTAGCAAAAGTGTTTCTCTAAAAGTTGTAATTAGGGTTGGTTATGTTAGTCGGTGGATTGTGTTCTGTTAAACAAACTTTCGGAAGGGTTTAAATCAAGAGACGGGTAAAATATATCCATTATGAAATTCTTCCTAAAACTATTATAAACCAGACATCACTTTATAGCAATTCGTATCAATTTGATATGAAAACATTGTTCGAGAAACATGAAAAGTTATGATGAGTCATTGTTAAGGCCTGAAAACTCCAAGATGGATACGGGGTTAGGCAGTGAACAGAAAGACTTTTATTATACTGATCGAATCGGAATGAATTTCCAAATCGATCTAAGCTTGTTTGTCCGTCCGGTATCATTCCATGGATTGGTGTCTTCAACTATTAGCTTGAAAATTTTCAGATATTTCGACAAATTATAGTATACCAACGTGTTTCTACCGCGATGTGTACTTTTGGGTCTTACAAATACAAGAATATATTTTATTCTTCGCTGATAGCCATAAAAATTGGAAAGAATTAGAAGAAGAAGAATAACAATTATTATGCAGAGAATAAATTCTAAGACTAAAAACTTAAAGCACTGGCATCTAAGGCTTTCGGCTTTATAAAAAACTCTACCAGACTTGAGATTTGAACGAAAAACCGTGTATCATTTTCTATATAAACTTTGTACAAAAAATTATTGCAAAAGTTGTTTATTTCCAAGAAGGTTTCAATTTACCTTTCATATTCGGGTATGATAAGACGTCGCCTTCAAAGCGCGAAAATGACGTTTTAGCCATCTCCTTCTTGCCGTCCATTCATCCTTGCAATCTTCAAGGACGTATCAATTGTGGCTGGGACTCCAGCTGACATATTCTTACTTTAGTTTTACACATTAATTCTCAAAATATGTATAGCTTTGGCAAGTACAGAAAGTAAATTTTACATTGCCTTTAGTAGACACAGGCTATATCAAGTACCAATCTAAAATATGGAGATGTGAAAATTAGATAAAATATTAGTCCCAAAAAGCCCCGGCAAAGATAATAATTATTTTTATTTTTTTTATTTCAAGTTAAGATGTTTGGTATCTCAGATTCGCTGTCGTCAGTTTAATTTTAAAACCCAACTAAATCGGTCGGCGGTTTGCCTAAAGTCAAGTGGGTTTTGCTGTGTGCAATTACTTATAAGAAATGTTTACAAATGTCACATAAAAATATATTCGGTATATAAAGCAGTGAGCACAAGTTAAGTGAACAGCAACTGTATGCAAGTCGTAAGAAATGAAAAATGGATATCTTTATTTTTAAAAATTACATTGCAAATGCCACATTTGCCACTATCTAATATAGATATTAAAAATTACGCTCAACATGATTTTTTCGTGGTTTAGATTGTGAACTGTTTCTGCTCGTCTGACAATCTTTTTGTACTATATATTTTTGCAGTTGTGCTTTCATCGGTTATCTTACTGTTTTTAGGTTAAATAGATTTTCTTCTGACGTGTTATAACCTGAATACATTTATTTGCTGAGGACAACGGGAAAAAGTATCTACATATCGGCAATATTTTGAATGAAATATGGTTTCTTTGGTTACGTCCCTATTTGAAAAAATGTGATAAACTCAAAAATTCAATTTTCTATCGATCAGACGGACTGACTTGGGTAAATCTTCTCGTCTTTCACCTTCTATGATCAATGAAGTCTGTATATTTCATGGCTGAACGGCCGCACTGGCAGTTTGGTTTTCGTATATTTTTTTATGATGGGTATTACAAGTAAGAAAGCTATATTCGCTTTAAGATAGATCTTGAACGCCAGCTCCTTACAAAAAATATATACAAATTTTTAAATTTACAAAATTTTGATTGAAAGAAGGGATTGATATTTATTTCAGATTATAAATTAGGGGAAGAAGTGTTTTAAAATTTACGATTTGACTATGTCTTTGGCAGAATTAAACATGTTTATCGGTTTATCACGGCCAATTTGAAGCTCGATCTATGAGTTTATCTTTTGTCGCTGGCGAGATTTCCGAGAACAAAGAGAAGCAAGACACGTATATCAAGCGATACACATTCCGAAAGTTGCCCTTTGGAGATTTCGTGTGTACACGACGTATGTTTGCTGTTACTTAATGCGTAGATTACGTAGATTACTGTTTAGTAGTTACTGCATAAATTAATCCTTTTTCAGTTCTACGACGCAAAACAAAAATGCTAAATAATAACCTTTTCCCCCTCTGCTCAGGCTATCGCATTGTCTTACTTTTTCCCTCTTTAATTATATGAAATTCACGCCATTTCTTCTTTGACTCGGTCAGTCTTCGTATTGTCACATTTTGCTTTTTTTCTGAAAGTACAAAGTGGAACGCATCTTGGTCATTTTTAAAGCCACAGAAACAGCGACTTCAAACAGCAATTTGCAAACACCGACTGCCCAAGAAGCAACGTACCTGACTATATAACGGCAGCTTGTTAACTTAATAATAAAAATTTTTTAAATCAAAGCTAATTTATAGATTTTACGTACAAAAATAGAAATGTAATAAATAATGAATGGAAACAGTTCATTAAAGTAAGATGTATTAGTGGTGGATTCTTGAGCGTTGTTATTATTAGATTATCTACCGAATTGTAGCCAGAACGAGAAAAAATTGCCTTGGGTTTTCTATCTTTCAAATCAAATATATGATTATAAGCACGAGCTATCCCAAAGTTCGCGAAAGAGGAAGTAGCTGTTGCACTAACTGAATTGTTTTTTAGACTGTATGACAAGTGGCACTGTCTTGTTAAAACCACATGACGTGCGCCCGCATCCATATCCTGCAAGTTACGCTCAAAAAGTGTGATTATTACGTCGCGACAGTCAGGACGTTACTGTTGTTGTCCTAGCAGCAGCATTTGAAAAGAAGAAAAACGGTGTTGTAGTCAGAATCTGCACTAAACATTGACATATTATGGAGGGTTTCGTTTCTCAACAATCATGCGAGCATTTTTTGAACCTCAAATGTAAAAATTTTGTTGGCTAACTAAGTTATCAAGATAAGCGTCATCGCCGTAAATGACCCATAATCCCTTCGCCGAGCTCTAAATTCTATACGACTGATGCCAAATTTTTACCTTACGAATAGAAGGAATCATGCTAATAGCCATCACAAAAGAAAAGAGAGAGCAAAGAGAAGAGAAAGTTTATGAAAGAACTCATGGAAAGAAATCTAAAACAAGATAGAGAAAAGTTTTATTTACTATAAACATAAACACTCTTAGATAGGAAAAAAAAAAAACATTTACTTATTTAATGAACTTAATCTTTGGTTTATTAAATAATTGCGAATTTTCCGTGTGTTATCTTTCCTTGTACTCATTACACAAAAGTGAAGTCAAGTTAGAAATCTGTGTAAATTGCATATCGTTCTTGTCAAATTCTTTATTCCTATTCTAGATAGAGTGCAGTCAATAATCAGTAAAGTCGCGTCACGAAAAAAGTTTGCGTTGTGTTTCCCGATAGATGGTCTTAGAATCGCGTAATTTTGATAACATTAGAAAGGCGATACCGAATATATAAATAAAAAAGCAATTACGTTTTCAAAATGAGCCATAATGTTCAACGGATTCATTATATTTTACAATATAAATTCGACCAAGGTGATAACGTTTCGCAGCTATGATGAAGGTATTTTATTTAAACTAGCAGAACGCAAAGGATGGTTTGTTTTCGTCCTACAAATTTTATTCTTAGAGACGAGCGGTGGGTTGGTCAGTCATTCGCTGAGAAAGTCAACAAAATTCTTCAAGAAATTAAGGATGATCACCATGTGTCATCTTTTGGCATTGCTACGCAATCAAAACATGACCAAGAAATGTCTTTGAGCTATTTACGTAAGACTTAATATGGGATCAGTAGCTCTATATTTAATTTAATACGGCGAATATCGAATTCGAATGGGTACTGAAACAACACGAAATGGTGGCATTTTTTAAGATGTTGATGATAGCTGATGAAGCAGATCTACGTTCCAAAGGTAATGCCGTGTGTGTGGATTGGAAGGGTTTCGTTCATCGTGAGCAGTTCCAATCTGATCAGTCGATTGATCTCATTTTTTAGTGTCAATAACTAATGCGAGCAAGGAAGGCTATAGAGCTAGAACGTCCAGACGTGATCAATGGGGAAGGCGTCATCTTCCTTTCCGACATTGCCACATATCTTTAATTACTCGGGAAAAATTGTAAGCACTTGCCTGGAAAATTTTGATTCACAGCACATTAATTGGTTCCGTCCGGGTACCGTTTGGTTAAATCCCTGCAGAAATCTTTGAATGATATAAGGCTTACTTAAAATATAAGATAAATATGTTAAAATTTGAATATCGCAAACTCTTTTCATCTATCATTTAAAATTGCTTCACATTTTTCGCTTTTTTTACTTTCGTTTATTGTAATAATTTATAAGGTTGTGGCTTATTAATAATGAGTTTGACTTTCATTGACTGGCTGGTATCCTAACGTTTAGAGAGTAGCAATATCATTGTCACCGCATAAATTATGCTGCTATTGCTACTGTTATGCTTGAAATCAGCGAACCGATCAATAGACCAACCATTCATAGCAATTCTCTAAACACATAAGTCAACTCTAGTCAACAAGCTCGGCAAGGCACAAAAAAAAATATTACACATAAACCACAAAATTACAAACAGTCAACATCAAACTCTGATACGGTAATAATGTACTTTACGTATAGCGTCATCATTATTAACAGCAGCAGCAGCAGCAAAAGTAAACAAATTTGAGACTAATCGAATCGTATTAACTAACAAACGGCAAATTGAAAACCGATCAAATGTTACAGATTGCGAGAGAGAGATAAAAGTTAAATACGTTTTAAATCCGCTACCGTTGCCGACGTCGCCGTCACTATTTTGAATAGCAATAGAAATGATTTGTTTTTTTTTAAGTGCTTAAGTAGTAAAATGTTCTCAGAATGAATTCATGATAAATGCTTATTATTTATAGATATAATCGTTAGAAATTGACGATAGATTAACGCTAAAGGATTAATAAAAGCAGTAAAGTAATGTAATTTATGGAGTAAAGTAATGCAAATTTATGGATCTCCATGGAGAAGACGTGCGCGTTTTGTTTTTGGTTTTCTTGTGTATGTTTAATCTCTTGTTCATCATAACTATTTAAATGAATGAAATCAAACTCAAGCCAATTCAAATGTAATTGAATGAAATCAAAGTTTAATTGTGTGCAATTTGCAGTTATGTTGGCCACAAATGATCACTATTTGCGGTAATTATTAGAACTGTTTTACTTGCTGATGTAGTTTGTATTAATTTTAAGTTTTAGTTTTCCTTTGTCTCTTTCTTTTTTTACATCGACTACTGAAAGATGATTACATATTAGTTTCGTCGCATCGTTTGTAGCAAAAGGAGTCATCGCATATCATATCATAAAGCCTAATATATTCTTGATATCTTGATTGGATCAGCGTTAGACGAGCTCATGTCGTTTTTGTTTTCTTCCAAACAGTTTTAAAGTGAACAGAAAAATCCATTTGATTTGCTGTTCTGCATGTCGGTCCATTCGTGCGTTGAAAACACCATTAAGTATTCTCATATTAATTTTAAAGTTTTGCCCTTCGCCTTCGTTGATTGAAGAAGCACTGTATTAATCTATCCTTATATCTTGTACAAAAACCCTGTGTCCTTCTGACTGAACATCTTTGCCCAATAAATTGTAGAGCACCGAAATATTATTTTATGCCGGTTTTTTTATGATAAAGATGGTATAAAAGATTCGGCCAAACCCGAATACAATTTTCTCACTTGTTATGCCCATCACTGAAGAATGGGGAGTATACTCATTTTGTTGTAATGTCTGCAACACCCAAGAAGAAGCTTCAAAGGGCCTATAAAGTATATATATTCCTGATTAGCGTGAAATTCTGAATTAATTAAGCAATGTCTGTCCAGCTGTGTGTGTTGTTGACGTTCTCCTGGTCGCAAAAATGAACATATCGACTTTAAATTTGGTAGAAACATTGGAGATGTTTGCACGCACGGTTTATATTGAAAATGAGCTAAAGTGGTCGAAGAACACGCCGATCGTACCATGACCGCTGAGGACACCTCTGTTTTTCAAAAGGGATAAAAAATTGATTCTTGCTCACAAGCTCGCAGTGAAGCGTAAACTGAACGCAAGTCCTTTTTTCTAAACAAAAGATTGTGGGTTTTCGCTCATTACTCACAAATTATAAAAGATAGCGGACTGAAGTTTTTCATATTTACTTTATAAAAAACTCTATTATTTTTGCGCAAAAATGGGTAAAATCGGCCATATTTGCATGTAATTAAATTAGTTTTTTTTGCTTTTTTGAGTTTTTATTATATATATTTTTTATTAATTATAAGGTAAATCAGACAGAATGTTTAAAACTATTTTGTACATTCCTCAAATGGAGATATATTACTTGCCTAAAAATGCGTTCATTCTAAAATAATTATGGTGGGCGTCACGGCGTAGTGGATTAATTTTTTCGTTACAGTACCTTTGATATGGGTATTATATAAAACGACTAGCTAAGAGTGTTACTTCTAAATAAGTATGGTGGACGTCGTGACGTGGTAGATTAATTTTTCTTAACAATACCTTTAAGTGAAGTAAGGTGTGAAAGACCAATTCGATCGCATTCACTTTTTTATGACAATAAATAGAAGCAGGCGGTGCAGAAAATTTTAATGGTGGTAGGTGCGCGAGATTCGGCCCCAGCCGAATACAACTTTCCCATTTGTTTTTTGTTCACTTTATTTATAAAAGGCGCCTTCTTTACTTTAATTTTATTTATTTACTTTTTTGCTATTTGTGGTTGCATTGTTAATTTTTATTAGTGTATGTACGAGTGCCTCTTTTTTCCCTCATGAGTTTGATTACATTATTCAATTAAATTGGTTAGTTTTTTCGCAATTGTTTTTATAGTTGGTACAAATCGTATTTAATTAAAATGCGTTTGTTTTTCTTCAAATATTTTTTTGTTTTGGTTTTTATTGTACACTTCATTATTTGAAATATTTTGAGTAAAGTTTTTTTCAGAAGTTCGGCTCATTAGCTTTTATAGTTTTAGTTATTTTTATTTTATTTATTTCAATGATAAATTTGTGAGAAATGTTAATTAAGCAATGGCATGTTTTAAATTTGTAAAATTTTTCATTAAATTTGTTCAATTTCTATAAACGAATTACATAACCAACAATTTGTAATTAATTCTGCAAAAAAGATGTTATGTTAATATGAACTTTACCCGAAGTGTCATTTAATAAGGGAGTTAGTGAATTTTTCAAATATCTTTGTTTAAATTTTAGTTGTAATGAGTTTTCATTTGATTTTATGCAAATTTCGGTCGTTTTCGATTGATTGCACCCTATGTTACAGAATAATCAATCTCCAATAGTGATTAGTAGGATTGTAAGATCGCATTAGATCTGTTAAGCGTTCTATTTGTAAAAAAGGGATGTTTATGAATGCATTACATCACACTATTTCAGATATATTGTTCAGTTCGAATAAAAATAGAGTTATTTAAACAAATACTACCATATTTACTCTAGAGTTTACTCTAAATTTGTATCACTGCCTGCAACTATTGTAACACCAGACACTTATCAAGAGAAAGAATTGTTCTAAAGGCTAAATCCTGTACGAGTTGCTAGAAAGGGGGCAAGCTGTCAATATAAATATGGCACTGGGACAAACTTCGTGCTTTATACCAACAAGTAAACAATGCTAATATTATTGTGTAAGGACGTAGACCACTGTAGCAGCCCAAAGAAAACACTTTTTTGGCAATTTTTCTTTAATGGAAAGAAAAGTAGCAAAACAATAAGTGCTCGTATGTATGTTGATCAGCGACATTTATTAGTGAAAATGATAAAGTAATGCGAAGTATCAATGCACACAACGATTAAATTCGATAATTTTGACCTTTCCCAACATAAAATAACAGTTTTTCATTTAGTATTACATAGTTATTCAGTGTATACAGACGCTAATCATGGAACGCTTAAAATTGCATTTTCGGACGGAAGAACGGCCTGCAGGACAAAAAAAGTTCGCAGACACGTGAATTTGAAACTCTGCTCAATCTATCAAAAAACTTTCGAAAACATTAGCAAGTGAATCAACTTTTCCTAGACGTGCAAATGCGATGGAAAAGATCTAAAAGGAAGGAAAATGGCTACCATACGAATTGGCTGAAAAGGCCATTTTGAACGTTTCAACATCGCGATTTCATTGGTTGTCAGGTAAAAAATGAAGAGTTTTCTGTGGTGCATTGCGGCTGGCGGTAAAAATAGGTTTCTATTACGACAATTCCAAGCGCAGAAAGTGATGAGTTAGGAGAGAGAGAGTCATCCACATTGACACTGAGGCGGCATATTCATGGCCATAAAGTATTGCCCTGCATACGGTGGTATCAGCAAGGTGTAGTGTATTACGAGCTGCTAAAACCAAATGAAACTGTTACTGCAGATGTTTACCGACGTCGGTTGAAGGGTGTATTGTTGCAAAAAAGACCAGCATGTGCATTGTGTCTTAAAGTTTCACTCATTACGTAAATTTAAATAAATGTTGTAGAACGGACATATGCAGGAGTAGCTTTCATGTAACGGTGTTTAAAATTAATAAAAAATGAATAACCAAAACCTAAGCGTCAGTAATGTTGCAATTTTTATATGACTGGTGGAGCTAATCGAATTGGCAAGTGGAAAAAGTAATGAAGTTAAATTCAGTGTTTAAAGTTTTAGGTTTTTGATTGCAGAAAAAGTTAATTATTACAAGTTCATCAAGGATGAAATTTGAAAAAAAAGCTCAAAGTTTACTGGTAATTTATAAATAAAAGAAATTATTTTATTCATTAAAGTATGCTCCCATATTGTCTACACACTTTTGCCATTTAAGCGGCGGGCTGTTCAGGCCGGTGGTGCGGAACCATGGCGGACAAGTATCTATAAAGTCCTGGAAGACCAGATTTACTGTATTATTCGAATTGAAATTTTGTCCTATCAGAAAGTTGTCCAAATTGCGAAAGAAGTGGTCAGTCAGTAGGAACTAGACCTGATGAGTACAAAGGATAATGAAGAACTCCAACTCCAATTCTTGTAGTTTTCTCAGTCATTTGCGCAGTGTGTGCTCTAGTGTTATCCTGCAATGAGACAGGAGTCGATTTGTTGACCAATCTGGGCTGTTTTTCTTTAAGGTTTATTTTGGCACTGATTACAGTACATTTCTCGTAATGAACCACACCTGCACTAGACTCACCATCAGCTTCTTCTGATGAATACTACGCTTTCAAGTACGTTTTGGTAATTCATCCTTGTTTAACCACTTGGCTGAACATTTGCGATTGTCATATTGAATCCAGTTCTTATCGCAAGTAATTGATTATTCGATTCAAAAATGGATCAGAACCTACTTATCTAACTTTTTCGCTTTCCTGATTCGAGCTAAATGAGTTTATATTGTTTATTTGAGAACACCAAACTTTAGTGATAATTCATAAGCACTTTGAGATGGGTCAGATCCAATGATGAGCTTCAGTACGCCATTATTGACCTTTGATTATAGGCGACTGCGTCGATCATTTGTGAGGTCAAAGTTACCAATGCGAAATTTGGCAAATCAATTCGATACTGTCTGCTGCTTAGTTACACTAGAACCAATACGCTATTTATGGTTCGCGCGGTCTGTGATGCAGTAGTTCCGTGTAAAAACTCGTACTTCATGGCAATACGAATTTCCGACCAATTCGTTATTAAAAGAAAAGTTTTTAAAGAAAGTTAATAATACTTTTTAAAGCTTGGAATAATTTACTTCTACGGGCAACATGTGTAACTTCTTAACAAAAGAAATAGAGCGGTAAAATGTTAGGTCACTGTCAAAGTTAGCAAAATTGTAAACTACAAATTTCATAATTGGCATCCTGATATATAATTTTATTACACACTTTTCGTAAAAACGAATTTTAACAATCCTTTTATGGTATATTTTTAGTAATTAACTCATATAAATGATGTCTTCTTCATCAATTGTATGTGAGGACTCATTGTTTCGATTTGTTGCCAAGGTTCCAGAGTAATCGTGTCTAACAAAAGGAATGACCTTTAGCAGGTCCATAATGTCTTTGATTTTTTCTTGTGTCACCGTTCTAACCATAGGGTATAATAAAAGCTGATCTACATTTTTCAAACTTTGTGGTCTACCTGGTCTCTGCTACAGACTTCCTTATATTATTGGCATTAAATGAGGAATCTTCATTATAAGCACATTTGTGTGAGGAACAGTTTGGACCTTTCTAACTTTTTCCACAGCATTTTAAGTCAATCTCCTGGCGACCCTGTAACTCATTTTCTACTAACGACTGAATTTTCTAGAGGTTGTGTGGAAATAAAAATGTAGGCGAAACATTTGGATTTGGATGTGGCCAGTTTAGGAAAGGCCCAAGCTTTTATTGCAACGATTTACATTAGAGTATGAATTGAATCGAAGTTTCCTTTGAAATAAACAATTTATTATGCAGTTGCCAAAAAAATCATGCTGTTTAATGGTTGTTAAGCTTCACAATTCACGAAAGTTATTATAAACGTAAAAAATGATGTCTATGTCAAGTTGCTTCACACTTAAGTTTAAGATTTTTGGGAAAGTGGAGTTAATCATCTTGCGCAGTGAACTCCTAACGTATTGTACCAACTTTCAAGTGACAAATGATCAAATTACATGCAAACGCCTAATATTTGAGGAGGTTGTTAAGCATGCCTTTAAGTATTAGAAAATAAACTTATCGTTAAAAAATATTAAAAAATGTCAACATCGTGGCAATTGTCTGCCGACATCTTTAGCCCAAGGGGTTCTACGGCAAGCAGCATAACTGGTCCAAATATGAATTTAAGCAAAAAAGCCATTTAATCTACATTTCCATATCTAGCAAAACACGTAGGGGTTTTTGAATTTTTGTTCAATTGGCGAGTGTTTGATTCAAAAAGTGCAATTTTCGACGAAACAAAGTCATCATTTTATTAATAAAAAATGTTTAAATTAACTTATCGAAAAAATCGTACGGGTTTCATTAGAGAATGTTGCTTTGAAGATACAGTTACAAATTTGAATGAACAGGATGAAAATTATTTGAGTTATGCTGATTTCATGATGTGTCACACACATGTGCTTTTTTCACAATAAACCGGTCCGTCCAAGTTCAAATGTTCCTCCTCATTCTGTTTTCTCGACGGTTTTAAGCTCAAAGGTGACTGTGCTGCCGCGTCTGCCAAAGAGAGAGTCGCAGGTTTTACACTTTACATGTTTTGAAATAATGGAGAAGACGGCAAGAAAATGTAAAACTTAAATTGAATTTCACAACCAAATTCAAAAATCACAAATTTTTTATATCTTGACAAAAATATTGAAAGCTTACAAATCGTGCTCAGCTTCATATCCTCCCAACGGTTGTCTCCCTGAAGTTATCCTAAGGTATTTTTGGAAACGGTTTTAAATGAACATAAATACGTTCTGAAGAGATCTGCTAGTGTATTAGAGAGTTTAGTTTAATTTTATTTTGAACAAAGATGGGACTTGTTATTAGTCTTCACCACGGATTGTATATTAACTTTGCGCTATGCATTAGGTGTTTTGCGTTTGTGTTGGAAAAGTAGTTCCCTTATTCCTTATTATAGAGGCATCGCTAAGTTGAGTGTCTCACCTAAATTGTTTGAGCGAATTATTACCCAGCATTTAGCTTTTGCTATCAAATCTTATATTTCTGCATTCCAACATGGCTTTCGGAAAGGAAGATCCACTGTCACGAATCTCTTAGAGTTTACTTGCTATGTTTTTAAGCCTTTTTCTAGTGGCTCTCGCACGGATGTCGTATATAATGATTTTAATAAAGCAGTTGACTTAGTTAACCATAACTTAATGATCTTCAAACTTTATGTCTCTGCCTTCTCTTCCTGCATAGTGAAATGAATAACCTCTTCTCTACATAGCAGATGTTTCCGCTTAACTTCGTGAACTCGGATGAGTTTCCCGTGACGTCTGCGGTCCCTCAAGGCAGCGATTTAGAACCTCCTTTTATTTAACGGAGGTCATTCAGTACTGAGTATTTCATTGATTCTCATAATTTGGTAAACATTGGCTCGTTCATCGATTTAGAGGTTCTATTCTATTCGACCAAAGATTACGTTTTAATTTGCGCGCTGAACTCCATTTACGTAAAGCAAGGTCCGCGCTTGGTTCCATTAAGAGGTGGTCTAAAAAGCTGAAGGATCCTTACATTACAAGAAGGCTATACATGTGCTGAGTTAGACCAATACTCGAGTATGCCTTTGGTGGTTTCCTTCCTATAGGTGTTATGTAGGTTCAATTGAATCAGTTCAAAAGCAATTCTTGCTGTTCGCCCCCGGGAATCTGGGTGGGGACTCGCTTGTCTCTTTGCCTTGCTTCTGTTAATTTTACCGTCACTGCAGAAACATAGGTTTGTTCTTGGTGCTTTCTTCTTAATTAAATTAATTGTATTAATGGTACTATCGATTCGACCAGATTACTTGGTGGGATAACCTTCAATGTCCCTAACCGCTTCTCTAGGCACTTTGTGTTCATTAAGCTGAATCAATATAAATACAATTATGGGCTGTTTAACCCGTTTAGAATTGTTTACGGAAACCTAAATGATGTCCATCACTTAATAGCAATATCGGATTCCTTAAAGTCTATCAAAACGACTTTGCTTGATGTGTGCAACTTGCCTTTGTCGTATTTAAACCAACTTTTAATCTTAACATCTCATAATGATTCCAAAATTAATAAGTGTTGTTTTTTGCATTGATTGCTTTGAGTTTGCATGTTTGCGATGGGTTAGGGGTTCACTTATAACTTGGATCTTCCCCGGTTGTGGCTATGCCTCTTTGCTATCTGGGTATATGCTTTTTTTTTCTTTTGTTTTTCTTTCTCATTTATTTATGCACGAATTGTTTGTGTGTTCTTTTTTTTTCTGTTCTTTAGTTCTACTTATATACTTTATACTAGTTTGTTATATTAATTAGTATAAGATTTACTTCTAAGAGTCAATTGAATTCGACTGTAACTTATTTTATCTGCGTTTCAGGTGTGAGTTTCTTTTTTTTAACTTTTCTCTTCTTTGTAATAGCCGTTAATAATATTTAGCATAAGATTTATATCTAAGTCTTAATTTAATTTGGCTGTTCATTAATGTAAACTGAATTTTAGGTGTTAATAAATTAATAAATCCCACACTCACAATTTAATCTTGCTTGTATTATTCGTTTATCTAGTTGCTGTCTGACCGTGAAATCTTTGTTCAATATATTGATCGCATTTTTTGACAAATTTTAACAAAACTTGGTGCACTGATAACAGTGATGTGAAGAATTTAATAAAATAGTTGAGGCAAATTTATGAACCTCTTCTCGTATAGTCGCTTCCAGGAAAATTAAATCTTCGTATCGCGAAACAGGCTAACTTAGCTTAAAAATTGGCTGTATCGCATTTGGATCATGTTTGTTCTATATGAAGCATTTATATGACAAAATTGTCCAACTTACATCTCATACGATTACATATCTTACGACGAAAATTGGTCTGAGAGAGTAATATCACATGAAAATTAAGTACAGCTAATGTGTGCCTAGTAGATCTATTTTTTGGATTCAACTCCGTTTAAGGATCCTTATCAACAGTAAATACTCATACGGCAACATGTACATATCATCACATATCATCATCATTACGTTGATGACAGACATCAACACATTTAATTTTTTATTATAGTCACACATTCCGGAAATATCAATGGGTTTTTATAGTTTTTGTCGTAAATAAGTCCGATTAAAGTTTTTGCAAATTGTTTGCTCTTCTGTTGGCTAAACGTTATAATCGTATATTTTCTTTAAAACAATATCACCGAAGAATGGGGAGTATATTCATTTTGTCAAAACGTTTCGAATACTCAAAAGTATACATATTTTTGATCAGCACCAAATTCTGGATCGATTTATGCATGCCCATCTGTTCCTTTGCGTAATGTCTGTTATAAAGGTTCTTCTAACCGTAAAAATTGTGCTATCGGCTTAAAATTTGGCAAAACATTGGAAATTCTTGTACACAGGTTGGTATTAAAAATGGGCCCCACTGGCCGAAGGAGCTGCCTACAGTATATGGCCTTGTTTTCCAAAAGATATAAAAAATTTATTTGTTGCTCATTACTCATAAACTACAACAGATAAAGCTACGAAAATTTGGATGTATATTGTATGGGCGCTGCTTGAGCGAAAAAAGGGAAAAACTTGACCGCGCCTACCTAATATTATATCATATCAAGATTTAATTGTTTTGTCAAAACCCTTATAAACGCAGAGAAGGAAACTTCAAACACCCGATAAAGTATATATATACTTGAGAAGTGTCAAATTGGGAATATACCTAAGCATGTCCGTCTCTGTTTGTTGCTCCATCTGCCTGTTTTCACAAATGTGTACCATCTGCTGTACACATTCTCCTGTTGCAAAATTAGATACAACGCCCAGCCACTTCTGCAATAAAAACTGAAAATATCTTTACTTTCCTCGTTTTTTGTTCGTTAGTCATGAACCATAAGAGATTTACGACATAAATTTCAACTTTTATTCAAAAAAATACAAAAAGTCTATCACACGAGTATAACTTTCTTACTTCTCATTTTAAACAACAGAAAGGATTGAAGCAAAATTAATGATTCATCTATAGGAGCCATAGTGTAATAGCAGTTACAGATTGATTGAAATGTTTTTTTAAAGCAAAACTATCCGTTTCATCAAACAGTAATGTAAAACAAGTGGAAACATTCTAGTCGAGCTAGGCCGACTTTTAAATACCATACAAAAAATTGTCTAACACAATTCTTATTTTTGCCGTAGAAAACAAAAATTATATCCTTTGTCTATATAAACTTACTATTACGGAACTGTATATTAAAAATTAGACCTCTTTGAAAGTAAAGGCTTACTTTCCGTAAGAACGGTTGTGCCCAAAAAAAAAATTGTGGTACGTAATCAAAATTCGGCATAGTTAAATTGTATACTCTTGTATAGAGTAGGATCCAAAAAATAGACCGGGATGGTCCAAATTTGCTACGGTTAATTTTTTTACCTTAAATTACATTTTTGTCGTATGAACTTTAGTTTTCGTTATATAAATGGGGGTTTAAAAATTGTCCCACCCGGTGCAGAGTTTTCATACCGAAATATCATTACTTAGGCACTTTTGTCGAGAAATTTTGAAAATTGAAACTTTCTCCATAGAACGACATTTCAAAATAGTGCGTTATATTGGGAGTAGTCGAAAAAGTGGACCAATCCAAATCATTTCCAATAGCGTTTGTCCTTGAGCCAAAACACGTCAGTGTACCAAATTTTATCAAAATATTTCAAAAATTGCGATCTGTAGCTCGAACACAAATTTACATCGACAGACATCAGACGGGTAGACCGACAGACAGGCCTAGAATGATTTTCTGAATCGCTCGGTATAATGAAAGTTGAGTCTATCTTAAGCGCCTCTATCTGTTATACACGTCCGCACAAACTTAATATACCCTCTGCAGGTAAATGTACCTTTAGAAGAAAAACAGTTTTTTTTGTCATCAGTACTATAATAATAATTGAGCAATAAATATCAAATTAACAACGAATGAAAACAGTTTATTCGGCCAATATACTATGTTGTAATGTGCGCATTGACATCTTCATGAATAAAGTTGCGTCAATGATGGATTTTATTAAATAGCATGCGTTACAAAAAGGCTACACATGGAATTGATCAATACTTGAATAAGCCTCGTTTGTGTGGTCTTCTTCCTGCAGATGTTATACAGATTTCGCTGGAAAGCAATTACTGCTCTTTGCTGTTAGGAATTTGAGTTGGGGCCCGCCTATCTCTTTATCTCCTTATGAAGCTTTTGCATGGTTGCAACAGCTTAAGGAGGGCTCACTTCCAACTCGGATCTGCATCGACGGCGAATGCGGCTCTATGCTAGATGTGTGCACGCATATTTTTTTTTTCTATTGTTTTTTTTTATTTTTCTTTATCCACTTTGTAATAGTTTAGTCATAATACTTGACATAGGAGTTATTTCTAAGAGTTAATCGGATTTGGGGATTAATTTATTTTAGCTGAATTTCATGTATAAGTAAATATACATAAATGTTAAAGAGAAATACCGGACCACGATAAAAGAGGAACACAAATGTTGTGCTTTAGCCGCAGCAAATGATCAAAAAGCATAAAGTAATTTTTCCCCCTCTACCTAACACTTTTGAAATCTTGAATATTTCAAATAGCATCTTAGGAAATTGAAATATTGAATTAAATAATTGGAGTAGCTCAGAGCTAAGAAGTTGAGTTGAAAGTTCTAACTTAAATTTTGTATTATTCGCTAATAAAGTCTGCGTATCAAATCCAAAAGTGAACTAAATTGGCCAAAACGCTCGTTTGCAATTAGTAAAACACTACGGGCTACGCAAATATGATCGCCAGTTTGCACTTAATTTCTATAGGGTTCTGTTAACTTGTAGAAAAATATGATTTCATGTAATATACATACGTAGCGAAACTTCTAGGAATCACCACGACAAAGGTTACATCCGCGGCTAGTGATACCGTAGCTATCATGTAAAAAATTCTATAAACTCTCCATAATTGCAAAAAATAATAAAATACAAACCCCAAAAACATCCCTTCTAAAGGTGATGGGAATACGGAAATACAAACTAAGTTGGACCGACACGTGTTCATCGAAAGAAAGTCAAGCCCACAAATAAGTGATGAAAATGCTGCCAAAATATTTACATCGAAACCGAATATTCAAAGGAACACAGCAGGTAATAAATTTTCATTGTTTACAGAACATGAAAACGACGTTGACAATAAAACAATACGCCGAATAACACAGCAAAGGTCAAACACGCTCAATAAGTCGTCATTTCAAGTAGCTGGTAAAAACAAGTTCCACGTAACAGGAGTACTTAGAAGAAAGGACCCAGAAACAAAAATTGAGCTTTACTCGAAAAATAATTATTCGGCAACCGTAAAGGTCCTCGATAACCTAATCTTCGTCATTAAAGGTATAAAGAGCAATACCCTACTATTAATACAGGCGACGACTATCTGCCTTACAGAGTTTAATCCAAACGTGGCAATTCTCTCGGTGCGCAGCCCTCTACGTGCTTCTCAAGTCTGGGTAGGAAATTTATATCTGCAGGTGGCTTTAACGTTAAACACACATACTAGAGCTGAAGAGTTATCTTCCCCACAGAAAGGCAACTATGCACAGCAACAACGAAGAACAAGTTTAATTTAACCTCATGCGGTCAGCCAGCATATTGATTCATCTATTTCATTAAAGTCCCAGGCTTGATCGATTTCGCGGTGACAAAAGGTATTAGCTTTGTGTAGTTCCCTATTTGACCTTTTTCACCAATCCTCATAGAAATAAACTCTCTGGTCCAACCTATGCAAATTAAGTCACACAAACTCTCAAACAAAAACACAAACTGTTCACATGTACTCACGGATATTCTGTTGAAAGATGTACAACATTGATGCTTGAAAGAATTTTAATGGCACGTTGAAAAGCGATTGAATTGACAACAAAACAATTCGATGGTAAATAAAGTATTAGTGATACTTATAAGAGTCCTACGAGTATACAAAAATGAATACAATAAAATCGCACCCTCAGAAGACAATGGCAAAAAAGTAGATCACCACTTTTGAAGTAACCTTTGTTGCAGCCCACTAGGAAGTTAAAAGCTAAGCTTAGCGGCCAAAGAGAAAAGGAGTTACAACCAAATCTTGAAAATTGAAATGTTCATTCCCTGCACCCATATAATTTTTGGAGGGCAAGGAAAGATTTCAACGCGTAATGATTCCAAGTGCAATTTGCACAACTCAACCACAGGCTCCTACAGTGGCTCGCGAATTACCACAATATGCTCAGGAAAAGATAAAACATTAGTTGCATCTTACGGACCCATAAGTTTATTGTCTGTTATTTCTAAGCTATTTAAGCAATATAACTGAACATCTGATAATAATATATATGTATATATGAGTATGTCACACTAAACGAATGACAAATAAATTTTCGACAGAGTAAGAGTTGAATATATAGTAAACTTAGTAGGGTTGCTCTGAGCAATATCACAGAGATCCTGCAAGTAGAATGCAGACTCAAGCCGATTTTTTTTTGATTTTGCGAGTTTTTATGAGTTTTTGGTATGTTAGGTTTAACAAAAAATTTGCAGATATGAAAAAGGATATACAAATTTGTGACCCACTGTAGAGCTGATGGCACACGTCTTATTATTATATACGCACATAACGGGGGTATGAAAAGAACAAAAAGATGGAAGAAAATGTTCTCGGAATATATTTATGAAATTTATGAAAATAAACAAAAATAGATGCATATAACAGCTTCACTTAACTGTTTATCAAAGTGATTAGATTATAGCGCAAAAGATTGCAGCTTTTTTTATGATCTACGCACGCGTATATTTATTATTGTATTAAAATAACAGTATATTAATAACTTCGCTTCAATTCGCTCTATTTTTGAAGTCTCCATTTTGACACTTACTTTGGCGGTTTTCATTACCAAACAATTCTCTTTTACAATAGAATTGATGCTAGACGCTTTGACTGTGCTATTACTTAGGAATACCAAATTTGATATGCTTACAAAGCATTTGACCGAAAAAGAAAGTTACAAGCTCTTAGGCCAGAAAAAAGAAAGTGTACAGAATTAAAGTGTTTCCAACTGCAAAACCAATAATCCAAATAAATTATTTTCAAATTATCCACATGTAAATAGCCATGATTGAACTCTTGCTGATACTACTTGAGAGACGTTCTTTAATAACTCTTCAATTCTCGTTTTAATGTTTCCCAAAAATGATTTACTTAGTTTCTTTATTTTATAGCACCACAAGAGAAAATCATCGAAAATAACTTTTTGCTCTTCTGAACATTTTAGAATTCCCGTCCTTAAGGGATTAGATTTATATTCACTAATTATATTAAATTTGCGCATTCTGCTCATTGCTGTGACATTAGCGTCGGGTTTATTCCACGTTAATAGTCGTATCCCAACCCCAAGCCAGAAGCAAAATGATGCCATACATCAATATGTTGGGACATTGCATGGTGTAACATCTGTTGCAATTGTAACCCTGTAGTGGTTTGCTAACGTCAGCGACTGTTAATGATGGTCGTAAAGAGCAAAGTTGGCATACATGAAATATTGGACGGAAGAACGGAGAAAAAAGAAAGGAGAATAACGAACTTTTCAAGTTCTATGCCACATATTATTAAAAAAATAATCAAAAAACACCTACCATAATATTAAATATACTCCTAAAAAAACACAGGCGCAGAAAGGCAAAACAATGCATAGTTCCCATCGTACGTGTTGCAGCTGTTCTTTATACGTTAGTTTCATTACTTACCTTCTCGCCGAATTGGAATTTTTTTTTCAATTCTTGATCATTACTCTTGAAAGAAGAAAGGAACAAATCTCTTTAAATTGCATTATCGATTTAAAAAAATGTTCGCCGAAGAGAAAATTAAAAAAATTACTGTATTACAAATCAAGGAATATTATTAGAACTATACTGTCAAGAAAAAAGTATTAAAGCTTCTGAATAGGTTTCGCAGTGTTCCAAATTAAGAGATTTGTTGAAAAAAACAATGCATCCTAATACACAATACAGCAATTGCTACGCGAATACCTACTAAAATTGAACAAAATATTGGGAAACGAAAAATTGGGCGTGAATGTTAGTTTGATGCCAGCACTGCCAGAACATCAACGTAATGACAATCTCTTACGCAACTCGATACGCAAACTCATATATGCGCGTACTACATCAACATTTTGCAAACAAATTATGCTGGAATGGCGCACATTGTCGTGGTTTAATTCGATAGCACTTTTTTGGTCCATATTTAAAAAGTAAATTTTTCTGGACAGGAATAACACGCAAATCAATTCTTGACAAACTCCCGGACAATGCTTTATTAAGTCTCAATTATGGAGAGCAAAGGACTGAATTGTGTGGTCGATAGTAGAACTTCTTCATTCATATATTCGCCTATCGCAAAAAAATCAATATATATAAGAAATCTTGCGGACTCCTCCAGCTGTAGATTAAATTCTCTTCTTAGACTCCAGTTCGCACAATTTACGCCACGTGTTACACTGTCCTCTAAATTAAAGATACTTCGTGAGAATGGCTGCATGTTGCCATTTTTTAGTATTTTTGAGAAATAATTTTTTTCCATACTAACCTCCAAGAATACTATTACTTTATTACATTTTCTTCCATCCAAAAATTTTCAAAAAAAAGTCTGTTGAAGGCTGTCACAGTGTCTTTCCCGTTAACGCTGTAACATGTTTTTTAGTTGATACCATCTAGTGTAGTGAAAGCTTTTCAATCAGCTAAATGGAACTTGTTGAGAATATTTGTGAAATATCTAACACATCCGTTAATAATTCTCATAATTGCATTTTCTAACAAAAAAAAGTTCATATTATTCTTAAAAAGCGTAATTTTCAAACTTCGCCTGCTAAAACCTCATCTTTACGATCATTTTTACGAATTTGCTTCTTTCAAAACAATCGAAAAATCGCAATTGTGATAGGAAAAAGTGCTTGGTGTTACTGCACTTCTCTTCCGAAAACAAAAATTTGTCGGGGGCTTGCTAATTTCAAATCAGGAATTGCTACATCAGAAAATATAAAAAAAACTGCAATTTATTCTCAATAACCGAAAAGTGAAGTTGCAATAAACAGCTGACATGGATGTCAGCTATCAAAGACACTGTGTCCGATATTTGGTGCGAAATTCGGTTCCTGAAATAGCGGTTTTCCAAATCATTAATACATTTGTTTACAGCGCAGTAGAAGTGCATTGTCGTAACCTGATGGTTCCGTATTCTCTCTGAATTGTAATTCGGAATGACAATGCAACATATAAACTACATAGGCGTTAACTATTTCCAATAATACGTTAGAAATGGATCGAGTTACTGCGTCTTGGTCTTTTTTGCAATTGCAATCCAGAGAGGCAAGGAGCCCAAGTCGAATATCACTTGTTTTTTTTTTTTTAGGCTGGAATTTAGGTCGGTCTCATCAAAGAGAATAAAAATCGCGTAATAAATATTGTTTTTTATATCCCAGTATGCCTGAGTCCGACCTGTCGTAATGAAAATTCGCACCAGAAAGCTCCAGCGTCTATAAATAGTTTGCAAAGACAAATTTTGGTACACTAAATGAAATATCTATGAAAATTTCACATAAAAACCAGTAAATATGGAATAATGTACAAAATTCTCGGTGCATGGAGAGTGTCGTCTTTATAATTAGGAACATTTTGTTTATGCAAATTTTACAGACATGCGGAGACGTCTTTATTGTGTGAATAATTAAATTACGTTTTCCAGTTAACAATTTGTGGTCATCAGTGAATGTTATAACGCGAATTAAATTTTTTCTTGTTGTTTTGAAAATGAAGAAAATCATGAATCCTTGTGTTCGTGAAGGAAAACTGGTAGACGTTTCTTTTGTTTCCAGTAATATATAGGCTTGGAATTATTCGCTGTAATCGTGTGTAATAGAATAATATTTAAAGTTTTGTTTTTATAGCCCCTTATACTTCATAACGACGTGTTCCGTTTTACGACAATTAGGGATGATTTAGAAAACTAATATAAGGATACTTGTTACTATGTGTGTGTAAACTTCACATTCGCTTTTTATCCGCAAATATGGATTACATTTTGGTTTTGTTTTTTTTAAGATTTACGCCGAAAATTTTAATTATTTAGATAGAACTGGTTAGAAATATAGAGCGAAGAATAATAAAAAAAAATTTTATAACAAAGGCATGGATAAGTGTACAACTTCTGTTGATCTTTATAATCGTGCCTCATGGCGAAGTTTTACCCTTCATCTTTTTGCCTTTGTTACATTGCGGTATTTTTTTGCCGTATATACCAATACTATGATAGTTAAGTGTCGGTTGGTTTCATTTTGGCATTTCTTGCTTAAAATGCAGCAACATTTTTAGTAGAATTTGCTATTTCTGCACTTGGATTTGTTTCCAGTCCATTTTTTTAGAATATACAACGCTATTAGAGAGTGCACCTTTAAATTCGGCCCTCGCAAAATTTTGTTTTCAATAACATCATTTTTTCGTCCGTTAAAGAGCACGTTAATTGATTAATGACTTTGCTGGTATGAATTGCGAGGTTTTGTTTTGCTTGTATTGTCATGCTTTGAAAGTACATCGTACATGGTGTACGTTCTCAAGTTAATCAAGTCGTCTAGAATTTTATATGCAAGTAGTTTCGGCCATATGTACGCCATAAACTGTTTGTAGAGATTTCCATTTCGTGGAAATGGCTTATAATTGACAAATTTGGCATACAAGAATTATTCTCTTTTTATCTATTGCTTCGCTGAATTTTATTGGCATTACAATACTATATAAATATTATAGAGAGACTACAGTTTTTTCACGATGCGATCAATTATGTGGTTACAATGAACTCAAATTTCACTAATACACCTGGAATGGACGTAATGGAAAATTTAGTACAATTTGCAAAGATTGTTGAATTTGTGCAACAAGGACAATGGCTAATGGCAAGATGCGATCTTAAGAAAGACTAGGTGCTACCAAAGAATAACATTCCTATTGTTTTATATCATGTTGTAAGCAGTGCTTTCGTTAAAAAGAAAATATAATATATGTGTATTAACAAAAGATTCGATTCAAGTGAAGAATATTTTTTTGTTATTTCTTTTATCGCTTACGACACTTACATTTCATTTTTATTTTTACACAATAGTTATCGTACTTTAAAATATTGCAGAAATATATACTTTTTTTTTTTACAAAATTTTAGTTCGTTTGCATTGTTGTCGTCTGTCCATTGATAAATTAACGTTTACGCAAGTATTTCGTAAATAAATATTTTTGATAATTTTTTATAAATTTTTATCTAAACAATTATTATAAAGATAATACATCATTTTTTTTACTTAATCCTGTAAATGTCGGACTTATATCAATTTTATATGACTTTGAAAAACATATAACATCGTTTCTGATATCAAATTAGAGGAGGCTTTCAGGAACATTATATCTTGCTCAAAAATTGTTATGCTTTTCCATTAGGACAAGACAAAAGTGGAACACCTTTTGCAGGCGATTGCAGTGTGTATAGAAACGATTGTAACCATACAGGTAACGAGCCTTCTTATTCGAGTTGTGCTCAGGGCTACCCAGGAAGTCCCTTTCCAAGAAAACTTATCAAAAAAAATTCTTGGCCGTTCGTATTTTCGTTGAAATTATATTTTTATTGTTTATGAGGAATTTGAATATTTCTGGTTCTTATAATTAGGGTATACTGTAAGCGATTAGAGATTTGTGTAGACGGGAAAGAAAAACCAGCGTGGTGTTTCGTGACTCGACTGTTCAGTTCTTTCCTTCCATATTATTTTCCGCATTTCATCCATACCGACTTCTGCGAGAAATTCTACAAAAATGTTCAGGAGATGTTACAGCAGCCAACGTTGAGTCAATAGGGCCACTCGTCCGCTCCTACCTGCATTCTCTTTGCTTTTATTGTCCCTAACCGTTCGAAACAACGTCGAAGAGAGTGGTTCCATCCGTTGTTCGAGGATGACGACTAAGCTGAGCCTGCCATCCCCTATCCGTAAAGTCCAATAGTCCTATCTGTTATTCAGGAATACAGACTAAGCTGAGTCTGCCATCTCCTTTTCGTGAGTCAAAAAAATATCCCTGTCGGTAAAGTCAAACACAAAGAGATATTTTGTCCGAGATCGCTTACCTCTTTGGCTGCTGTAACAGAAATAGAAGACTGAGTGTATTGTGACACGCTCTTTTATAGCCGCGATTACCACCATTGTCCCGTTACATAGTTGTTCTCCATGTGCCTGTTACAGGCTGGCACGCATTATACAATGCGTGTGCTACAAGATCAATATTTACTTATGCACATATTTTAATAATGCTGTTACGTATATCTTATATTAATGCTATCTTACGTATGTGTTAGAATATGCTTATTACTTACAATTAAAACGTGTGGACATACATGTGTGGAAACTATTTCACAATGTATAACCGTTAATCCCTACATAGCAAGAACAATTCAATTTGCTAGCCTCAGCAAGTAATACTTCAGAAATAAGAGTAGGTACCAAAATATATAGATCGTCGTATGCCTATGCGAAAAAACTCAATGTACCATCGTTAGCATATTAACGGAACCCTTAATAAACGTTTACGTGTATGATTTTATGTGTGACACCAATAAGTCTAAACCACAAGACCGTTTGGTATGTGCTTATGCATGATATGTAGCACTTATAGTGAAATATATGCATTGGAACTATGGGTCCCTAATTAATGTGAATAGTAATCCCTAATTAATGAGAACAATTATTCCTTCTTAATGAGAACAGTTCAATAGACTAGTCGTAGTTTAGAAATAAAGAAGTGAACGTGTTAAGTGTATGATTCGCTTGCGAGGAGCGAAAATAAATATAGAGCATATGGCTCATTTTGTATATGCCTATATATAAAATAATGAAATATATTAGAATGCGTGTCCACAAGTAACCGTTTCGGTCCATGATCTCGTGTGTGACACAATGGATATAACATAGAAGGCAGTTAGATATATTCCTATGTGTGTAACGAAAACTACCACAAATGTAATTGCAAGTTTTTGCACGTTAACTTAACTGTTAATGTACAAGTATATGATTTCGCATATAGCAAGCATGAGAATGCTAACAAATATAAATATAGAGAATCCGAGATCATTAGGTATGTGTTTATACGTGTAATATATTGGAATGTGTGTCAAACATTTCATGTACCATCCCTAGCATACTGACAGAACTGTTAATAGTCAAGTGAAGTTTTTCGGTACGTAATTTTGCCTAAAACACCAATAAGTGTAAACCATAAGACCGTTAGGTATGTGCCTTCGTATAATATGTATGCTACTTATAGTTGAAATATATCATCATATATATATGGGAACGAAATAAATTTCTGACCGTTAATCCTTAAATAATAAGAATAGTTCAATAAGCTAGCTGTAACTTATTAACACTAAACCTACCGTGCGCGGTCAAATGACCGTTTTTAAAATTTCGTTTAAAATTTTTCGCATACAACGTTACTGTATAATCATGTAACTTATTGAGTTTTCCTAAAATATGCATACAAACTATTTTTTACTATTTACAACTTTTTTTATTGTTTACTTTCCGAAAACAAACTAT
>KK499891.1:538025-632618 GCA_000688715.1 Glossina pallidipes
ACCGGAAATCTTGCCAAATAAGATATTGTAAAATGAATGAAACAAATAAAGTTTGTATAGAATGTAGAAAATACGTATGTGGACAATGTGCAATACAAAATGCTGTAATTTGTAAAAACTGTGATGAAAATGCATGATAGTAAATAAAACATACAACATCGAAAAGCGGGGAACGAGTTTTCATTGTAGCATCAGAAAAATATTTTATTTACTATCTACTTTACTAAGATACATATGTTTTTACATATGCGGTCATTTGACCGCTCATGGTAGAAATAGGTATACATGGAATGTCGGTAGGTTTAGTGTTAATAAAAAAAAACTGAGCGTTGAGCTAAATGATTATACATATAGAAGCAAAACAAATATATAGGTGTATATGATGTCCACTTAATAGTGGGCATGTTTCGCAAAGGTTTGCAACATGTTTCTA
The DNA here is from genome assembly GCA_000688715.1 of Glossina pallidipes. Classification (NCBI taxonomy): domain Eukaryota; kingdom Metazoa; phylum Arthropoda; class Insecta; order Diptera; family Glossinidae; genus Glossina; species Glossina pallidipes. The sequence goes on from KK499891.1 coordinate 538,459, forward strand.
AAGAGCATTGTCACATGTTTCACTAGGAAAAGATTGATAAGCATATATTTACACAAGCGCAAATGTACTGTTATAAACCGAAATATGTTTCGAGACATAGAAAATAATAAACGGACTATACGTACAAAGTATGTTGCCTAGTTCTAATACAATGGATTTTTTTCTTTTTCTTATTATTTTACTTCTACAAATAAATATGGATTACCATAGGCTTGTACGAGAGAGGATCTATATCACTATAGTGTACAGGAAAATACGAATATCAAAGGGAAGATATTTTACACAACTATTCTGCCCTTACGCTCAGGAGATGGTCAAATAAGAGGTACTTATTACAGACCACCTACTTTTAGTCCAGTGAGGGATACTTCGCAGTATGGACGGACAATTAAGCAAACACAGGGAGCAAAACGCTTCCTTACAAGTTAAAATTCTAGCGTGATGATTAAACGGCAATGACTCATAGTAATTGCTATTCTTACCATGAGACTTCGTCTGGGAAGGTTCACCCAACAATTCCCGTTATTAAAAAACTGGCTGTTTAGTATGCGAATTCCATACCTAGAAAAAAAGATACAATTCTTCGTCAAAATTAGATATAATATATTAGAAGAATTGTTACTAAATAGTTTTTATGAACTCTTCTAATTAAAATAAACAGTAGGTTCGGTTTTAAATGGAAAAACTTATCTTAATACTTATACGGCTTCGATATAATGGCATTTGGCCGCACCAAGTATCCAAGTATATGGTATGTGTATTTCTTGATTTTATCTGCACGCTTTCAAAATTCATTTTTCGAACTTGACTGGTAACGTAGATCACAACAGCCAATTGCAGTAAGGAATCAGTAAAACACAGCTTTTGCGTATAGGGATCATCAATCAACATGCGTTCATAATTATTGTGTATGTTTATATTTTTTGAATTTCGATAACATACTTCGTGGTATGGAGAATAGTTGGTTTATAATAATTGCCTATAACAACATCTAATCCCTATTAGAGTTTCTCTAACGTACTTAAGTGCTTGTTCGTCTGTTTACAAGTTCTTCGTAAACATTAGTGGCAATTTTAACATTTGCAAAAACAAGTAGAATCATTATAGTCTGGCATGGCCGACTATTAGATACCCTACATCACTGGGCCTAGTACAGCCATTAATTCGTTTTGGTAATTGTACAACAAAAATTACACATCATTATCGTGCCAAGACAAATTTTTCATGGCAGTGCGCTTATTGGAGAATGCATAAAACATCACAAGGCGTGATCCAACTAGAGCAAACTTTCTATCGAAGCCTAGTAACATTTCGCAGCTTCGTTGTGCCGAAACAAATATTGGATATAAATTCCACTTTAATCAAATTAATCAAAAGTTGATTTCGCTAACTACCGATCTAAAATTTGATGCACGTAAAGCAAAATGGCAAAATCGATTATTGGACAAAACTGCAACTATCAACAAGTTCCATGTCTGGTGAGGAGCATAACTGGTTTCATTTATTTGTAGTGTCGTAAAACATTTGTAGGAAAGTGAAGTTTGAACGGCTGGACATCTTATTTGCAAACGGGCTCGAAAGGGCAACAAACTCGTTTACAACAGAAGTATTAATATATATAATAGGAGCTATCTAAATTTTCAGTTTAAAAATGATCCTGCTTAGTCAACCGAGAAATCCCCAGACCAAGATACTTTGTTATTTTTATGCGTTCCCGTCAGGTGATAGTGGGCATTCAGGATATGTCCTAAAGTGTATAGAACTTTTTACTTTATCGATTTACGCGTTGATAAAACCGTTATGAACGCATTGTAATGTCAACACGAGGAGTTAATAAATATATATTCATATAATTAAGCAATATAGTTTTTTGTATGTTGTACATGAAGTAGGTTAATTTTATTTATTATTAGCTAAATTTTGTATTTATATTTACTTTTAAATAATCGCTTTGTTTGTTTTTAGGGCTCAAATATTAGAGCAGGAAATGCGTAATCCATATAGTATATGCAATGTAGACTGTCTGCTAGACACAGTCACAGCATTAGTTAACGATTGTGATCATGAGTCTTTGAAGCGACTAAAAAATATCGAAGCGTATGCTACAAAATGTAAGTTGTATATATATGTATATGTGGATTTGGTATACTATTATCGCTTAAATGTTGACTATTTCTGCGATTATTTGAAATCGTCTAAATTCCAACAAAAATTTCCATTCTTTATGTAGACAAATCTCTCGCACAACAAATCTGCCAACTTCGTATGAATGTCGATGATTTTCATTTTATTAAGATTATTGGTGCTGGTGCTTTTGGTGAAGTGCAATTGGTTCGGCACAAAACTTCGCGGCAGGTATATGCCATGAAACGCCTTTCGAAGTTTGAAATGATGAAACGTCCTGATTCAGCATTTTTTTGGGAGGAGCGTCACATAATGGCTCATGCCAATTCTGATTGGATTGTTCAATTGCATTTTGCCTTTCAAGATCAAAAATTTCTGTATATGGTTATGGATTATATGCCGGGTGGTGATGTTGTGTCGTTAATGTCGATGTATGAGATACCTGAGAAATGGGCAATATTCTATGCTATGGAAGTTGTTCTGGCCTTGGACACAATACATAACATGGGTTTCGTGCACCGTGATGTTAAACCCGATAATATGCTGTTGGATCGTTATGGGCATTTGAAACTGGCTGATTTTGGAACTTGTATGCGTATGGGATCGAATGGTTTAGTAGTATCTAATAATGCCGTTGGTACTCCTGACTATATAAGTCCGGAGGTCTTACAGTCCCAGGGAGTGGATAATGAGTATGGGCGCGAATGTGATTGGTGGTCGGTTGGCATTTTTTTATACGAGATGTTGGTAGGCGATACTCCGTTTTATGCGGATTCTTTGGTGGGCACTTATGGTAAGATCATGGATCATAAGAATTCCTTAAGTTTTCCAGCTGAAGTGGAACTTAGTGAAAGCGCAAAAAGTCTAATACGAGCATTTCTTACCGATCGCACTCAACGCCTGGGTCGCCATGGTATTGACGAAATAAAGGCCCATCCCTTTTTTCACAATGACACTTGGAATTTTGATAATATTCGAGAGAGTGTGCCACCAGTGGTACCAGAGTTGTCGTCTGACGATGATACTCGTAATTTTGAGGATATCGAGCGTGACGAAACACCTGAGGAGGTATTTCCAACACCCAAGAACTTCGATGGCAATCATTTACCTTTTATAGGCTTTACCTACACTGGTGATTATCAGCTATTGAGCAATGACACTGTTGATGCTGAAGCTAAAGAAGATATAACCAATTCAGTAAATCATAATCATCGTCATAGACCGTCGAATTCGAGCGAAATTAAACGTTTAGAAGCTTTGCTGGAAAGGGAACGCAGTCACGCCGAGACTTTGGAAAAGCAAGATAAAGCTTTGAGACAACAATTGGAACTGATTACCAAGCGAGAGTCAGATATCCAGTTAATGGCCTCTGAGTACGAAAAAGATTTGGCTATTACTCAGCATAAATATAAAACGGCTTTGCAAAAGATGGAGCAGGAAGTTGAATTACGCAAGAAAACTGAAGTGCTTTTAGCAGAAATTCAAAGAAATCTTGATAATGAGCAGAAAATACGTACCCGTGAAATGAACAACCACCAGCATCATAACGAAAAAATTATTGCTCTGGAAAAACAATTGAAAGAAATGGAGGAAAATTTCAAAAATGAAACAGAAAATTCGCAGAAACTTAAAAAGCAAGTAGCTGAATGGGGTTTATCTAAGCAGGAACTAGAGGCGAAAATATTGCAGCTGCAGACAGCAATATCGGGATTGCAAACCCAAAAAGAAACATTACAACATGAAGTGGCTGAGCTACAAGCACAATTGGCCCAAGAGAAGAATTCGAAATCGCAATTAAAAGAGTCGCACAAGGAATCTGAAAATAAATTACAAAATTTATCTAACGATCTGGAAAGAGCCATTGGTCGGGAGCAAAAAGCCTACGAAGATAATCGTGTTTTAAATGAAAAAATATCAGATCTGGAAAAGGCAAATGCCAGCTTAGATTTTGAATTGAAAGCTGCTCAAGGTAGATACCAGCAGGAAGTTAAAGCCCACCAGGAGACTGAAAAATCACGAATGCTTAGTCGGGAAGAGGCGAATTTGCAAGAGGTTAAAGCTTTGCAAACCAAACTCAATGAGGAGAAGTCTGCCCGCATTAAGGCTGATCAAAATTCTCAGGAAAAAGAGCGTCAACTCAATATGCTTTCCGTGGACTATCGCCAAATACAACAAAGGCTGCAAAAACTTGAAGGTGAATGTCGTCAAGAGGCAGAAAAAGTCATGGCTCTGCAATCGCAACTGGATCAGGAACACACTAAAAAGAATTCCCTGCTCTCCGATTTAAGTCTGAAAACTTCGGAAGTGGCTCATTTGAAGTCGAGGGAAAACCAATTACAAAAAGAATTAACCGCACTAAGGGAAAATAAACGAAAATATGAGGAGGACATCGGGCAAATAAAAAACGCTTTAAACAAAGAGATTCTGCAGAAACGTGAATTACAAGATCAACTGGAAGCTGAGCAAATATTCTCCCGTCTGTATAAGGCACAAGCCAATGAACATCGCGAGGAAATAGAGGAAAGATGCAGAGAGATCCAAGACCTTAAAGAAGAACGCGTTTCCTTGAAACACCAAGTGCAGGTTGCTGTTGCTCGTGCAGACTCAGAAGCGCTCGCTCGTTCAATAGCCGAAGAGACGGTAGCCGATTTGGAGAAGGAAAAAACTATTAAGGAATTAGAACTGAAAGATTTCATTACCAAACATCGCAATGAAATGGCTGCAAAAGAAGTTGCACTATCAACTGCAAAAGACGCTGAAAGTGATCTTGTCAAAACATTAAATCAAAAGAGCAGCGAGTACGAAGACGCCATGCAACAACATAAGAACTTACAGGAAGAATTGGCACAACTAAGAAACACGAAAGAAGAGGAAATTGTTAAATTAAAAGAGAAATGGAAGAACGAAATGCTGTTGAAACAAGTAGCGGTGAATAAATTGGCTGAGGTCATGAATCGCCGAGATACTGATTTGCAGAGTAAGTTTCTTTACATTAAAAATATATATAATTAACATTAATTATGGTGTATACAATTTGATATATTTCTGTTGCAACAAACTACTACGATTATTATCTTTATTTATTTATTAGAACAAAAAGGTAAAGCTCGTTCATCAGCTGAGCTGCGCAAAAAGGAAAAAGAAATGCGTCGATTGCAACAAGAAATGCAACAGGAGCGTGAAAAATATAATCAACTGTTGTCAAAGTTCCAAGACCTACAAAGTCAAGCCATCGAAGATAGTCACGTAAGATTCCAAACATAGGTTTTAGCTAAATAACTCACTACCTTCTACAATCTTCTATGCAGGTTAAGCAAAAATTGCAAATGGAAATTGACTGTAAAGCTACCGAAATAGAGCAGTTGCAATCGAAATTAAATGAAACTGCCTCTCTATCCTCGGCCGACAATGATCCCGAGGATAATCAAGTAAGTTCCAAAGGTCAACTCCTTTCACTCCACCGCACATTTTATACATTTTCTTTTCCGTTTTTTATATATTTTCATAAATTTCTTTACTTTCATTCAACATCACCATGAAAACGTGAACATCCATCACCATCTACTACCATCACGATTTCATTTCATCTAAACCAAACAAAAAACTTTTTATCTTTTTTAAAAATTCTTTACTATCGTAACTCCATTCAACTGTTGTTGTTTGAGCTTAGAACTCATCTCTGCTCTCCCTTATACAGGATTCGGTATTCGAGGGGTGGCTAAGCGTGCCTAATAAACAGAATATACGACGTCATGGCTGGAAGCGCCAGTTTGTGGTGGTCTCTTCGCGCAAAATTATTTTCTATAATTCGGAAATTGATAAACAAAATACAAGTGATCCTGTGCTAATATTAGATTTAAGGTTCGCAGTAAACGAATTTTTTAGGCTTCTTATAATTTTTTTATATTATAATTAATTAAATTTGCTTACAGCAAAGTATTTCATGTTCGTTCAGTGACTCAGGGTGATGTTATAAGAGCTGATGCCAAAGAGATACCGCGCATTTTCCAATTGCTTTATGCTGGTGAAGGTGAAGCCCGACGACCGGATGAACAAAACCAATTGGATATAAGTGTGCTAAGAGTTGCAAGTGTTGAGGAACGACCCGGTTCCATATTGCATAAAGGTATTGTCTCTTTAGAGTTAAAAATTATGAATTTGTCTAACGACACTATACCAAACTTTTAGGTCATGAATTTGTTCATATTACCTACCATATGCCTACGGCTTGTGAAGTTTGCCCTAAACCATTATGGCACATGTTTAAACCGCCAGCGGCCTATGAGTGCAAAAGGTAAGTTTAGCGTACATTCGTTTGTAAAATAGACTAAATCAACGAGAACTTTGATTTAAATAGATGCCGCAATAAAATCCATAAAGAACATGTGGATAATAATGATCCCTTGGCTCCATGTAAGCTTCACCATGATCCTCATAGTGCTCGTGAGATGCTTCTATTAGCGTCAACACCCGACGAACAGAATCTGTGGGTGTCACGACTCTCTAAACGTATTCAAAAATGTGGATACAAGGCAAATTCCTCCTCAAATAACAATAGCAATAATGATGGTAGTAAAATATCACCAAGGTGAGATTATTTAAAGTAGTTTTCGTGTAAAAAACAATTTGAAGGGATTGCAGCGTCAAGTTTTTCTTTAAAACGTTCTGTCTGCCTGTCTCTCTTTCTCTCTGTCTATCTTTTTTTTTTTGCTTTTTGGTCGTAGTGGCAGCGGAAAGCCAACTAGCGTTCCTACACTAGGGTCAAAGCCATCCCGGAACGTCCTCCGCATTATATCGAAATTAGATGTTCGGATGTCGTCTTTGCATGGCTTTATATCAAAGCATGCCTTGCATAAGACCGGTGCGTTTGTTCCATCTTTCGCTTTCCATTAACATAACCACTAGCAGTTTACCTGACGTAATTTCTATTACCAGCTATCTAAAAAGTCTGTTTCTCAAATATGCCCAATCTGTACTGATGAAAACTTTGTGTTGCGCATCGTTGTTTACGCCTTTGCACTAGTTGCATACGTTATCTGCTCGTAAGTCGAAACATTGCAATTAAGTCGAAAAATTTCCGTGACCACTAAAACTTTGGTTTAGAAAGAAATTAATTTCTCCATGTTTCTTCCCCATCCATTTTTCTACGTTTGGAATGAGGTCCACCTTCCTTTCGAGTGACTTTCCCATCGTTGCTGCCATTCTGTCAACATACAGGTGTCTTAAGGCCGGGGCTGTCATTTCTTTCGCCGGTGGACCCTTCCTTTTTGCCGCTATGAATACATAACTGCTCTTTCAATAGTAGCTCGATGGGTAACATTTCTGCTAGAACTGCTGCAGCTGACCTTGAAATTGGGCGGTGGGCTGATATCATTTTTAACGTTCACATCCTTTGAACTGCCTCAAGCTTCCATAGGAGACGTTTCGTTTGCAGTACTTTTTCCGCCCAAATTGGTGCGACGTATATTACTTTTTTGGGACCATTTTGCATAGGGTAGTTGTAGTTGCCAATGTCTCGTCCGTAACCCTCTTAAAATGTTCCGCAAAAGTTAATTTCGTATCTAATTGCACTCCAAGATATATCAAATTGGAACCGAGTTCGATACTGTGCCTATCAACCTCTATCCGTTCTATCCATTTTGTGCTGGCGTGACCAATTCCTCAATAGCATCCAAGGTGAATGCTCGTTTGATAAAGCCAAACCTCGGTTCTCCAGCGCGTTTTCTAGTCCCAGCAAGGAGTTTGCCTACGTTGTCTAGGAGACAGGAACTGTTTTTTTCACGTTCTAGGTTTGAGACACAAGTTGTACGTATCACACTGTAAATCCGGCCACATATTGGCAATCAATTTTATTAATTCCTCAGGTATTCGACCAGGCCACGGTGCTTTTTTCTCTCTCTCTCTCTCTCTCTCTCTCTCTCTCTCTCTGTCTGTCACTCTCTCTCTCACTCTCTCTCTATCTATCTAGCTATCTATCTATCTATCTATCTATCAATCCCAACCGTGCGTGAGAAATTTAAAAAGCAATTTTTAATTCATTTTGAATACTTTCACTGAAAATTTACAAAAAACTTGAAACGGTGCACCGAAGATTTTGTTTTGAAAATAATATTCGTCTATTTGTTCCACAGCCTCACCGACAAACCGTATTTATAAATTTCTTTTCTCAAAATGAATTTTTCAAATACAATTTGCGGAAGAAATTTCTGGAAAAACTAAGTTTTCAACACGGAAAATTTTCATCAAACTAATTCTTAAAAAAGCCCTTAGCAATATTTGCAATTAAAATTATTTATTAAAAGTAGAATAGAAACGTTTATTATAGGAAGTCAGTTTGTCCATTTGTAATTTAAAGAGAACAATTTTAATATCTACAGTAAAGTATAAGCTAAACCAAATTAGTTGTAAAGCGTATACAGACACAGGAGGGCTTACAAACTACATGTGCTCTTGATCAGTGAAAGTCGCGATGTCGGTTGAAACAATTGATGAAGCGTCAGCTTTTATTTTTAAGTTATTTAAATTGTTTTGAATTGTCTTTATCAAATTAAAAAATGAGTTAGACTTAAAAGACTTGGAATTCAACGCTTGGTATTATTGCTATAATAACAACAATCTTTCTACCACTGGTACATATGTTAACTTACAGCCACATAGCAAACTTTATAATAACATTCCAAAGTAAAATTCCTTAACCAACTGATTTTAACTTTCAAAGCAAACTAGATATTGACCCAAAGTTTCCATGGGCATTTTCCAAGATAATCTTAGAAATCAATTTGAAAAAGCCCCGGACAGCCAAAAGGCATGTTCGCAATTTACAAAATATATTATGATTTTTATGGATCAACTGAATGTGATAACTATCACCCCATTTCACCCCGTAAATTTAGTTTGCTGTTTTTTCCTGATTACATCGTAGGTTTTGGGCCCGTAAGCTAGCAGGCTTCGCGCTCCATTGTTTATTGGTTGTTTTCCTCCACTGCTTTTAGTGACTGCGCGAAACCCCCAGCGTCTAACGTTTTAAACAAATTCCATCGGTAAAAGTGACAAATTGTCTTCAGAATCTTAATCATTTTATCATTCGTTTATTACTTTCGCCCACAACAATAAGCTTTTCTAACTGTCAATATTTCAATTGTTTGTGATATTTTTCAATGGTATTGTCAATCTTAAAAGATCTTCGTGATGGTAAATTACCGTGCGAGTAGATTTCACTCTTGTTATAGTTGTTATTCTCAGGATACAGGCACTTCCAACAGTTGAACTCAGCAACCTAACAAAGCAGGGGATGTCGCCGAGTTTAGGACCGCTTTTTGCGAATCTTGATCTACATCTTCAACAGTAAATATAACGTACAGCTTCGGCGATCGTTCGACATAGAAAATTAGAGAAGAATAGTAATGATATTCGCTTGGGGAACGATAAAAGATTTGAATTATATTGTGAGCTTGCAGTTTTGAATACATAAGATTATTGCAGCAAATGATGCAGAATAGCAACGTGCGCACTATGCCGGTTAGCGTTTTTTTTTTTTTTTTTTTTTGTTTTTTTAGGATAACAACGAAAAGAGAAATGGTTTTCACTTATGAAGAATATAAATGATTATTAAAAAACAAGAACTTCAAGCAAGCGGTGGATGTGAAAATGCGGTTTTGAATGCTGCTTAATATTTTTATATATCGTGGGGTTTCACTGAACTTCTTTTTTGTTTTAAGATTTAATAATTATTCAAAATGGGTTAGCAATATTGTTTGCATCTAACACGAAACCTTTTTAACTTTTTATAAAATTTTCTTGTTTCATGCTTTCGTGCATTATTAAAATTATAACAAAATTTATATATTTTTTGGTAAATGTTTTCTTTTTTTAATAAATTTTTATATACATTTTATTCACACATACTTTTCTTCCAAATATTTCTTCCGGTTTTATTTTTGCACCCTCTCGTGTATGTCGTATATTAAATGGCTTAAATGTATGTATGTGCTCGTGTAATAACTCATCCCGACATCTTGATCATGAACGCTAAACAACAATGAAAAATTTGTGCGTTGGTGCTAAAACACAAAACATTGTCGCTCTCTTTGTCTTCCTTTTTATAACGCTATATAATAATTGTGTAATTGTCTTCTTTATTTGTCGTGTGAGCAGTCAATCAACACGTTCCAATTATAAGCCATATGCTGTTAATGTACAAAGATCAGCTACGCTGCCAGCAAATTCATCATTAAAACAGTGATTGTTTAACTTTTTAAATAAATTTTCCGTTAACTTTTTTCTTTATTGATTTTCTTTATTTCTCCCAAACCTTCAAATTGAAATTAAATTCTTTAAAGATAACCATAACAACAATAATAGTTTGCCATTTGTAATATTTTAACTGCTCTGTTCCTCTTTTCTTATTTTTGTTGAACTAAACAATCAATAAAAGAAACTTAATCAAAATTTATGCTCCAGTAGTTTGTTTATAACCCGTTTATACATGCATTGTAGCATTTTTACTTTAATGAATATCTTTAATAGCTTACTAAAAATATTTCTTTTACTTGAAGATTGCAAAAAATCTTAGTACGAAAAATTTATACAAAAGTAAATATTTTATTTATAAGACATATACAATAAATAATAAATATTACTAGATTAAGTATTAATTTTAATCCCATTTATAAATACGCTTACGTCCATACACATACACACACACACACATATATATATATATATATATATATATATATATATACGCACACTATATATATGCACACATGCATACATACACACATAAATACATACATACACATGTGCATACACATCCACGCGCACTATATCAATTTTTTTGTGTTTACATGTATATTTATGCGTATGTGTATTTTAGGCCTTACATTGTAACTTAAAAATTTTGATATGTGTATTTATAGCAATAAGAACTTTAATTTTTTTTTTTAAACAATAAATCATTGCCAAAACTCTTCAAAGAGGCTTAACTAAAATGAAAAAACTAAAATTTAAGTCTACTAAAGCGCATTAAATTTTTCTGCTCGGTTAATTTAATAATAAAACAATAAATAACAATAAATCAAACTCCGCCCTTAATTTTCTTTCTTTGGCAACTTCATACGTTTAAATTTAAATATCTTTAAAAAATAATGATTCCGTGCTGAACAATGTAATACTTTTTCATTGTATATTTTTGCATACACACCACTATTGGGTAAAGCAAAAAGTGGATTTTGAATCTCTTTCTGTTTTGCTCTTTTTGCCCAGTCGCATGCACCAGACAAGGCTGACGGAATTTTTTTCTTCTTGGGACTCTATTAGTGTTTTCACTCCCTTTATGCAATATTCCAGCTGGATTGCAAGGGGATCTGGTCCGACTTCTGCCCGTTGTGAAAATCTGCAAATTTGAAAACGATGAAATAAAAATTTAGCTATTCGTTGTATACTTAACGCATAACATTAAGCCCGAATCGTCACAAAACCGTAGAAAAAGTTGTCTGTATCACTTCTTGGTAAAGGGGAAGTTTTAATCTAAAAATTGTGCAGAACCAAATTTGTGTAAATCAAGAGCTATCGAAGCCTACGGATGTATTTATTTTCAATTTTAGTCCATTATTAAGAAGAACCATTTACGAAAAAATTATTTAGGAAGATAGCGATTAAGGTGGTGGGTATGCATAATTTGCCGCAAGAAGAATACAGCTTTATTTCTTGTTTTATATTAACGAAAGTTTAAGTAATGCAGAGAAGAATTATAAACTTTGCTAACTCTATATTGAAAGTTTTAATAAAAAATTATATTTTGCTGTTTTACTTTTAAAAGAAAACAATAATTTTGAATCTTGTTAGTTGTTAGTTAAAAAAAATGTATTCAACTTTTTCTTCTTTTTAATAATTGAAATTTATTATATTTTTAATAATACGGAAAAAAGTATAATAATTTGTTTTTATATTAGTTTAATTATTATTTTTTTTTAATATTTAATTTTTTTTATTAATTAAAATATTTTTTACAAAAGAATCGAAAAAAAATAAATTTTGGTATAAAATCTTTAAAAAATTCTTCTGCTTTCGTTGTTTTATTTTTTAGAAAGCTTGTTTTCAATAAAGCTTGGTTCGAATTTTCTTTTATATTTTATATATATATTTGTATACATGTAATTCATTTAAAAAATTTATTTTTTATAATTTTTTACAGTCGTTTGAAAATTCTTCAACATTCATTAACGCAAACAAAATTTTAAACACATAAAACAAAAAAAAAAAAAAAAACAGTAAACACCTCAACTCGCCTTCCTTAAGGGTCAGCAGTCATCAATTTTCGACACGTTTAAGCAATCGTTTATTGAACAGTTTCATAAAACGTTTCCGTTCAAGCAGAAGCATTAAATAAATTTTTTATTTGATTTAAATTACATTCCGTACCACTAATCACATTTAATATAATATCCTGTGTTATTTGGTTTTATACTATGTTTTTCTGAATAATAAAAACTTAATTATCACAAAAGCCGTAAGCATTTACTGTTAATTAATAAAACAATAATTTTCACAACACTTCAATATAATACCGTGCCTTGTATATATAATAAATTAGTGAGTCAGATTTAGATTAAAACAAAATATTTGTTTCCCTCTCAATGTTACCAACAATAAATTACAATTTTATATATGTTCGTTATAAATTTTTACGTATCGTTTGCTAAACTTTACAATTTTTATTTTCTCAACATTTTTTATTACTAAATAATTGTCGCCAATCTTCTTATCCAGGTACGAATTTGTTACATTTCTTTTGTTAATTTTTAAAATATTTATGGAGATATTTCTCATTTTAGGGAAATAACTGTTTATAAAACGTATATTAAAGTTGAAAAAATTTATAAAGTTTTGTACCAATAAAAAATAAAGAATAATAAAATCACATATATTTGCCTTGTTTTTATTAACTTTGGAAATGGTATACGCTCGCTTATAAGAATGCTTTAACTGGTAGCTTTGTTGGGCTTTCATCAGAGTGAACAGCGATGTCGATGTGACGTTCCCCGTTTAATGGTGTGTTTACCGGCTTATATGTAAAAATTATTTTTTTATTTATTCTACTTATACATGAAAATTAACTAAAACAAATGACAGTCGAGTTCAATTGACTCTGAAAGTAAATCTTAAATTAATTAATATTAAAACTTAGTATAAGTACAATAAAACAAATAAGAAGGAAAAAAAGAAAAAACGCATGTACACAACTAGCACAGAGCCACACCCACAACCGGTACAGGACCAAATTGCAAATGAACCCCTAAGCCATCGCAAACATGCATAAGCTTAGCAACCGATAATAGTTAACAACAATTAATTTTCGAATCATAATGACTTCTTAGGGTTAAAAGCTAATTTAAGTACGCCGTACGTAAATCACGTGTATTAACACGTTCGCGGACATTAAAAATTTCAGGGAGCTGCAAAAATAGACAGGCAATTGTTTTTGAAACTAGTTGTAATATCCAAAATCTGATTATACATATATTATAAGACTAGTCAGAACATCGTATTTTAACTGTTATATGAAATGAATGTTATAGCATCCACGACAATATAGATCATATAAACTTAAGATCATAAACTTAAGGTTATATGAAATTAAATGCACAAAGATTGGCTTTAAAATTTGAATGCTGTAGCATTCACGTCATTTTGCATCACTATGAAAATGAATGCTATAGCATTCACGTCCGCGAACGTGTTAAGCAATAATGCTTTAATGGACTTTAAAGAGTTCGATAATGAGAATAAGTGATAGACGTCATTTAGGTTCTTGCAAACAACTCTGAGCGGGCTAAATAGCTCATAATTATATTTACATTGGCTAAGCTTAACCAACATAAAGTGCCTAGAGAAGCGGTTAGGGACATTGAAGCTTATTTCACCAAGTAATGAAGGCGAGTCAATAGCACCATTTATTACATTGATTACGAAGGAAACGCCAAGAACGAATCTACGTTTCTCAAGAGACAGTGATGGTAACAGAAGCAACCTATTTTCATAGGAGGAAAGAGAGCCATAGGATCCCAACCCAAATTCCTAAGAGCAAACAGCAAGAATTGCTTTTGAACAGATTCAATTGAGTCTACATAGCACCTATATGGAGGAGACCACACAACAGAGACATACTCGAGTATAGGTGTAACCAAATACATGTACAGCCTTTTCGCGATGTAAGGATCAATAATCTCTTTGGACCACCTCTTTATAAAACCAAGCGCGGATCTAGCTTTGCTTAACGAGAGCTCAATATGCAAGTTAAAACGCAACCTATGGTCAAATAGAACGCCTAAATCTGTGAACGAATCGACGTTCTCCAACTTATGCGAATCAATGAAATACTGGGTAACGAATGACTTTCTTCTTGAGAAAGAAAGCTTCTTACATGTATTTAGATTTAGTTTCAGAAGATTCAAAGAGCGCCAAGCAACCAAACTAGTCAAGTCACTTTGAAGCTGATGTGATTGCGATTCGACAGAGAAGGAAGTAACAGTTTCACATTATCAGTATACATTAAGATCTGGATGGAATTAATCACTGATGGAAGATCGTTAATGAATAAACTAAATAAAATGGGACCTAAGTGGCTGCCTTGAGGTACGCCAGACGTCACGAGGAATTCATCCGAGGTGATGAAGTTAAACACTGAAGGATCTATTGCGCAGATAAGAACTTATCCATTTCGCTAAATAAAAAGGGAAGCCACAGGCTTGGAGTTTAAAGATATGTAAGTTATGGTTAATAAAATCAAACGCTTTGCTTAAATCAGTGTATATTACATCCGTGCGCGAGTCACTAGAAAAAGCCTTGAAAACATGACAAGTAAACTCTAACAAATTAGTGACCGTAGATCGCCCTTTCCGAAAGCCATGCTGGCTTCAAAAATTCGTCTGCAAAAAGCTACTTGGCCTCCTTAATTCTCGTCAAGTTAATTTCAAAAAGTAATAAAATCGATTTGTAGACAGCCAACGGATGATTACGTCTCTTTCGCAGATTACTACCTCTAAATTTTAGTTAGTGAACCAAGTTGGGTGCTGCATTTTGCTTCATTAAATGCTTGAAAATCAGATATATCCCGTGAGGGATTGCAAGTAATTGTTCAAAAGTTCTCGATGAGTAAGCTTTATGGTATCTATGAGATTTTCAATATGTAGAAACATTTACGATCAGCTTTATACGTTTCAGGAATGATCTTTTATGTATAATATAATTTGAAATATTGCATATTAATTAGTAGGTTGAATTATCATTTTACTAAGGGTTGCAATTAAGTGTCGTAAGTTTGTTTGTTTATATATAGGTTACTAATAGTTCAACATAGAAAATTACAAACCTTTTTTCGTTTCAGTACAAGGTTGTATATTAAAAAATCGTGCCTCGAGGAAAACCAGTTCAAAGTTTTGAAATTTGTTCAGCAAAATGACACATTTTATAAAATTAGTGCGCATGAAAACTAACCGATTTTCTAGAAAATGAAATTTTTGGAATGGTGAAACCAAATAAAAAGTCATGATGCTTTACGTGCCGACGTAAAGTGGCCTTATGCAGTTGGCGGGAAAAGGAGTAAACATGAAAATCCGACTGTGAAATTGAGTATAGGTAATTTGATTGTAAAAGCAATATATTTGCGGAAGACTCTCGATATATTCAAACAGAAAGGACCAGAAGAAGTACTAAAACGGTTTAAATAGAAGTTCCTGTAAATAATTAAAAAAAAAACTTTTTGAGAATTGTAAATAAAACTTACGCGAAACAAAATCACAATTCGGTGATTAGCGCATAATTTTCAAAAGAAGACTTAATTTTGAAGAGAAGAGAACAATATTTTATAGACTTCCATTTTTATTATAATACATTTTTTAGTAACTTCTATCACTAGACTGTTTCCGCCTTTCCTTTTCTTGAAAATTTTGTGTTCGAAAGTACCGCCTTTGCTGCGTCTGCCAAAGACAGAATCGTGCGTTTTGCGCTTTAAGAATTGCGAGGTGACCAGTTTGAAAAACTTCATCCTAAGTTTTTTAATTTCTTAGCAGAGGCATACTCGCACTCGCTCGAATCGCCATCAGCCTAGTATTTTTTTTTTGGAAATTTTTTCAAATAAAAAACATAAATACATATTAAGCACATCTTTTAGTGAATCGGAGCTGATAAAAGTCACTAGGTCATAATGTCCCCGCAGGGATTCATTTGGCGCAAGTAGTCGTTTTGGAGCACTTAGGGGAAAATCTCCAAAATTTCCAAGATAAATCTATTACATGGTAAAAATTTTTCTTTGTAGAATATTCAAAGCATCTACTAAGCTGCTAAAAAAACAATTCTCAAAAAATACGCAAAAATGTGCTTAATGGTTATATCATGTGGCGTACATGTGAAAGAAAAATGGTTAAGACCGATAATTCTTAATGCAGATCATTCCTTATGAGGGAACTTATAAAATGAATGCATAATCACACACTCCTATACACTTATACTTCATGAAAACTTTAGAGGTGTTTTTCAAAAACTTTACTATTCCAAGCAATAGATTTTGCACATAAGATCGTGTTAATTAAAAACCGAATAAGATGCGCTTAGTTCAGCCACTTTATTCTGGAGGCAAATACTTGTAAGTAAGAAATGTGTTATAGTCTTGTGTTGAACTTTTGAAAATTTCAAGACTTTTTAGCAATTCGGCTAGCGCCATCGAGCCGATCAAAATGATAAAAGTTCCGAATTTTTCTATTTTTCTGGTTTTATTAAATGTTTCGATTAAGTTGTAAGATTGTTATAGTAATGTCTCAAGTTAGGGGTCTTGCTTGACTTACTTAAGTTAGGGGTCTTGCCTCGCCTACCTCAGTAGACCGTAACAATAAAATACTTATTATTATAAACGAACACATATAAAGATATTACGTTTGCCCTTGCTTATGTGTGCCCGTTCATTTGTGACATATTTGTCTATTTCTACGTCATAGTCTGTGATATATCCGTCAGTTTCTTTCACATTCGTCTGTTCGTTACGTTATAAACGAGTCATCTGTTATACTCTGTTTTCCATTCCGTACATCTTACTGAACTATGATGAAACCGCAGCATTTTCATTCCTTTCGGCACATATAAAATTTTTGGCAGTTCGTTATTTACTATAAATCAAATCAACAATCAAATAGGTATATAAATGGATTTCAAAAAAGACGTTCGATGCTACTTATCTTCTATGGCAGTCTTTCGAGTTGATGATTCTTTGTAAATACTGCCTTACACCAGCAGATGCATGCAGAGTTGAAAATAATCGCCTCTGACCAGACGGCTCGCCAATGACAAATCATTGCATAAAAAAAATCATTTATATTCCTCTTTACTTCGTCACATACTTTTCTCACTTCGTCAACTAGTTTATTAGTGTATCTAATTAATGGGACAGTTTTTGCAAAATTGATCATGATCCTCATAGATTGTGCGGGTCCCAAAAAAAAGACTGGACACATTAAAGCATATAGTAGTATGTGTAGTTGTTTAAGTGCACAACTGTTAATGTGGGTTGCGACACGTATACATTTGACGCATTTATGTAATTATTAGATAAATTATTTGATAAGTTCCACCAATGTATTTAATTTAGGTTTTTTTAAAGGTAAATTTTATTTATTATTTAATATAAGTTTTTAAAAGTAAATTTTCACAGTCATTATCCAGTCTCGTATTATGCACCTATTCTACATTTTCACATTTATATATAAAATGTATACCTAATTTTCTTTTTACACGATAGATACGTTCCCAAAAAATTCGTGTAAAAAAAGGCTAAATGGAAGAAGAGTGGATTGGTTCCAAACCTAAAAAAGAAACTGAAAAGTACAATAATTCCATTTAGGATTTACCTAAGAATTTATTGCGGGTTTACCCGCATTAAATATATAATAAAAAATAAATTATACTTTGAAAAAAAGAAAATAATATCTGAATACAAAATATCAATATAAAAAAAATAAAAAAAAATGTTATAAACATAACAAAATGTTATAAGTTGTGACTTTCGGACAATAAACGCATCCGTTTACTTAAGAAAATATCACTGCTATCACTAGAACAATTTTGCATAATTCGAGTAATCCCACTTATATGCGGATATAATTGACATAATCTGAACTGAATTATGAAAAATATAGCGCGACGTTGCAATGTATATTTGTGAGGAGTGAGAATAAGAAAGTTTATAGAATATTGAAAATCGTGAAAACAAAACAGTTTCTGCAAAAAGAAAATTTTGTGTTAGTTTGTTTTAACTTGTGTTAAATCAATTTCGTGTAAAAAACAATTTATGCAAAAACAGAATTAGGAATATTACAAACACACTTATCCTCTTTACAGACTTCTTAATATAAATTTCAAATATTTTTAACAATAGTTACAAAGCGGGTTTTAAGGTATTTTTAAGCGGTAAATTCTATGTAAGTGCTCGTATATTTTTAGGTTAAATTTGAAGATGAGTTTAGCATTAACTTATCTTTTAATACATTTATAATATAACTTTTAACTTAGTTCATAAGTCTATTTTTTTTAATTTTTAATGTAGTTTTTACTTTAATTGTGTAATAGCTTTTCCAGTGTATTTATCAGTTTAATTTTGGGACTTTTGCTGCCCTTTCTTTTTGGAAAGATTCGTTTCATCCTTTTCTTTTTTAGTTTGTATTTTTTATCAACCGGCTTTACAATATCTTACAATTGTACATTAAGTATTTTCTTGAGAGCTGAATAACTATTTGAACTCTCTCATGCTAACATCCTTTGCTCTCTTTTGCTATTTCTTGTCGAAGTATGGCAACGCGTTAGTGAGCAGAATATTTGCATGAAATAAAATCTAATCTTATATTATGCAAATGGGCTTTACACTTTTTGTCTCTTTATGATTCTTTACTTGTTTTAGCTATTGCCAGAGACAATGAAAAAACAAATTAGTTCGACACTGATCAAAATTCGAACTAGGAGGGATTATTATGGACTTTTCGTGTTTCTGTTATTAACAACAGTAGTACGCCCTTATAATTAGCAGCTATTTGATAGCTTAATCTTTTATTATTATTACGTAAATTTAGCCAGAGAATAAATTCTAAGACTAAAGTCTTAAAGCACTAGCTTCTAAGGCTTTCGGCTTTATTTTTATTAATATTATTGTTATTATTATTATTAGTATTATTATTATTATTATTAAAAACTCAATTGCACTTGAGATTTGAACCCTCGACCATTGAATTGCTAGTCGAGACTTTCACCTACTCGGCCACCCAGGCGGATAGCTTGATCTTTTATTCTCGTTATTTGTATGAAAAAGATTCTGTCAAGAGTTTCTTGGTGCAGCTTTACATTCTTTCAAAAGTTTGCTAAGCAGAAGCATACACGATTCTGTGTATTTAAGTGAATGTGCGCTATGGTATATATGCAAATTTGTATGTACCAAAGCAACCGAACAGTAGGCGTGTGTACAGCAAATATAATTTGTTTTCTCTTCATGGTTTATTTCACATCGAAGAATCCTAATTTTTATGTTCGTGAAATGATTCGACAAATTTCAATGAAAATTGTCAAGAAATATTTTATTATTAAAAAAATTTTTTGTCATTAATAAAATTGAGATTCTAGTTTATTATATTTATGTTTATCAAATTTACTTATTTTATTTATATGTTTATTAATTGTATTTTGTTTACATACATCACCTTTAAGATATTTGCATGTACGGTAAATCGTCCAAAGTACCTCTGTATCTGTTCTCCCGCTTGCTTTGTTAGACCCTTTCTAATGCCAATTTCCTGAAGGTTCTTTCACACAACTTTAAAAGGAGAGTTGACCTGCAACTTCTTACTGTAAAAGAGTCATTTTATATGTCAAGTTATACTATACATTCTCTTGCTACACTTCTGGAGAACTTCTCACTGAGGCAGTTCTTCCGGTTTTTATACGCCCAATCCATCACACTCAACTTTCTCTTTTAGTAACTTCAATTCGTTGGGCTATGCTAGAGAAATTTTACTTAGCGCAGAGTGCTTTACATCTAGATTTAAATTAAACTATTCATTTGCGTTCATACAATTAATATACTCGGCTATTTGTTCTTTAAGACATTGTAATAAATAACTGAGTTCTCGCAATCCTTAGAAAAATGGTTAAAACCTCTGCACTTGTTACCACCACCTCTACATCGTCATAAGCTCTGCACTTCTCCTAGCCAACGTACAATTTACGAGAGAGAACGATTCACATTCAACTTCGACAACTGTATTGTAATGGGTTTTGCCATTCTTAAATATCTTATACGACCTTACAATCCTAAGTTTTCAGTAATCAGTCCACAAGTTCATCGCTATCGTAGGTGAAGCACATATCCGTCAATTTGATTCGGCGGTTTAGACGAGATACGAAATGTTCCAGCGCCTTGCTAATTTTGGCTTCTTGCTTGCTCAAAGCAATTCGGCACTCATCTTCGTTTGCCGTTATATGTTCATTAAGCTTCTCTTATTAAGCATGTTGGGTTAGGCTTAAAAAAAATTTGAATTAACTTTGCGAAAAGAACCATAGCACTCAAAGACTAATCGTGGTATTTTTAATTTCATATTGTTCGTTAAACTCTTACGATTCTTATAATTCTTATGACGATAGTAAAATCGATTCAATTTATTTACTCAAAGATCTACGTCTTCTGTTTTAGATCTAGTGTTGATTAATATAACAATGCCTATATCTCATTCGTAAGCTTTAAATAAGCCCCATTCCGATCATCTACCGATTAATTTTTTTTATGTATGCACAAGGACTCTTAAAATAGCACTTTGTGATGGACTACCGTAAAGCTAATTGGTAAAATTATCGTTTCCTTAATAATTGCTTCAATGTCTAATACAGCTATGTTAACTCTTTATCCACAACAAAAGAAGTAGACAACTATATTAATTTTTTCGTTAGGAACTTCACAAACGGTGCGCAATATTTAATGCCCAAAAAGTTTTCTAACAATAATCTTCTTGGACTTCCTGCTATTTCCGTAATTAGAGGCCCAGATTATTATAAAAAGCAGTGGAGTCGTTTTTGAGAAGAAGTCTAAATACTCGTAATCACGCGTCCGTAATCAATAATAAAGTTTTCAAGTTTTGAAACGCATTATCGAATCGTAAAGTAAGCGTTTCCGATGATGGAAACAAGCAATTTCGAAATATAGATAAATTTTTGAGTAAAAAGCGCAATGTCATTCATCCACTTAACCATTGAGATATCGCCCTTCACTTGTCTAATGAAAAGGGACAAGCCTTCTTAAGGAAATTTATAGAAAATCGCAGTGTTTCATTCTGCTAGAGAGCGTGTGGTTAATTCTGTAGTGGCGCGACTGGAATCAATTTCAGTTCATGTCGGAGAGGAAGAATACACAAATTACGACGTCTTTGAATTTTTGGTACGTGAAATATGTTCCATAATGTCTCCTGGCTTGTATGACAACGAAAATATGGCTTTAAAGAATATTCCGCATTAACGAAGCCGGTTTTTCATTGCCATAATTTGCTCATTCATCAAACATACGGAAATCGGATAAATTTATTCCTATTTCTAAACCAGGCAAACCACTTAATTATGTTGGCCTAGTAGTCTCTTGACTTCTCTAGTCAAACAATTTCAGTGGGTTATTAAAGGCAAATTATTAGAAACAATTTCGACACTTATTTTGCAAAAAGTTGCGCAGAATAATAAATGTAGGCGCACTACTAAAAAAGGATCAAACTACCGAGAAAATTGCATATCAAATTGTCATTTATCTAGCAATATTCTAATATACTAAGTTTTTGTAAACCATAAAACCGTTTGTCCGCCTTACAAGCCATTCTTTGATAATTACTTTAATCGCGGGGTTTTACTTGTAGATTTTTGTTCGCCATCTATATCATATACATCGTACGAATTCTAATATTGTTTTATTTCTTTACATTTACAATTATAGAATTGTATTATGAAAGTATGTAATATTCTTAAATACGCATGCAAATAGTACTTTCCTATTTCTGCGGTAAAACTCAACTTTAAACTTAATCGAATACAAGTTGTAGGGTTCATCCTTTGGCCAGAATAGATTTGTGCATCAAATTTCATCGAAATATCTTCAAAATTGCAATCTGCACGTAGATGTGCAGACATTCGACAGACGGATAGACAGCCACACAGGCAAACTTAATGCGTTTCAAAAAAAAACTTTCAATTAGTAGATATAATAATAGGTGGATCCATTTAAAGCCCTTCTCCTCGTGATGCAAAGTATAATAATGCAATTTATAATATTTGCCATAAAAAATGCGAAAAAATTAGTATTTTGGCATACAAAGTGAATGTGGAAATTTTCGAATGGGACTGCTTTCGGAGCTCCTATATTATACATATTTCCTATAGAGACTATTAGATGATATAAATTTAACATATAATGAGCTGTGTTATATTTGCACCACATATACCCAGTTTTAGGAACTCCTTTCATACAACCCTTGGAAAGTATGTGTTCATATGGTAACAACGTCTAATTTTGAGAACTTCATGATGAAAATACGGGAAGTTTGTAAAGATTTTAGGACGCCCCAATTGGGACGTCCTAAAACGAGGTGTGTCAGGTTGTGTAATGGTCGATCTTGCGTGACTGCAATGTTTTTACCTGTATATTTTAATAAAACGAAAGCACTTTGCGAAATAACTGCCATGTGCAAGCGTTGTTGACGCAAGAGTGTTTAAACATGCGTTTCTATATTTTTTATATGTACATGAAATTAATTGCCGGAAAATATAAATCGAAATAAATAATTGTACCAATGAACTCTTACCGTTGAAAGTTGTTGTTTTCTCTCTTTCTTTACTGTTAACGTAACATTAATTGCGTATCAATTCAATAAAATTAAATAGTTTCACGATTTCGAGAAACGATAGATATCACACAAGGCATACAAGTTCCTTTCTATGCAGTCAATGTAAAAAGTGTCTACATTGAAGGGTTTAAATCGTTATGAAAAGGAAACAAGGAAGAAAATTATATTCGGCCGTGATCGAAACTTTTATACCCATCATCGTTATCCCAACATAGACTAAAAGAAAGGAAGAGAATTACGTTTTCATAATATTGGTTGGACTTGGATGATTTTTTCTATTTTTTAGAATAAAGGTGGAAATTTATATGGTGTATGTGAGTAACAAGCAAAAAACATGGAAAACAAATGTGTTCATAGTTTTCTTACCTTGACGTGTGGGTGTTGTAGGCGAGTTTGTATTTCTATTCTTTGTAAACAATATCCTTATATTTGCGAATGGGCGAATGTTTACCTCAAACACTACACGCTTACGCAGGCGGACAGATGGACAGACGTACGGTCGAACATGGATAGGTTTATTACAAGTTTGACATTGGCCAAGAATTTATGTACTTTATTGGACTTTTGAGGCGTCTGTGTTATATAAAGGTTTAAAAAAAAAATGTAGTTCTGACACTCCAAAGTTGAGTAGGCGTTGTCGATTTTTCCCATTTTTGTACAAATACTACAGAATCACCCATAGAATATATGTTCATATTTTTCTGATTTATTGGTTGTAGTTTATCAGCATTGATCAAAAAACCACATTGTTTTGCTTTTGAAAAATATGAGTGTCTTCACTTTACGTGGCACTGTAGGTGTGTTCGGCCAATTTGACCTATTTTCAATACCAATCTAGAATATATAAGAACTTGCAATGTGTCTGCCAAATTTGTAGCCGGTAGCTTCAGTTTTACGGCCAGGCGAATGTTTACAATAGACATTATACAGACATACAGACGGACAGATGAACATGCTTAAATCGATTTAGAATTTGATGCTGATATATACTTTGTGAAGTCTCTGAAGCTCCTTTGTAATAATTGCAAACGTTTTGCCAAAATGAATATACCCCTCATCCTTCGGTGATGGGTATAATAAAAACACATAATAAAAATTTTAATATTCCGAAAATGTACACATTACGTATTGTAGCTCATAAGTTGTGCAAGACTACTTTATAATGTTTTTTCAATTAAGATTTCACTTATAATGCATGCAAATTCCAACTCCAATATTAATCAAGTTTCCAATGTAGTATTTTATCATAGAAACTTGTAGAATTATGAAGTCCTAAATCAAGGCAAGTTTATACATTTTAATGCGAAAATAATGTGTACATTGAGCGTGAGCATGAAATGTCGGAAACCGACCTACTTCACTCTCGAGTTAGGTAAGTGAAGAGAGTTATTCTTACTCTCGGATAAATCTTTCGCACAATTCATAGCAAGTTTAGAAAAGAAATATATGATAATTTAGGTTTAATTATCACCTAAAATCCACACGTGAAAATTACACCTACGGTTTCAACGGCCCTGGAAAGTAATCGAATTTGAAATCAATCTCTGCTAATTGTGGTAAACTGTGGCGAGCATACGAGAGGAATGCACCTATCACATGCTCGGTTAAGAATACCATGGTGCATTTTTTTATGCTTCACTGCGGGATGGAGTATAGTAAATAGCTAGACACGCTGGTATGAGAATATTGTTTTTTGTTTTTTTTTTCAAAAAAACATGTTAAATTCAGAAAAATGATAAAAAATATCTTATTCAGAACACGTCCCATCACTAGTTACACTTTTATTCTAGTTATTTTCCCCGTCTGTCGCAAACCACTCATAGCATCATGTTCTGGAAATATGTCAATATCAGTGCAAAATAGTAACAGGAAATGGTCAAGTCCCGTGAATAAGTCGCATGTACTATTACTCCCCATTTGAATGAGCTTTTTTCCGAGTCAAAGCGACTGCGAGGAAATTAATTTCAATTCATTTAATATAAATTAACCCTTATTTAAAAAGTTTTTTTTTAATTTAATTTATCTTCATACTGCAGGATGGGGGTATACTCGTTTGTCATAATGTATGCAACAGCCGAAAGCAAACTTCAGAGGCCACATAAAGTGTATGTATTTTTGATTAATATGAAATTCTGGATTGATGTCATGTCTCTTCGTCTGTGTGGTGTGTGTTGTTGACATTCCCCTGGTCGCAAAAGTGAGCATATCGGTTTCAAATTTAGTAAAAATATTGGAAATGTTTGCACGCAGATTAGTATTGAAAATGGACTAAATTGGTTCCAGCACAAGCCCACAGTGAACCGTAAGTGGCACAAACTAGGTTTTTCTGAACAAAAATTTGTGAGTTTTTGCTAATTAATTTTGTACGTTCCGTAAATTAAGATATAATATCCGCCTAGAAATGCGTTAATTCTAAAATAAATATGGTGGGCATCACGACGTAGTGGATCAACTTTTTCGTTACAATACCGTTTATATAGCTCTCAAATAAAAGGGCTCGGAGAGTAGGGAGCGACAAGCTAAGTGTGTTAATTCTAAATTTATTGTGGGGTACGTCACGATGTGGTAGATTAATTTTTATTAAGAATACCTTTTAGCGAAGTAAAATTTGAAAGACCAATTTTATTGCATTCACTTTTTTAAGCCAATAAACTAAAGCGCAGGATGCCAAAGATTGAAGATGGTGGTGGAATATAACTTCCTTGTTTGTTTCTTTTTTCGTTTATTATTCCATCATCTATTATTAATTAAAAAATAAGTACGAAAATGTTGAAACCGTCTGAGGAAAACGTCTTGTTCTTCTGTCGGTTTCTATAAACAAACATGATACACAACGTATTGATAATGATGTTACTTAAAGAAAGGGAAATTCGGGCGCTTGGGCGCCATATTGTTGTTGGCATTGGAACACATTGCAGTGAAACATAATAAAATTTGAATGATCACTATCCATTATTAGTTTGCAAGCTTTATTTTTTAATTTGATTTTAGACAGCAGCGCAGGTGGCTGTCGCTTATAGCTGTGTGCTGTCGCTTGTAGTTAAATGATTATTGATTAATAACTGCCCGAATTGTTTATTATATTATTAAGATAAAAATAAGGTTACGCTGTTATGTAAGAATATTTATCAATCAAGATTAATTCTAAAGTGGTTTAAAACTATTATTTTTAGCATAACTATAGTTATTAGTTGAAATATATTAAAGCTAAAAGTGCAACAGAACAAAGTTTAGCTAGGCTTACATTAGAGTAAGCCAGGCTTGGCATTATGATGATTAATAAAATAAGTAGAATAAGCTAAGGTAGATTATTAATTAAATTGGGTTAAATTAATTGGAGCAAAGATTTACATTACAATAAATAAACTAAATTAGGACAAAGCAATAATACTACAACAATGTCGGTCGTATATGTCACAGAAGCCCACAATAAGAGATTATAGCATATATGGATGGTTTGAATCTTCTAGACTACGTAGAAAAAAATTCATTATCTGAAAGAAATCATTTCTTTGATAATTCGGGCTTTTCTTGAAATACTTCAAAAGGACGATCTGGATCATATGAGTCTCTGCTGACGTATTTTGGGGTTTAATGAGGAGGACTTTTGACTAGATATGAGGTTGAGAGTGATTCGAGAGTTTTCATGGTTGCTGCCAAGAAATCAAAAGCTTAGGATGAAGTTTTTAGACTCGATTACGAATTTGGATATTGAATAAAACATGTTCTAGCTATTTCCCCCCTAATTTCGCTTTACCTTATATAGAAAGTATGTGATTTTGGGTCTGACGGATGAAGCAAAAGACGGACTTTCGAGCAACAAATCGCCGAGAAAAGAGAATGAGAAAAAATGTGTAGATATGAAAAGGTATTTTTATGGTACTAGACTTGCAGGCTAATGGAAAAAAATCATAAAAATTTATTACGATAAAAGAATATGTCTATAACACATGACAAAACTTTAAACAAGTTTTTTTCGAAACATGATTTGCCAAAACGGTTTACGAAAAAGCTACAATTTTTTAATCTTTCCTTTCGAATTTTCTACGATGCTTTTGAAACAAAATCCTCTATCACTGTACGTTGGCAATTTTCAATAAGTTAATTGAAATATTTTTTGTTTACAATGGATTGATTTTTTTTTGCTGGAATTTGCGCACATGCTTTTGCAATCCAAATTATTTATCTATAAATAGAGAGCGGAGTTGCAACAAGTACATAAACATTCTTTTAATAAGATGTACGTAGAATAAAACAAAGGGGAAATTTAGCAGATTATATAAGTTTTCTGTCATTCTCGACGCTCTGCCTGAAGGAATAATTTTTGAAATCAAAAATCTCTCATTCTCTTATTACGAAATAACACAACATAAAAGCAAGGCTAACGTATCAATTCAAATTAATTTTACTTAAGTTAATTGCAGGTGGATTAGTAGATATCAAATTTGTTTCTAAAGTATCATAGATTTTAGGGAGTAAAGGCCTTTGGAAATACGTCTGCAACCATCTTGTTTTTCTGTATGTATTCCAAATCAAATTTCTGCATTTCTATTTTTTGCCTGATACAATTATTATTGAGAGTAAATTGTAAAACGCCCTTGCTGTCACAGTATAACAGCATACTTTTGTTACTTTTAGGGTTAAGGCGTCCCAAGCAAACCGATTCTTGGATAGCAGCAGTTAATGACATGAATTCGGTTTCCGTCGAAAACAATGCCAGAGTATTTTGTTTATTTTGTTGACCATGAAACTGCGCCAGATTTGTATATAAAGGCGGTCGTCAAAATCATCGGCTCAGTCACCATCACAGTAGCCTTTCATATTACCTTCCTTTTGCTTTTTGTACACAATGCCCCTATCGATTGCGCCTTTCAAGTATCTCATTGCTCGTTTGATTGTTTCCCAGTTGGGCTTACCAGGGTTGATTCTATATCGAATAGGCAAATTAAGTGCATAACAAATATCTGGTCGAGTGGTGTGAGCAGCGATCAGCAGCACACCATCGTCTGCGTGTATGGGAGATCTGCCGTTTACTTCTTCATTTTTTTCGATATATGCTGGCTGAAAAGTTCTCACTGTATCCTATTGAAATCGAAGTTAGGGTGCATTCGCCCATTCCAAATCGCACCATGATATCTGCTGTGAAACATGACTGATGGGTTTTGATAGCATCTTTATTTCTGATATTTCTACGAAGTTGTCTGACAATATCAATATGCGCGTTATTTAAAAAAATTAAAACGTTCGTCGTCGACGTAAATAGTCACGTATAATCTTTAGTCATTATCAACTTTATGTGCAAAATTCCATGCCACCCTTGAGATATTGTGCAGGCATTATTGGTCATGTCTCGTCTCTAGGAAGTGGGGCGTTGACTTTTATAAGCTTTTCAAGGAGACAAGGAATATTTTTTCTGAAGTAAGTAAAAATCCCGCGACATTGTTCGGAAAATTTGAAAAAATTAAAACAACGTTCGATGGGTGTAGAGCACCTTCTTTCTCCTGCCTGTAAAATACCAACTTGTGGTGTAGCTTACGGTACCTCACCTCCGTCTTCTCTTAAATCTCATACATTTGTCTATGTTGCTCGCCACCATTCCTGTTCCTCGTCATCGTCAGCAATAAAACTTGTGGATCTGCGATTGGCGAATCTCGTTAAGGTGTTGAGTGGTCCATCCTTACCTACAAAGAAAATCCGAGTTTCTTCCATCACAAAACTTAGCTGTTAATGCAGATATTACAAATAAGCGGAAGACTTCCCCGTGTCAGCTATGCTGAAGTAGCAAGGATAACTCCTCCTAATGGTGCCATTCAGTCCGATCTACCTACATCTACTGTTCGAGTGTATCGCGCTTTAATTTGCGACAAGTCACTTGGTGTTATAGTGATACCTCGGGCTATATAGTCCACACTTGAACATCTGATAGAACTATTGTATTTTTCAAAGAAGTATTTGAACGTAATGTACTTCAATACAACCAGACTCCTAATTGGAGTGGACATCGTGATCTTTGCTTTTCTAATTTGCTGGAAATAACGGTAAATCGCTTTCCACCTTTTTGTTCACTTGAGGATCCGTATCGTTCAGCAATTTGCATTTTTTTTCATTACAGGCATGATGGTTCTTTGAACCACGTCAAATCCAACTTCCTCAAATAAACGATATAATTTTAATAAAACTAACGTTTTACTGCTTAAATCTCATCTTTCACACATTATGCTCCACTATTCTGCTGGGAGTATTGAAACTCTACTCTCATCCATAATGTATTAAACCTAGCTATTTCTGTATCCGTTCTGGTCCATCCGACCTCTTCAAAAAATTTATGAGAAGTAGCTCTGCTTACGACGATTTCGTCTACACTGCTACAAGACATAGATTTAATCACTTCGACCAACAATGTAATTGCATATAACTTCAGTTGGTAAAATCCTGACTGCTTATTGTATTAATGCTAAATATTTTTACAAGTTTGTTAATTCCAAAAGAAAAATCTTTATATATCCCTTGAAGGCTTCTTTCAATGGCTCCGTATCCTCGAGTTATATGGAAACTTCCAATCTCTTCGCTGAATATTTCCGATGAAATTTTTCAACCGCTGATTCCGATTTAACTGTTATTTAACCATCACAGGTCATTAACCCGGTTTCGATTCTTAACTTGGTCATTTCAAGAAATGAAATTTTACATGATTTGAGGTCTCTAAAATGTAATTTTGCGCTTGGGCCTAATGCCATTCCAACATGTATACCTAAATCATGCTCTGCCGAGCTGTGGTATTATTTCAAAGATTTTTAATCAGTTCTTGAAATCAGGTGTTTGCCCTTTGTGTTGGTTTCCTTATTCCACTTCAGAAATGTGGAAAAAGACCTCAGTTCAGTATCTTATTTAAATTGTTTGAACGAATTGTTATTCAGCATTTAGTATTTTCTATCAAAGCTTACACTTCGCCATTGCCGAATGGCTTTTTGAACGGAAGACCAACTGTTATGAATCTCTTAAGAGTTTACTTGCCATGTTTTCAACGCTTTTTCTAATGGCTCTCGCACGGACGTTTTATATACTGATTATAGTAAAGCTTTTGACCATAACATAATGGTCTTCAAAGTCAAGGCCTCTGGCTTGCTTTGTACTTCTTGAAATGGATAAGCTCTTATCTTCATAACAGATAATTTAAGGTTCTGTTTAACACCTCGAACGAATTTCCCTCGACGTCTGCGGTCCCTCATGGCACTTAGGGCCACTTTTATTTCTTCTCTACAATAATGATGTCTCCTCGATCCATCGATCCATCCATCCAGCCATATCTTAATGTATGCTGACGATGTTATATTGTTTTCTTCCCTCTCCTTGGAATTGCAATTGTATCAGTTTCAAATTGACTTAAATAATTTAGTTACATATTGTTCGTTAAATTTTGTGAAATTATATCTAAAAAAATGCGAGAAGCTTTCTTTCCTAAGGAGAAAATTATTTAATACTGAGTATTTCATCGATTCACATTAGTTAGAAAACGTAAGTTCGTACAAAATTATAAAACAACAACCTCGGCAATCTTTATAAGCAACAACGGTTTCAGGCGCTCCCCACTCAAAAGTAAATAAAATTAAACTACAACAATTTTCCGGCAAGAACAAGTACAAACAATCAGCAATCCTCTGTTGAGGAAGATAGGAGACTTAGGAAGCTTTGCTGTCAACGTTCCGACAATGTAACAATTAAGGCCTTTTATAACGATCAAATCACAATGACTGGCACGTACTTATAATGATTGAGGCGTATTTGTAATAAATCAAGAACCATGAACTATTCGTTGCAAATATAGCGTACCAAATTTTATGACAAAGTATTTATGCTAAAGTAAGGGCTTCCTTGTAATGAAAATTTAAGAACTGAAGTGTTAACGAAACATGTATATGAGGCTAATGTTCAGAATATTAAACGTTTCACAGAAGAAAAGTGGCAACGAAAAGGTATACTTTTAAGAGGTTTCATTTCTCTAGTATTATAAAAACTACTTCGCTTATTCGCGTGTGGCATGTACTTATTTTTCTAAACTTTTTCTTCTGAGCTCTCTGTAAGTAAAGCCGGTTTCATTTACAGGTAATTCAAAGAGCTTAAGGATCTTTACATTAGAAAAAAGTTATACATGTGTTTAGTTAGACCAATACTTGAGTATGCCTCTGTTGTGTGGTCTTCTTCCTGAAGGTGTTATGTAGATTCAATTGAATCCGTTCAAAAACAATTCTTGCTGTTCAGCCTTAGGAATTTGGATTGGGACGCCCTTGTCTCTCTCTTATGAAAATAGATTGCTTCTGTTGTCCTTACCATCACTTGAGAAACGTAGACTTGTTTTTGGTTTTTTCTTCTTAATTAAGTTAATAAATGGCACTATCGGTTCGCCCACATTACTTGGTGAGATAAAATTGATCGTTTCTCTAGGCACTTTATTTTCATTAAGCTTAATCAATGTATATATAATTATGAGCTATTCAATCCGTTTAGAGTTGTTTGCAGAAACCTAAATGATGTCTATCACTTAATCTTAACATCGGATTCTTTCAAGTCTTTCAAACCAACTATTCTTAATACGCCCCATTTGCATGCGATATGTTATATTTAAACTAACTTGCAATCTTAACATCTTATTATGATTCGAAAATTAACTAGTGTTGTTTACTGTTATCGATTGCCAAGCTTTTGCATGTTTTCAATGGCTTATGGGTTCGCTTGCAACTTGGATCTGCACCGGTTGTGGTGTACTAGCTGTGTACAAGTTTTTTTATTCTTATTTTTTTCTTTCCTATTTGTTTATACATGAATTATTATTGCTTTTTCTTAACTTCTCTTCGTATTAGTTTTTATAATAATTACTATAACATTTACTTCTAACAGTCAATTGGATTCAGCTGTTCATTTATTTTAGCTGAGTTTCATGTGTAACCAAGTAAATAAGGAGCTGATCACCACCATATATGGGTGAGTCCTGCCTGTGAGGAATGACTGCTGTCTGATATTATTAGGAATTTGTATTTTTTTGTGTTTGCTACCATTCGCTCGCTAGACAGTTAGCTGTGAAGATGAAGTTGTTTGGGTGGTTAAGAAAGTATGCTTCTATACAGATGTCCGGGAATCACAGTTCGCTGCCTACGACGTTAGCCTTGGAACTAGCAGTGAAGATGTGGGAAGAGATTTTCTATGTGGTGTTAATTAAATATAAATAGCAGGTGTGTGCTTCTGCTGGCGTAATTATGGATTTTTTTACGAATAGGAATTGGATGACAGGTTGGAACGAGTGTGATCAATATGGCGTTTTAAATAAAGCGTGTTTGTCAAATTTTAGAACATTAAAATTATTAAGCTTCCGAGCGAAGATTTGGAAAAAGGAGTGAGATGGGTTAAGCGATATAAGATAGTGAATGAAAGCCACGCCAAATGATTCTCAAAAGTTAAAATGTTGTTATTGACAACATTGACATTTAAGCGAAACTGATCAGGTAGAGACATGACGTCTGCTGTTTGGTGTAAGACCAAAGTGTGAGCACAACTAAATCAAAACGTAGACATTTTCATTGAACCCTACATAGCCTCAAAAGCTCTCTTTCCGAAACGCCCAGTAGGAGTGAACAGACGTGTTCTAACTTTGTTCTCACTAATCCAGTGTATAATTTTATTATGCAGACAGAGTTAGATATGGCAGAGGATATGTCACATATGGATTTCAATGTGTTTATTAGTTGAAAATATTGTTTGACGACAGTATCAAAACGGGGTCCAAACGAAATTTTTTTGTGTAATGTGAAGCATAAAAAGTTGAAGGATTTCACATTACATTTATTAGAGCCGTTGATGTGAAGTGGCCCATTAGTAAGTTTATTGCGTTTATTAGAGCCATTTCATCTTGCGAATGGACAGCGAAAGTTGTAGAGACTCGAAGTTGATCTGTGGAGGATTTTCCGGGTTTTCTGTCCGTATCA
Organism: Glossina pallidipes; assembly: GCA_000688715.1. NCBI lineage: Eukaryota > Metazoa > Arthropoda > Insecta > Diptera > Glossinidae > Glossina > Glossina pallidipes. Next base: position 571,469 of record KK499891.1, read on the forward strand.
GCGTAAGAGCGAGAGCTAAAAATAATAAGATCATCTACATATCCCAACATCGAAGCAGTCTTAGGTGAAGGCTTAAATACGTCATTAATGTAAATGTTAACACAAATTTGACTTAGCATGGACTTTCGTGTAGCTGTGGTGCGATCATTGTTGTTAACAAGAATATTTTTGTAATGAAGAAGTTTGTATAACAAGCTACAGAATCTTGTTTGTAGACTGAGACAGTAGTGCAGATCTTAGATTGACGCTGTTGACCGAGTCAAAAGCTGCTGAGATATCTAGAAAACAAGCTATAAAGACTTGCCCTTTAGCAAAAGCTAGTCTAACACTGGACCATAGAGAACTGATAGTGTCATGACTTACAACATCTAAAGCAAGAATCGCTGAAACGATTTTGCATTTCGAAGTGGGAGCATGGTATTCTTTCAAAAAGTTTCCTCAAGGTGGAAAGTAGGGCAATACTTCTGTACGAGTTGATGTTTGCCTGTTGTTCTTTTTTAGAGTGATAGTTTAAAAATTGTACCAATTTGGTGATATGTGACACGAGTTGAGGATCTTGTATTTTTCAGAAAAAGTTAATTTGTTTTCAATGTCTAATCGCTTAAGATGGCCATTCCAAATGCCGTCTAATCTAGGGAAGGAGTCGCTAAAAGTAAATGGTAGACAGGACATAACAGGCGCACAGGGACCAGCGGTGTTGGCACAGCACTCATTAAAAAGTTGTGCGGGCATGGGATTGTACGCGATCTTGATGCCTTTGAGTAATCTAACCATTTGCTATTGATCCGAAGCTGACATATCAATGCTTATGTTATTGCAGCAATTCGTTCAGCCTTTCCGATCATTAAGCTTGAGACTGTAATTGTATTTCCTTTTTTGTTGGACAGAGCTTTAAAGTTATCTCCAGATGGGAACTTTTTGCATTTTTGACAGCGAGTCTGAGTATGGCAGTGACTACGCTCCACCTACTATTTCACCAGGAATTGGGGGGATGTGATTTTTTTGGTATTGTTTGGCAAAAGCGGCACGGAAGCCATCGAAAAAGTTGTCCAAAAAAGAGCTCGATGGGCTCTTTAGCCGAGTAGAGCTTATTATATTATGGACAGAATTATTGAGAGCTAAAGGCTTATGAGGAGAGGGCGCAAATACAAGTCAATTTTGACTAGACAGAGTGTTTCATTGATAACTTGCCAGGTAGCCGGAGAGCTAATGTTTGGTGTGCAAAAAGAAAGATCAAGGCAGGAGGGGATGAAAGAAAAGTAAGTTCCATTGACATGTGCCAAAGTAAGTTCACTATTGTTCAGAGGGAGCTACTACGCCAGCATACGTTGTGATCATTAAAATTTCCGCTGAGAAGAACGGATTTATCGGGTCTAAAGAAATGCAAATTATCAAAAGCATACTCGGGTGAAGCGTAACACCCGCGGGGACAGGAAGAGCAAAGTTGCAACAAGTAGTGTCTCTTTTAGTAAGAAGTACGTAGAATAAAGTGTAAGGGAAATGTAGTGCAATAAGTAAATTTTCGTTTTGGCATGCCTTTTTGCGATCACCATTCTTGTATATAAAACAAAATCGGTTGTATTACTCTTGTGCCTACAAAATTTTGAGCATGACTGGATATACGGATGCGCTTAAAATTTTGTTTTGGAATTTCCATGTTGTCACGAAAACGTGTTGAAAGTGTAAAAAATGCGAGGACTAGAGGATTTGATTTAAAATTTTGTGCTTTAGTAACAAGTTCTTCAAAAGAATCTGTTCAAGTCTTCCAAAATTCCTCTATGTAAAGCTTTTCCCGAAGTTTATAAAGTACAGTATATTAAGATTTTAGGGTGATCTTAATACTGAAAATAAGCACACGTATCAATATACTCGCTCTATCTAGCGTAACCATTCACTATAAGCTAGTAGTAGTCAGTTTTCTATATAAGCCAAAGCCAACTTCAGTGAATGAGCGGAAAAGTTCTTCCTATACACGAAAAAAATTAGCATAGAGACAAGATATCTATGAGGCCATCGCCGCAAGACGTTTTAAAATTATTAGTGAAAGTACATGGTCTTTGAAAAAAAACCTTTGGCTTATATACTTTATGTTCGTAGATCAGCCAGCATTTGCTTGACGAGTGAAAAACCTTCAAATACAGGCTGCAGTAGATTATGTTATAAAATTTATCGCAAGAATTTACTAGTGCAATAATATTGAATGAGATAATTAATAAAAAATTATCGCAGTAATTTTGTGGGCTGATGGGCATCCAAAACTCGCTTCAAAGCAGTTATAGTTTTTTGTATTCGCGCCTCTGTTATCTTCCGCGTTCGTCGTATTATTATTGGAATTTGCGTGACAATGCTAATATAAATATCTTTTTCTTTTTTGAATTTAATCATGAAAATTTTCTAGTTCAGGGCCTGATAAAAATCAGAATTAAGATTTGATTTTATACATAAAAGATTTGCATATTATGATATTTTTATTTTGAGGGTTTTGGTTAAGGAGCCATATATGCGAGAAAATAGATGACATTTTCAAATTGTTATAAAACGTTTGCATTAAAATATATTTACTTTCTTTAGCTCCGTAATATATTAGTTGATCGAAAAATTGTCTATTAAGCAAGTTTAGCAAGCAGAAAGATATTGTATTTAAATTATATCGAATTTTTTTGTTATCCATTGTTCGTTTATTTTGTATTGTGACAAATATATCTGAGAACTATAAATATATTGAAAACTATAAAAAGTCTGTTAATTACAAATTGCTTTTATTTTGCAAATGCAATAGTTTTGTGAACATAAATCATTTGTTCCACAATTAAAAGTTGTAATCTAAGAATATGTATGCGGTCTAAATTGTATATGAGACTATGTACGAGTTACATCAAACGAAGTTTGGTTCGATTTATTTTGCATTAAAAAAATTCAGCCCGAGTAGAATATAATTTTTTTCTTCTTTTAGGTTATTTCTCTTTTCTTTTTTCCGATGAGAACTTCAAAGAGAACTTTGTCGCGGAATATCAACCCTTGTAAATATTTTCCTCTCTTTCAAGGATTTGAAATTATCGCACAATAGAAAAAGTATTTCATATATATGCACGCAAAACTAATAAAAATTTTTGAAACATGCGCCAGAAATAGTCTAATCACATACATACACATGTGTAAATTACTCCGAGTCTAACAAAAAAACAAATAAAATAAAGAAACTTGTGTGTTTGTTATTAGAATACCAACAACAAAATGAACAGGTAGTAAGATAATCAACGACATGTTAGAGAAAACTAGTTAAAATTGAAAAAGTTTGAAGAAAAAATCTCCTGAGCTTTTTCTTCTCTTTTGCCTTCCCATATTTAACGAGTCAGGTGGAATTGATGATCATGTTTACGTTATAATATTTTAAAGGTCTGTTGGTGTTTGCTAAATTTAAGTATGTATGTACATATGTATACATGGGTGGTGTTTCTGCGTACAAATTTTTCGTATAATATCATAATTCAGTTAAAAGAAGACGAAAAATAATCAAAAAATTAGTAATGGAGCAAAGGAAGCTCTTGGTTTGATCAGCGAGACCAAAAATTTAAAAAAACCAGTCTTTGGGTGTGAATTTTTTGTTTCTTGTCTTTAAGTGATGTATGTGCCCAAGTATATGTAATAATGTTTTGTCATATAAATATGGTTGATTGTTGTTGCTATTATAGTTGTTATTTATCTTTTAAAAATTTCAACTAAAAAAAATACTGACAGTAATTTGCTGTTGTTGCTGCTATTGTTGTTGATAAGTTGGTAGTGCATACAGGTTGTATATGTATGCGAATGTGTATGTGCGCGCATGTTAGTGTTGGTGTACAATTTTATGCTGTTGTGGCAAAAGGTAAGAAACTACACTCGTATGTACACAATGAAACAGAAACAAATTGTTTTCTTGAGTCTTTAGCAAAACTGGCATACACCAGTCGTTATTAAGAAGTGCTAGTGGGCTAACACGCTTTCAACTTAGACCTTAAGTTAAGCGCATTAAAACGTTAAAAAGGAAAAGAAATTACACAAAAGAAAAACGCACACAAAGAGATTATTGTACCTTACTTAACAAAGGTTGTGACTAAAATCCAAGGCTGATTAAAAAAAAATAACAAAAAACAACAACAAAATTCTTGAATTAATATCAAAAATTCACGAAAACATATGAATATAATGAAATTCTATAACATGTGAGTGTTCATTATAAAATGTAAATATATAAAAAAAAATTGTCTTCTTGTTTCTTTCTATTAAAGGACAAAGTTGAATATTTTTTTAGCTACAAAGCAAAAATTGTGCTTAATTCTGATGTTTTTTCTTTTTTTAGCTTCTGCAATATTTTTAAGTTTGTGTGTGTGAGCACATTTATCCGTACCCTCCGATTGTTAGCTGAAATTTTAGATTTTTATAAAACTTTTTAAAGGCTAAACGGTCATGTAGAGCTGGTTTGTTTCTTAAGTTTTTCGTTATTTTCTGCATTGTAAGTCAATTACTACTAGAAGTTTTGTTTGTTACATGTTCAATAGCTAATACAATTCTTTAAATATTTTTTCATGTTTTCATGTTTTTAAAGTTTATATGTGAGTCATTTTTAAAAAAAAAATTAAATAAAGCAAAAAAAACTTTAGGCGAGTGTAATAATGTTTTAAAGATATTTATTAACAATAACAATAGTATTTGCGTTAGAGTCAAGTGAAGTCATATTGTTAATCTTAGTCACATTTCGCTTGGTTGGTGGAATGTTTACAAATTATTGAGGGTGAAATATTGCTTTGTCTTTTCCTTTGTCCAAATCCTATAATGAATTCGCTAATATTTTTTTTATCAAAATAATGACAGATATTTAAAGTTTAATATGCCTTATGTCTTCACTCAGGACAGGGAAACAGGAGAGCAATCAAACAAATGCTGTTCACACTTTTCGTAGTACATAAGAATTTAGTGCTTTCCTAAATAAATTGACCCTTCTCGTCTAGTCTTTTATTTGGAATTCTTTGCACATCCCTATTCAAAATAAAAACCATACAAAACTGAGCTAACGTGTGAAGTGTTTTCAACAAAATATAGTGTTGGATAATTCTTGTCCATTTTGCCTTGCTAGACTGTAAAATCATAGGTGCGGGATAAACTGTCAAGTAGTCATATATCCCAAACCTTTTCATGTTTTGGTTATGCATAGCCACACATTTTACACAAGTTTTAATGGCAGTTCGGCACTTTCATTTTAATTTTTAATAATTGAAATCTTCTGCTAGCTGCATAACGTGCTGTTCTAATTTAGATCTCATTTCGAAAATATTCACTTCTTCAAATATGTTCCTTCTTCTTGTTTCTTTCTTTCTGTTTATTGACGCGTGGCCATTATAAAATGCTTTTGCCAATTTGTGCTTTTTTTTCCAAGATCAATCAATTCTTCGTTTCCCAGGATGATTGTAGAAGAGGAAGACATTAAGATTATTTGTAACGATTACTGACGAGTGTGCTGACACGTGGCTAGATTGTTGATTTTAAGAAACTAAAACAAGTGATAGGGACGAGATTGCATCAAGCAAAAAAAGCAGAAAACCAAAAGAATCGATACGATAGGAAATCTTTGCAACGGCGAGTTTTTCTGTTATACAAAAATACAAAAATACAGCCGAAATTGTCCTTGTTTATTTAGTCTGCATTTTATTACTTACAAAATTTTCCCATAACATATTGACATAATATAATTGCTAGAAAATCTCAGTAATATTTGCATCGCATGGATGTGAGTTTTGTTAGTGATAAGAAAAATATAGGACGTAGTGCTTAGCCGTATGATTTGACCTGAAAGGGAATGCGACCGTTAAGTTTATTTAAATGATAATAAATGAACGATGTCATTAACATTGCGTATACTCCTCTTTGAAATCATTTGACAGCCTGTCCGTTGTATATCCCTATGTAGATTATATACATAAATCGGAATTTAAAATTTCAATTCAAAATAAATTGAGAGACTTTATATATCTATATTGTATAGAAATTTATTATGAGTGTAAGAAAATTATATTTATCTTGAGTCAAACCTTCCATACCCCTCACATTCTGTCAGTACATATAAATTGTAAAATATATTATTAAGTATAAATATTTTAGTTGGTAGTCCGGGACCATTTTGAAGTATTTGAAATAAGTTTTAATTCAGTGTCTCTTACAGCTCATATTTTAAAATTATTTGCTGCTGCAAACGTGGTCAGGTAGGGCGGATTATCGCCACTTGTAACTTTAATTTATGGCTAACAAATAATAATTTTGCGAGCGTTCCAACGGGTCTTTATAAGACGCTAACTACCAAAGCTTAAGGGTTCAATAAGTTATACATTATAAGTCAATTTTAAATCAATAAATGAAGAAGATAATCAAATTGTTTAGGTAGTTTTTCTAAAAAGACTACATCTGTTTAGTATTTAGCATCGTCGATGCCATTAAAAACGATACACCCTAATACAAATTGAAGATTTATAGCAGCAATTATTATTTAAAAAGCATGCTGATAACAATCTTCTTATTCATACCTTTGGAGGCATTTAATATTCCCAATATCTGCGGCCAAAAGAAATGAATCCCGATTGTAATTTAAATTCATTGCTTTGGCAGACGTCAATCTAGGTTCAAAAGCCACGAGAATTGATTAATAGGTGCGTCCATCATTAATAGATATTTCAAAATGAGTCGCCTAATCTTGAGTGCTTTTGCGTTATGTTATTTTCTGCGTATGTTCAGTGGGAGTATATGTTATGCTTTACGTAAATTGTGTTACGCAAGCGTATTTATGTTACGCCTCGAATATTTTATCATATCCAATACGGAGGGTATGTTAAGTTGTAATATGGTTGCAACCCATTAAATCATTCGACGCAGACTGCACACATTTTTATATAATAAAGAAGGTTAGCGAAAATCATTGATCCTCGAAGTAGTTAAATTTCATACATTTTTATTCACTTTATATTCAGATACGTTCGCGCTGACCGTTAAGACGAACTGTGTGGTTAACATCGTAATAATGCTCTCCATTTTTCAGCCTGCCTATTTACATACCTGCCTATACACATTTGACCAAGATGTAGGGCGTAATTGATTTGAGCAAATCGGTGGCTTTCTGTTTGTTATGGTCACGATTATGATTTTAAAATGTTGTCACGAGCAACAAATTTGATGTTTAACTAACTTTTTTGCTTTTAATAAAAGCTTTATAAAAATGGGAAATCTTTCGCTTGGAGCTGTTTGTGTAACAATCCTTTAAACATGTTATTATATCAGCTCCTGGGGTAAGTTATATAAGGTATGTTTTTCTTTATCTTCGAGTATTTTATGTTCATTTTGCTCACGTAGATAACGCTCCTAATATGTTATGTTATGTTATGTGCCGCAGTAATTCTAGTGTTAATGCATACGATTAAATCTGCATGCGATATGCATAACATGTAACATAGCATGTTATTTTTTGTTTAATGCTACTTTTATGGTTTTTTGTCTTTAGATTCGAGAGGTTAGGATGAAAAACTTTTTTGTGCCAACGAAGTATCAAATGTTTCCACCGAAGTCGTACATAAAATAATATCTTTTTTGTTTTCTTTTTCTACAATTTGCATGGATTCGAAAAATGTAACAATCAAATAATAATTTAAAGCATAAATAATAGAAAAAAATATATAATGCTCAAGGTCGTTTAGTACAACTTTATTTATAAATATATGTGTGCAAAAAAAAAAAACTATACGGATATTATTGACTTATGTTCAGATACTGAAATATATCTATACATCAATGCGAATGGAAGAAAAGCGCTTGGTTGTTAAAAGTTGCTGCTAAATGAAGTTGCTAGTTGTTAGTAGATAGTAATTTAAAAAACCTAAGTTTATCATCTACCGGTTCGTTGAGCACCCTATAAGCCACGAGAATAGGGTGAGAGATAAAAACTAGATCTAAGATTATAGACGATGAAGAGTGGTCGCGTAACGTCCTATTCTGCCAGCCTGAACATCATCTATTATATCAAATATAGTTTTAATATAACACGTAATGATTTTTTATTCCTAAAAATGAAATGAATTCATAGAAACGTGTACGTACATATATAGTATATTTATATGACGTTTCATGAGCTCTCTCATGTATTCGAAATATATACTTTTACCTTTTTCAAAAGCATTATGCTCTTTTGCATCGGTTAGACGCAACGAAAATATCGCGTAAAGACATCGCTTACAAAACTCGTGTACAGCTGTTGTTTGTAGGCGTTACTGATAGATCGCAGTGAAATGTTATTTTCCCTGAAGTATATGGAAGCTTTTTAAATAAAGATCATTTTCCGCCGTGTACAAGTATGTCCTACAAGTATCAACTATATTTAATTTTTTTTTTAAGTTTTCCTTTCATTCTTTCTTAAACATGCTTCCACAGTTACGCTGTTAAGTGCCTAGATAGAAGCTTGGACAAATATAAATTGTAAAAATAAGAAAAGAAAGAGCAAAGGAGTAATTGAGCATGAAATGATATAGAATATTATATCGATGTTATATATTTAATGTGTGTATTTATTGTTGTATTGTTCATTCTTCTTACGTATACATTTATGTTTTTTTCAAATGTGCTCTTTTCTGAACTTGCAAATGTTTATCTGCAGATATATACAACAGCAGCTGTTGTTGTAGTGGTACAGGGTATATTAAGATTGTGCGGACATAAGTAACACGCAGAATGGTTTAAGATAGATTCACCTTTTATTATACCAAAAAATACCGAGAAAATTATTCTGAATCGATCTAAGCTTGTCTGTCCGTGTGCTCGTCTGTGCTTTTGATATCTGTCCATACATATTTGTGTTTAAGCTACGTGCCGCAAAAACGAAAACTGAAGTTCATATGACACAAAGGACTATTATCAATGTTTTATGATGAAAACACCAACATAGTGCTGAATGTTGAACACGTACTCTTGGGCACAACCATTCTTACAGAAAGTAAGACTTTATTTGCAAAGGGTTGTAAGTTTCAATATAAAGTTCCATAATAGTAACTTCATATAAAAACAGGTTGCAATATTTGTATTCCGTGGAAAAAATAAGAATTATGTTAGACGATGTGGTGCAGGGTATTTAATAGTGGGCCTAGTCCAACTAAAGTGTTTTCACTTGTTTTTTTTTTAATGCAATCCGTCATTTCTAAGCGCGGCTATAATTGTCGTATACATTTCTACGCGTATAAGTAAATATCTTTTTATATTAATTGCAAATATTAATGTTTGTGTTTTCTTTGCTTAGTAACATAAACTGAAAAATAATTAAACATTACAAATTTTTTCTTTCATTAAAAAATGAGAGAAAATTGTTGTAAGCCCGATTAGTGAAACCCTTTGAGTCTATGTTGACGCTTGTTGACCTTTCACACATTTCTATGTGCAGCGTAAATTTCCTTTGTTGTTACCGTTGCATTAAATTCCGCATGAAAATGAAAAATTATGCAATGAAGAATGTGGTTCTCAGAAGGTGCGCAAGTCGACTTTTTGTAGTCTTCGAAATTAAAATTCCTTAAACTGAAATAAGTGCTAGCAATAAGTACGTACTATGAAGGAGTAAAGTAAAAGGAAAGACAAAATAAAGTAAAAAATTATAAAAAAAAAACTAGTCCTTCCCTCCTACAACAAATATTTGGTGACCTCAAAGTCTGCATGTTATAAGTGTAAAAGTGACAAAATATCGTAAAAATCTTTATTTAAAAAACTTAGCGAACTGTCTACGTGGCAAATGAACGAAAGTGGCCTTTTAAATGGTCCTTCAATAGGATATGATTTTTAATCTTTTCTTTACAACATTTGAAAGTTCAAGAATTTAAATGATTGTTGAAAAATGTCGCGATTTTTTAAAATAACTGAATGGGCTAGTAATGGATGAATAAATTTTTACATAAAAATGAACTCGTCATTAAAGTTAGCTTTATTCAGGTTGGAGCGTGTAACCGCTTGACAGCATTTAAAGTAAGTACATAATCTGCACATACCGCTCATTTTGTTCGAGGTCACGAAACCAACTGCACCACCTATCCAGACTATAACGAATTTAGTGATGTGTCTGATATAAATGTCGGGGAGATCTGTACGACTTTCGTAAAAAACAAAGACATGGTAATGATAGAAATGTTACCGTAACAGTTTCCGACAATCGCTGTTGTGGAGGAAATTTATGTTATATATATAAGTGCAGCGCAGTGACCGGAAGTGACAGCTCTACTCGATTCAAAGACAACCTTTGAAGGAGAAAGCAGAGTGTATCCCGTTTTAGTAGTTTTGATAGGCCATAAATATCAGCTTTAAAATGGAAATACGCTGGAAATTTTTCAGAAATATATGCTCAATGACCCCCTGGAATATTATTTTTCTATTACGAATCGTTTCAAGTCAAAACAATTGTCAAAGCACCCATTTTTTTAGCCTGTTACAGCGGCTTAATGAAGTGCATGTTTCGCTAAGCTAATTAATTTTACATAAAAGAAAAATCGCTGCTCTATAAGGAAAGTTAGATTTATCCTCAGAAAATGTGTAATAAATGATAAATAAAATTTAAATAACGTAACGGCAAAAAACCAACAACCTACTTAACGCCTGAACAGTTGCATCAACTTTTTATGGCTAAATCAAGTAAACACGTTATAGTCAGGTATAGTCAGGCAATGCTAAATATAATATTTCCTGCACCGATTCGTATAATATATAGTCTGGTTAGTGCTTTTTCATTTATTTTCGTAATAGAGTACAAAAAATTGAACCTTACTTCCATGTAAAGGCTTGTTTCCTGAAACCCTTAAATGGGAGTTGGGTCAAAGCGTTGGCCGGCGTGGTTGAAATTTACTAAAAATAAACTTCCGATCGATTACTTACTATTCTTCACTTGCTTTTGTCACGAAATGCTACAAATTAGACTTTCTTAGCATCCACATGTATAGTCTCGTATATGGAGGACTAAAAAAGAGGTCTACGTGGGCCAAACTTAGTGCAATTCATTTTTATGTTAAATTACTGTTATGGACCATTTGTCATTACAAAATATTGAAAATCAAACCGTTTCACAATATAAAGGCTAACTTTTTGCAGGAATGGTTATATGGAAGGGAATCTAAAAAATTGGCGTATCCGATCAACTTAAGGTCGAGGTTCTATTAGTCAACAATTTTTGTCGAGAAATATGGAAAATTGAAATCTTTTTCCATGTATTATACTTTTTCAATCTAAGGCGTCGTATGGGGCGTGGTTGTAGAAATGGTCCGAGTCAACCCATTTTCAATGAAGTTCGTCTTTGAGCCAGGAAATGCTAGTCTATTAAATATAGGCAAAACATCCCGAAAGTTGCGTCCTGTAAATTGAACATAAAAATACATTGACGGACAAACAGAGAGGCAGACAAGTTTAAATCGATTCAGCGCCTATCTTAAGCCCTCTTGGTGGGTCCACTCATCCGCACTAACTTAATATGCCCTATACTGCAAATATATGTAAATATATGTTTGTAGAACATGTATTCTGTGTATTTTGTGATAAAATTCAAATTTAATTTAAAAACATTGATTACAAAGCTAAACAATCAAAATTTTCAAAATCGAAATCATTATCTATGGTCTTTTGCCTCTTATCGGGCAGCTTACAGATGCCCTTGCGGTGGAAAGTTCGTGGCTTCGCTGCGAAATAATTATCGACCAAGTATGATATATCTTCAATTTTGCTGAACCGCTGATCTGCTGACTGAATCGTGGGGTCTGCGCAATTGGAATATATTCTTAGATTAAGTTGAAATTTACTTCCTGAGTTGCTTTTACTACAGTATGATGGGCGTGTACGGATTTTCATCATTTTCAAGATTAAAATTGTTTCCACGAATTCTCTCATACCATTTTCTCACTGTTTGACAGCGTACTGCGTTTTCATCTCAAGCCAGCTTACTCATATCCGTAATTTCAACTGGATCTTTTTCCAGTTCAACACAGTGAAACACAGTTAAACACAGTTAAAGTGCAAAGCCGTACATGACATCCACTTCTTTATATTTCGATATACACCACGATAGCCCGTAAACAATTGAAACTTAAACCATTCAAACTCCAATGTTTCCAAAAATGTGTCCAAAATTTCGGGAAAAATTAATCCATTATGCACGTTTCATGAAGCAACCAACTTCGATATACAGAATTTATTTTTCATTGTAAAAAATAATATTAAAAAAAAATTTTTATAAGATAAATATATATATATATATATTCAATTTAATAAATATGTAGCTTAAAAAAGAAAGAAACAATTTTCACTGTTTCTTTTCCAGACATTGTGTAAATGCAGTTACGCAGTATTATCTGCTGTGCTCCCAAGAAACAACAAAATTTTCATTTGCTTTACTATATCATTATAACTTCTAAATATTTGTAAAGACTACTAGAGGCTACGTCCTCGACTTAAATACTTGAACTCCTCTCGTCGTATTCTCCACACCCTGAGCAACAGGTTAGGGGCAAGAATGCAATTACCTTTTAAAAGTAAATTACCTTGACGCTTTAAGCAAACCTCGATATAATCTTTTTGAGAACTTATGTTCATCTGAAATGCTTTTACTATGGAATTTACTTGAAGTCGGTCAAGCGTAATGGTTGTATAAAAACGATAATAACGACTGATAAAAAAAAACAACTTATAATTTGGCAGATCTCCGAACTTGTCCTAGAGAAATTCCGATAGAAAAGGGACCCAATGTATCAATTTGAAAAAAATTGCTTTTTGACGCCTTCGTTCTCGCATATTTGAATAACCAAGACAAACAACAAACAATAATAACTGTACTAAGGGAGAATTTTCTATTTATTAAACTAACACGTGCTGAAACATTAAAACGCACGGAAATTGCATGGTATTATAAGCTGTTACAGTAGTCGTATTTAATTGGTACAACGTTGTGAATTATTTACATTTATTCTAAAACAAGTTAAGTGAAAGGTTTTTGGTTTTTATTTCCTAATAAAGATGAGTTTAATTTGTGTCATAATTCTTTCGCTTTAAACAAGGTTGCCCATCCCTTCAAATTGTGGAAATGAGGGACCATTTATTCAATTACTTTTTGTTTAAATTTTAAAAAGTTCAAAATGATCTAAAAAATCTTCTTTCGTATATGGAATCGAAAAGAATTCAATATAACAAAAAGTTAATACACGAATGGTATAAAGTCTACATTATTATGCAAAACGAAACCGGTATTTAACCGTTTCTTGACTCTATTCCTACTCCATCATCCAATACACAGAAAATTCATACGTTATTAGAATTTATTAAAAATCATTTCAAATGCAATAATACAAGATATGCATAAACCGCTTTTTTTAAAAGTAGAGAGAAAAGAGCGAAAAATAAATAAATAAATAAGTGAAATACATTTAACTATGTACTCAATAATCTAAAGTAAAACTAACACATGCTTTATATAGTTGTATTTCGCTATGAGTGTGAATTCGTGTTACGCGCATGCATGCAACAACAGTTATTTTTAACTTTACAAAAGAAAAAAAACTACGCGTTCTGTACTTCATAACACTAAACTGTCATTTCGCACACAATCATTGATTTATTACGTTTTCTTGTTTTGAAAACGTTAACACACATTGAAGAACTTGGAATAAGCTCACAGAAGCTAATAAAGTCGTTTAGTGGATGGCTTGCCTTCCGTATTTCATTTTCTTCCAATAACACAGTAAGATTCTCTAGCTTTACCGTCCTGACCCACGACGGCAGATGCATTTTTGATTGCCTTCAGATCATAAATCGAGTTGAGTCCCGTTTGCCTACCGCTGTAATAAATTAAGCTAATGGATTCAAGTTTTCTTATGTCATTTACTTTATTTAAATTCGTTTTACGTGTTTAATTATGCTCGCAATAGTTCAACAGCTAACAAAATCACCGTTATCTTATTGATGTAGAATAATTTTATGAAAACTCATATCGTGTATATTTACTTATTGTTTTATGTTTATGAACAGTCTATGAACAACGAACAAGGGAGAGGAAAATCAAAAGTGTTCACTGTTTTCGTTACGTAGGCGTGTGGGCGTTGTAGGCATGTTCATTGAAAAGTTCAGGTCATTTTCAAATTTTTTTGCAAACTTCTAGGCGGTGTCTTAATTTTTGGAAACGGCAGAATATTCGCCACAGATACTACGCAGTTGCGCAGACGGACAGATGGACAGATGGACAGATGGACAGATGAACAGGCGGGCATGCTTAGATGCATTGCGAATTTGAAATTGGCTTATGACTTACATAATTAATGGGGTTTTTGAAGCTGGTTTCTGCAAGTCATAAAGGTATTGGAAAAATAATTAAATTTTGATACACTTTTTTATTATTATTATTGGGTGGGCGTGATCAATTTTTCCCATATTTATGCAGGCACTACAGAATCCCCCATAGAATACACATTTAAATTTTTGTAGATTCATCTATTGTAGTTTATGAGTAGGCGACAAAAAACGAATTTTCCATTTATTTTGAAAAGCAGAGGTGCATGGAAAAATTTCCATTGTTTCTGTCAAATTTGTAGTGGATAGCAGATTTTTGCCGCGAGGAGAATGCTTCCAACAGACAGTACACTATAGACGGACAGGCGGCCAAATGGACTTGCTTAAACCGGTTGAGAAAGATGAGAAATATATTCATTTTGTCAAAACATTTGCAACGCCCAGAAGGAAGCTTCAGAAATCCCATAAGGTATACATCAGCATGAAATTCCGAACCGATTTAAGCATGCTCGGTTGTCACTTGTGCAATATCTACTGTAAACATTCCTCTGGAAGGAAATCGTAAGCTGAAAACTCAATCCACTAACTTTTTCTGAAGGAAACAGTTCCCTTCCTACATTTATATACCATATTTAAGCTATAACTCAACACGACATGAAATAATATCAGCATACCTTGAATTTAATAAAAGTGGTTTAAATATTATGGCAGTTATTGAAATAACAACCTTCCTGTTGTAGTGGCATGCTTAAATTACTCAGAAATTACAAAGGGTATTATGTAAATTAGTTTCAAGAAATAGATTTAAAATTTAACAAACTCACGAGAACACAAATCCAGCGTTAAGAATCTTGTTAAGTTTTGAAAATAAAATTTTAGCGTAAATAATCCGCACCTGAGTTCAATACGGGAACAAAGAGACAGGCAGACCTAATGCAAATCGAGAAAAAAGCAAGGCTAAATTGATATCGCTCTTCACGCTTCCTAAGAGTATACGAATTGGCAGTATCAATGCACCGCAATTATTTGGCAAATCTTACCAAATTCGCGCGGAAAAATATAAAAATAAATTTTAGAACAAATTTTTGATTTTAGAAGAACGCAATTATAATTTCAACAACCAGACAGACGGACAAAAGCTTGGAAATAATTAAACCGATTCCCTAGTTGAGAAGGTGCTGCGTGTCTAAAATTTTCTTTATAGTGAATATTTGTTTATTCAGATAAATTGTCTGCAGATTGTCTGCAAGAGTCTCTGTTAGTAAATTCATATAAGGATTGAAGAGATGTCCAAGCCTGGTTCGCAATAAAATATAAGATAAAGAAAAGTTGCCGCTGTTCTGGAAAGTATTGAAAATAGCCCATCAAAATCAATCGATACCGTTCTCACTAACGCGGACTTAAGGTGAGGGATAACCTTTTAAGATTTTATGCAAAATCTCTACCCTTTACAAGAAGCTGACAAAAGCTGCAACATAGCGAAAAGTGCACTCTAGTTTAGTCGGTCGCTGGACCATTTTTTTAATTTGCACTTTTTTTTCGTTATTTTGTATCCCTTCTGCACGTCAAAATGAAAGAAACGATAAGAAATGCATAACTGCACCAAACCCTTTACATTGGATAATATTAAAATTTTCTCACGAAGTCTAGTAGTTTCGATAGAAACCGATTTCGCTATATTTTAGCTATAGTAACAAAATACTTGAAAAAAATGTTTAATTATTTTGTTCGCGTCAAATTCTAACGTTAAAAATGTGCTTTTTTAATCCTGAGAATACAATTATGCATATCTATCTTGACCAAAAATTTCTTAAACTCACTGCAATACCTTAGGCTTTAAATTCACTTTTCGTAGTTTAATGTATGTTTATTCATTTCATTAATTCTGTGTTTGAATGATGTACAGATTTATTATCGTTAACATGTATATATATACATATATACATATATACATATATAGATTTATATATACACCTATATACACATATATATACACATATACACATATATACATATATATATGTATATACACATACATACATACATATGCACATTTCTATATAATGTATATAAATACATAGCTTTGACATTAAGTGACATTTACTTGTAAACAGGTTTTACTTTTTGAAGACACTAATGCCCAGATGCCAAGTAACATTCGTTTTGTGCAAACAGTGCAGCAAAAGAAAAAATTATGCATGAATCCGGAATCAAATCATTGAATTTCTTGTTATTTCTTCTGATAATAAGATAAACAAGTATTGTTTTAAAGAAAATAAACGACTACGGCGTTTAATAAAAAGTATATTTTACAAAAATTTGGATAGAACTTATTTTCTTCAAATGTCTACAGAAAAAATTACAAAGAGACATTGATAGCTAAGGAATGTATTGCATTAACAAATATAAAATGAAATCTTGATGCCTGTTGTTAATATGATGACGATGATGATGGTGATGATGACGATGATAATGATGATGATGATGATGATAATTATGCTGATGATGCTGATGATGATGATGATGTGTGTATAATAATAACAATAATAAAAATAGTAAGTGAAAACGCCACAGTCGCTTTAACTATCCTACATTCGTTATTATATAGCAAACTTCGTATTTGCTCACGGTGTAAATGAACATTTTTCTGAGAAGGCCTTATTTGGAATGGGACGTTGGCATCAAGATTTCGCAAAGTTATTTTATTTATTTTTATAACTAATTGTTCTGCATCTGTCTTCGTCATTAGATATTGCCATTTTTCGAAATACACTTAAATTGCAGGAGGCCCAAAACTGTACCTCTCCGATCCAAACAATGCGCTGATCTGCACCAGTTTCTGTCATAAAATTCTAAAAATTCGACTGTGCCATCATATAGAGACCAATTTTTTATAAGAACATTGATATGAGTAGGATTCCCAAATATTGTCCTATTGGATCCAATAATAGTAGAATAATTCTCCGGAGCGACTAAAGCACCCTTGTCCGTCTGTGCGTCTGTTTCGTGGAAAATATCGCCATATCATCTATCCATGTATTTGTACGTGCAACGTACAGATCGAAATTTTTGGTATACTTTGCACGGACGAATTCTATAAAGAAAGCATTGGATCAGAACATTTTTCCCTATATAACGCCTTATCTTGAAAAAGTCGTAGATGAAGAATTGGATAACGCAATATAATGCAAAATAATGATCGGCCTTGTCTGACTGTAATGTTTTTACTTGTTTTTCAAATAAAGATTTTATTCAAATTTGGCTTTATATGGTGAGTGGTTGTATAAATGATTCGATCCAATTCATTTTCAGTAGCGTTCCACTTTGCTTCATAGACATCAGTGTAGTAAACTTCTTCAAAATAACTCAAAATTTGCGAACTGTAGGTTGAAAACAAAGTTCACATGCAGATATGAGATATGGTAGAAAGACAGACATGTGGACAGATGGTCGGATAAGTTTTGATTCGGCTCAAAAAGTAATTTTAAACCGACCAGTACAATGAAAGGCGGGTTTGAAACACTTCTGGGTGTTACATATATTCGCAGATTGTACGTCGTTATAATAATAATATTCATAACATTGTTAAAATTACGCAAAATTACGAAAGCCCCTGGATGTTCACAGAAGTGAATCGACCTAGTGAGTTTAACAATCTGTCGTTTTCTGAACTGCTAGACGATTACTCAGGATTTTAAAAAGTGGGACAAAGAGCTAAAAGAGGATATAAACATTTTAATTTCATAATTCTTAACCTACAATAATTATTGAGCCGAAGAACGATTGCCATGACGCACTTCTAACAATCAAAAAATTGTTTGGAGTCACACATATACCAGATGCATTTTTAGACGAAGATAGCTTCCTTATTTTTTTTTTTTACAATGCATGTTGTCATGTTGTGAAAACGTGATTAAATCAAAATGAAAAACTTACATAAAAACTTATATAAACTATAAACCGTCAGCAATAAAATTTTGATTCGTGTAGTGTTTAATATCTGTCAACAGCCCTATTAGTAACAAAGCCAATGTTATATCTTTTCCGTAAAATTGACTTAAAAAGAAAAACGAAATTATATAAAGATGAGGTTTATACTTAAAAGAGAAAAAAGTGTGTTCATCTGTTTATAGGGCAACAGTGACTGCGGTAATTGTTTTTCAATAAAAAGAAACTTAATTTTTTTTATCAATTTATTTTTATATTCTACTGCCACTTCGATAATTAATTTAGATGTTTGTTTATTTTTTCATCCTAGTGTTTTGATATTTGTTGTATACTTTTTGGCCTGCCAGTTTAGCCTTACATTGGCTGATGATGGTGGCGCAGCTAAGCGTTTAGCTCTTCGGCGTCCCACCGGTAAAGTTATCGGTAAAGCTACAACAACCACCACAGTTGAACCATTACCGTCTGAAGATGACGAAGGTGATTATGCTGAAGGCGAACAAGACAATCAATACGCTGACGAAGGTGAGGATGGTGGCCCTTCCAGCACCACGACCACTACTACAACTGAAACGCCTAAACGTATAGGTCCAGTGATACGCCCATTCCGCTCAAATGACGAGTTCTTGAATGCGTTAAAACGTCGGCAAATGAATGCTAAAAGAAATAAATGTAAGTTAAAAGAAGACAAAAAATAACTATGTTCGCCTTTGTTCCAGTTTCTCAATACCCACAATTAGCTCTAGTTTTTTTAGTTCTTTTTCAATACATTAGTTAAACATAACATTATGTTAAATATGACGTAGTCTAAATAAAAGCATTGTTCAGCGAATGTGCAAACCTAAAGTACAGGCAGAGAAATCGTAATAACATAATGAACAATTTTTACCCTTTAACCAGAGAACTAAACGACGAGTTGATCTAACATTTTGTTAAAAATTCAAACTATGGGATTATTACGGATTTTTTGTGTTTCTGCTAGCAATAACAGTACCAACGTTGCCATTAGCAGCCATTTGATTGCTTGCTCTTTTATTCTCATTGTTTGTATGGGCAAAGTTTCTGTTAAGATTCTAGGGAACGTTTGGAAAGCAGAAGCATTTACAATTCTGTGTTTTTAAGTGAATGCGCAAAAAACTTCGCTACTCTGAAATTCTTAAAATGAGTATGAATATAGGCACTTTTTTAAAACTTGAATGTAAATGTTTACTTCTAGGGGTCACAAACGACAAAATTCTTATAACTTCTTACTTCGGTATTGCGAAGAGAGAGAAAATATTGCGTGAAATTTTAAGGAAATTTCGGAAATTTTCGGAAATTTCACTATGCTTTTTTTGTTTTATATTGAGTTGAATTGATATAACATAGAGCAGTACCGTTGGGTGAGAAAAAGAAAACATCAATATCGATTTCTTACTAGACTAAAATTTTACAATAAAATTTACCTTATAATTAAAAAAAAACTAGTGGAAAAGCCAGTCCCTAACAAAACGGTACAAGACTCTCAGGAAGCTGAGGAAACAGCGCCCGCTTCAACGAAAAGTTTCAACAAGCCTAGCGCAGGCGGTATGTAAATTATTTACATACTTATTTTATAGATACAAAAAGTTTGATTTTATTATACTTTTAGGTAATCGTCGCAAATTTAGTAAAACTTCAAAGTCCGAGCCGGAAGATGATGCTGCCGAAGAAACAGAAACTGAGCAAAGAGAAGATGTCAAACCAAAGCGTCCTGTTCCTGGACGTTTGGCTTTAAGGAAACGCTCTTAAGCATTTAAGTGTTATTTTAGTCTTCTCCTGTGTCACTTTCTCCTTCCCGCTCTTATTTCTCGTGTTCGGTTTCCTAATTACGCTCACTTATAACATACACATTCCTCGTCTTTTGCCGTATTTCAAAAACAATTCAGTTCGAAAGTTTTTAAAATTATCGTAATTCGTTTTGCCAATTATTACTACATTGTTTTCTACTTTTAATTAATGTATACCGCATATTTGTGAAATTTTATTTAGATAATAAATTTAATAATTTGTTAAATTTAAGAAAAACACATAAAACTAATTAAAAAGTTGTGTGTACTTTTTGTCACCATTTTTCAATAAAAATTACTTTTATTTTGAAAAATTTTCATATATAATGTTAATTTCAAAAATGATCAAAGCTTAACAATTTTTTAAATAATATTTCAATTAACGAATAAACATATATAATATTGTTTGGCAATTGTTCATATGTGATTTTTACACCTGCACCGTCGCAAACATAGTCTCCAAACAATGTAGAAAATAAAACAATTTCTCGATTTAAGGACATATTTTTGATACGCTTTTTATTTAAGCATCTCACACACTTGCAACGTGTCATTGTAAAAGTTGTAAGGTTTTCTTTACGAAACCGGCACCGTGCTCGCCGGCCCACACGTAAATATTTGTATCAGGGATCCTTCTTGACAGAACTTGTCTTGAAGATGCATACCCGCGAGTCTTTTTATATTCATAGTATATTTAAATAATAGCTTTTAAGTCTTAGCAACAATAATTTATCGGAATAACCCTTAGCTTGCTTAAAGACTAATTAAATAATAATCCATGAAATTCACATAAGGAGAAGAATTTAGAAATTCATTCTTTGGCTTCTGCCTAGAAGTCATCAATTTACTATATTTACTACATCTATATAAATGCAGCACATTGACCGGAAGTGACAATGATTTAAGTCGATTTAAGTATAAGGACTGGAATAGGGAGGAGAGTGTACGTCTTTTTATTAGAAAGGTTATGGGTGCGAGGGTTATACAATTAGCCTTATGATCCAAAATTTGCATATCAATTTACAATGCCGAACTTCTATTTGCCGAGAAATTTTAAAAATTAAGCGTTTTTTTAAAGTACGACGTTATTTCGGAAATGACCGTATAAATAGTCCGACGCGCTGCATTTTCATCAATTATTTCAGTGTGGCTCCGCAATGTGGCCAGTAAAACTGTTCGTATTTGCATAACAATAACGCAATTTCCCACTTGGCCATAATATTTCAAAGTTGCTTCATTAGAATTTTAGTGCCGCAATCATGTTGTTCGTGTGACTTAGCCCCGTCTGAATTCCGGCTGTTCTCTCAATTCAAAAATCCCCTCCTGAAAATTCTTTAGCTCAATTAAAAAGATATAACCGGATCGAAAAATGAACGTTCTTTATATACAAATAAACAAGCATGTATCACTTACTACTGAAGATATTTGTATAAAATTTGAGAAGGAACTCAAGCAAGTTACTGCACATATAAAACAGAGAGCTAAATGGAAAAGTCTTACTACTTTTTCATGACAGTATTATTTGCTTCATTATTTTTTGTTTTTATGCTTCGAGTTTTAAAAACGACACCACACCCACGCCCAACTTAACGTCAATAAGCCTTTTTCAAGGCTCGACATATGCCTAAATAAGTCAAAAACTGGGTTTCATTTTCGAATCTAAAGTTTTTTTGCTACAAGTATGCACCGGAGGTGCGGGAAACGCTCTCTCACAACTGTCAAATCAGGCATAAGCAAAATAACTCCCGCCTTGCGTTAGTTTGATCTTTCGCAGTTAGTATAGATTTTTTAGAGTTGCATTGATACGAGAAAACAGCTGTTAATTGAAAATAAAATGAATTTCAAACGAAACTATTTACTTACAATCAGATGAACTAAAATAAAAAATTTTAAATTTGTGAAAGGTAAATAAATGAATGCATATTTTTGCTTTTTACTTCAATTGTCTAATTAATATACCTAATTCGCCAAAACGTGTAACCAATTCCGTATCATCAATCTTTCCATGCATCCTTATCATACTATCGCTATCATTGATAAAACGCAAAGGATCAACAAATAATAAAAACTCATCGTTCTACTGGACATATTGTTCTTATCGCTATTGGCCTAATCTGTTCCATTTAACAAACGAAGACGAGTGACATTAAAAAAAAAAACCTGGTGCGAGAAACTTTAACAAAAAACTAAGAAAATTCAATTAAAAGACCGGCAGAAATGTCTAATGATTAAAAACCCAAACTGATAATAAGAAGAAAAACTTTAAGTTTGTGTACATATAAAAAAACAATAACCTCATTATACGATGTCTGAGTGGCATACATTTGACAGGAAACAAGAACGCAAAAATAATAAAACTGCTTAAAAAGCCTGCACACAATTACACGAACTCTGGACAGCAACTAGGTATAGTTTAGTTAACTAACTCTCATTTGAAAGACGTATCTTGACAACCATTTGGTTGAGAGTTACGTGTGGCTTTCGCCATTCAAAATTTTTTTCAAAAAAAATAATGGCAAAACAAAGGGTAAATTTAACGTTTGATGGTTTATAATGATACAATCAATAGCAAAACGATAAAAACGTAAATAAAAATAAAACTATGTAAAATTTTTGACTAAATAAAATCAAGTGAAGTATTAAGGAGTTTTAACGACGAATTGCAATGCTTTTCGAACCGGCTCGAATACTTAAACATATTATGCAGGATGGAATTCCCTAAAATTCCAATGAGTTGTGGGTAATACACTACAGACGCTTTTTATCGTACATATATAGTGCGCGGTGGCGCGAAAAGTTGTCTGTGTTTGGCGCACCAACAAAAATTTCATTTTCGATATTCATTACTCTTGTTGTCTGCAAGATGTAGTATGATACGAGCTGCTAAAACCGAACGAGCTGTTACTGCAGATGTCTACCGACGTCAGTTAAACGAAATCCTATAGACGTTAACACAAAGTTACGTAAAATTTTTGATAAAATGAAATAAAGTGAAGTAAGTTCATCTAATTCATACAATTCCTCCCCAACAACGTACAAAGTAAGGGATAAACGGATCACTGGACGCATGTAGGTTTTTTTATGTCATCACTCACACCAATATTTCCTAAAACATATTTGAAAGCCTTTCTTGACACACAAGACTTTTGCAGAAATCTACATGTAACAATATGTACGTTGACAATTTTATACAATGATTTGCTTACATATTTTAGAGTAAGACGGTTTGAAGCGTCCAAAAGAGCCCGTCTACGTCTTATAAGACTCCTTTTCCGCAACCTCGATGTTTATCTACTGACATATAAATAATTTTTTACACATATAAATAATTTTTTCGTAAGGTATGCGACCACGACATGAAAATTATAGCAGAAAATTAAAGCAGTAACGACTCACATGTGTGGAAATCAAAGTAATAGATGGCTGCTTGGTAAGCAATAATAATAATGTCAGGCGCTATGTAGCTATAGCGTTCAAACACTTTCAAGTGATAGCGGATACCTTTTAGAGACGTCGTTAATGACGTCGCACGGAACTTCAGCCGATATCCGTCAAACAGATATACGACGATATAAATTGCAAGGATTGAATGTTGTTGAGAGATGCACTGGAGTATAAAGGTTAGCGTTAAATTCATTTTTCAAAAATATAAATTAAGGGTTTATATATTCAAGGTCGAAAAGCAGGTACGATCCAAGAAAAATGGGAATATTTCTAAATGTTTTTGCACCCAACAATTGCGTGCACTATAAACAACATGATCAGAAAATTTAGGATTTAACAGGATTTCTGCAGTTCCGGCATCTTATTTTGACGACGGCATAGAAGTTTCGGTAAAGATCTCCCATTGCAGACATATAAGTGAAGAAATAAGAACCGGCATATCTGCTGTTCTTTTAAATTAAATTGTAATGAAATAAAAGATACAAAGAATAAATCCGCTTTAAGATATTTTGTGAAAACTAAAATGTTGGCTTTTACTCACATAATACAAAACTAAGGTTGATACGAAATTCGCTTCAAAACTTTATTCATGCTTTACAGACAAATTTATATGTTAATGTATTCATATATTATATAAAATAAAAACAAGTAAGAACTTTATAGTCAGGCAAGGCCGGCCTTTAAGTACCCTACATCATATTGTCTAACATAATTGTTATTTTTATTCTAGAACACAAAAATTATATTTGTTTTTATATAAAGGCAAACTTTTCAAGTGCATATTTATGAGGAAGCGTGCCTGAAACGAAACCTAATGTAGGACAAGATTAATCCGTACATAGACCAGGACCAATTTTCATCACCATACATTAAAACTTAGAATTTTTTGCTTTACAAAGGATCGATTTTCGCGACAATCCTTCTTCCTCTACTTTTGCCGAGAAATATTGAAAATTACAGTTTTTTTCCATATAACGACTTTTCAGAATAGAGCATTATATGGGCAGTGGTCGAAAAATAGGCCGATCGGACCCATTTGCACGTGTGTCGGTCTGTATGTATGTGTGGTGTGTGTTGTTCACACTCCCTTGGTCGTAAAACCGGAGATATCTACTCTAAATCTGGTACCAATATTGGCAATCTTTGCATGTAGGTTGGTATTGGAAATAGGCTAAATTGGTGGAAGCACAAGCCCGCTGTGAAATGTAAACTAAACATAACTCCTTTTTCAATACAAAAGTTTGTAGTATTTTGCTCATTACTCACAAATTATAATAAATAAAAGACTGAATTTTTCCAAACGTACTTTACAAAAAACTCTACTATTTATGTTCAAAAATGGAAAAAATCGGCTATGCCTATAAAACACACACACTCACAGTTACAAATGATTAAATTTTCTTTTTTCAGTTTTTTGAGGTTTCATGCTTGAAAATATATTATTTTCTTAAAAATGCATTAATTCTAACATAAATATAGTGGGCGTCACAACGTAGTGAATCAACTTTTTCGTTTCAATACCGTTGATATATGTATCGCATAAAAGGACTTGGAGAGTAGAAAACGACAAGCTAAGTGTGTAGCTATTAAATTAATTGTGGTGAACGTCACGTCATGGTGGAGATATGTTTGCTTAAAAATAGCGTTCAAATGGATTTAAAATAGAAGGGCTTGGAGAGTAGGATGCGAAAAGCTAAGTGTGTTATCTCTAAATTAATTGTGGTGCGTCACGGCTTGGTAGATTAATTTTTCTTAATAATACCTCTTAGTTCACTAAAAGGCAGGAGATAAATTTTATCCCATTCGCAAAAAAGATTCTAATAGTGATTGGTATTCGAGATCTGACCCCAGCCGAATATAACTTTCTTATTTGTTTTATTTTCGGTTCAGCCGTAAAATTCAAAAGAATTTACTACAATTGTTGCACAAATATTGTCATACGAATGTACTTAACTGGAATTGTTTTCATAAGCTCACATCACTCGTGGCGTAAGGTGTTATATCATAAGCTTTACTTTTTCAGTTTTCTACGACGTGCGTTTTTTTTCTTCCAAAAACATTCCTTTCTTCACTCGAACAACATCAACACTTGAAACAACACGACATTGGCCAAACGGCAGCTGAAAAATATTTTCGTGTCTTCTCCGTGTTAGTGGAAAAAAAAAAGGTTGGGGGGGCGGAGGGGGGTTTGAAAGCGCAAAGAAATTTTTGAAAAGTATTAAATGTTTTCTTTTTTCCTCCGGATTTTTGGTAAATGTTCCCCGGGATAACAGCTGAAACAACAGCATCCTTTCTCTCTGTCGAGACAGGGTCTGATTGAATTACTGAAGGTAGAGAAGATTTTGAAGATTTTTATATGAATGCCACTGAGAATAATAAGAAATCGAGGATGGTTGAGGATGAAGTTGATTTATCTCCCAAACGAAGAGTTAAAGTTAAAGATTTAACAATGCTTAGAAAACAGGTAGTTAATAAGCCTTCTGATGTGGGTGCCAAAGCCATTCCACATCACGATATCAATTGTGTGCTGTGTATGACAATATTAAGGTAAACGCAAGGCATGACAATATTAAGGTAATACGCAAGGTAGTTTCGTAGTTTCCGTTGAAACTTGTGAAAACGACAAAGGCAAGCGTATGAACATCAATTCGGAGATTAATGGCGTACAAGAACTAAAAGTGGTTAGCAAGGGCAGAGCTAAATTGCCTTTCAGCCCTGCTCTTAATGCCAAAAACTTTTCGGAGTTCAAAGTTATTCGCAACGTCCTCATTGAATATAGTATAAACGAGATCATTGAAAAAGTAGTGTCCAATGTTCCCATTAAGACTGCTGTTACGTTTCGAAGAAGAAATCCTTACAACAAGCACGATTTTATTCCCACAACGAGTATTAAAACTGGTTTTAAAGAGAAAGCCCTCCCCAAAGCGATCAAATTCAACTTTTGCAATCTACTCGTGGACTACTTCGTACTCACTTTAAAGCAATGATTTAAGTGCAGTAGATATGGGCATGGGTCAAAGTTCTGTAAAGCCAAGTAGGGCAGGTGTCTGAACTGCGGCAAGTCTCCCAAGTGCGAAAACTATGAAACGATGAGATGCTCGTCCTGTGGTTCAGACGAGCACAGCGCTCTAAACAAGTGTTGCCCGAACAGGGAGCTGGAATTAAATATCAACAAGATCATTGCCATTAAAAATCTCTCCTATAAAGAGGTGAAAGAGAAGTTTTCTTCAAACTACTTTGAATAACTGGATGACAACTCCTATGACGAGAATTTCCCTCCATTGGGGAACTCGTTTGCCTTTTCGAGCAAGGATGGTAATAAAAACGCAAATAAGGTTTTAACAAAGAAAAAATTTAATGCAGTCGTTAAAAGGAAGTCTGCTATTTCCAAACCTTCTCCCAGTTCAGCTCCCAAGCCTTCTCCCAGCTCAACTCCAAGCCGTCTGTAACAAGATCTCACCGAACAATAATTTCGAACAACAATTTGCATTCCTTAGAACTTGTTAGATTAATTTCTGCAATTAAAGGATGTATCCGTCCAATGATCCCTCTGAATCTTCTTAAGAAATTTGAAGAAAAAATGTCTCATTGTGCTAACTCTCGCTACGATCAAGCGTTTAGTACTACAAATAAATCCGCAGGTGTTCCGGTTTTATTTGAAATATGATCTCTAGCTCGAAGCAAAATGTCAATCTCTTTTGTATGAGGATTTTATGTCAAGAAAAGCTTTTTCTTTATTCCAACAACGGCTATGGTATATATGTCACTGACGGTTCCGTTGGACATAATGCATCTAGCTTCTTGATAGTGAAGCATCTATCTAACATAGTACGTACAGTCAAAGTGGCGGAGGAACTTTTATCGAGTTTCTTGCCATCAGGTGGCTATTACTGATGATACCAAAAGATTTGTTATTTTGTCGGACAGCAAGACAGCTCTACTTCTAATAAACAAAAAAGATGCCGAGAATCAATATGTGTTTGATATGCACATGAATTTCAAGTGGATGACTGTCACCTTGTTTGGATACATGGCCACTGTGGCTTTTTTTAAGTGAAAAAGCCGACTTTCACGCAAAAAGGGCTCAAATTGATGGGACAACATTGTCCATCAAATGCACGCCCAATGAAGCACTACGGGCAATTCGCAACAACATCTTTCAACACCCAAATGATGAATTTAAAGAGATTTGCGCGTGCCAAATCCAATCGCCTTTTCTATAAAATCAATCCCACATTAAGTTTAAACCCTTATCCGAGGCTTCCTTTAATTTCTACGAAATTAAAATTCTTTATATGTACATGAGTGGTCATACCTATGATGAACTATGTTTAAAAATGATTCGGGCTATACCATGTGATATTTGCGAAGTTTGTAATATTAGCGGGTCTGCTGAGCATTTAATTTTCAGATGTCACAGGCTTCAAAATAATTTATCTCTTGAACATTTTTTTTTCAGCCAAAGTTTACAACACTGTTTTTACATCATTTTCAACAACTCAACAATCTACAGTTACTCTTAACATAAGGGCTTTAACAATCACGGCAGCAGTTTTTTTTTGGGTTGTGTTTTATATACATTTCTTGCTAATAATTACTGCTGTTTATTATCTGGACATATAAGCCGTAAATTTATTGGCTTGATCCATTTTAACTCAACATCCCCCCAAAAAAGCAAAAAAGTATTCAAAGAGCACGAAGAATAAAGAAATAAACAATTTTACGAACAAACTTTCAACTATTTTTGATTATAATTTCGATGTCTTCATCTTTTACTTCATCAGAGGGAAGCAGCAGCTGTTATTTGTTGAATTTTGACAGGCAGAAATAAATATAAGCAGAAAGTTGTTTCTTTGTTCTGCTTTTTCATTTACACATGAATGGCAGCCACGAAAATGATACGAAAGCCTTACGTGAAGCAAAAAGGAACCCTTTTTAACTATCGGCTTCGTCGCGAGTAAAAGCTTACTTGCAAAAACGTTATTACTGTTCGGATTTATTAGCTTACGAAAACCAGAAAATGTAATAGGAAAAGAGAGACAGCGTTATAAATGGAGCAAATTGAGGGCATATATATATTATATTTATTTTAATGTAATAATTTTTCTCGCGGAAATGGGTTAGAAATTGATTAAATTATAAATTAATAAAAAACATAAGGTTTCTTTACGCCCATCTTTGTTTATTTTCTACAAAATTTCATAAGAATATTGCAATTATTTTTCCTTACCGTTTTCTATACTATTTTCTTTTATATTTTCTTTCATTTTCCAAAAATTTTCCATTTGTACCATTGCACTATACTCTGTTGTTATAACAAAAATGCTTAGTGGCCTGCTGAAGAGTACGTCATAAATATGTCATGTTTTTCAAAATCCCTAGCTATATATTATACTTAACGTCAGAGTACAAAAAAAAAAAAACCACAAAAATATCGCAACATTGGTTTTACAGTTTTTTGGCAGAAATATATGGTTAGTGATCTCCCAGTGATTGTACTTAGAAGAAGAGGGCAAGGCTTTCAAATTTTTGTATACTCTGCATTTTATTTAATCTAAGAAAAACATTAACTGTTTAAGTTTCCGTTTCTTCTTCATCTTCTTCCGTTATTCAGAAAATTAACAATCGAATATTCGGTGGGTTGTGTTTCGGTTTCTGGTTTTGAAAGTCATAAATATGTGGAAACGTAGGTTTGCTTCTTATTTCTGCTTATTCTTCCAGTGTGAAAGGTAACGACGAAAGTAATAATGAAAGTCGTATGAACGAAATCAAAAAATTTTTGGTGTAAAAAATTGAACGTTAAATAGGCTACGAAATATACGCACATATACCAAGTAAATACTCGATCAGCCTATGATTATGACAACTCGAAGCTCAGGAAGAAAGATAACTGGCGATGTAATTAATTTAATGCTATTGCAAGAAGTAAAAATAGAAAATACTTCAGATGCTGCTTTTTCAACGCAAAAGAAGAAATTTAAATCCAAAGCGTCAAAATATCATAAGTGTCAAGAATTTGGCTAAGCATCAAAGTAGATTAAGTAAGAAATAGGGTAAAGCTATGATTGGTTTGTTTACAGCAAATAACGGGAATAGAAACAAATTGCTCTTTAACTCAAGTACATCCGTTCCTTCATGCAATGACAAATCGTTATTGGGTAACATTCTTTAGCATACGGTGATGTCGTTATCGCAAATGATTCAACAATAGCTTCAAAAGCAATAAATACTCTTGCAACAATAACAGACGTTGGTTTTAAAAGCGACGTTAACCCAACATAGGATATGCAAAGGAGGCTTTATCTAGATACAACAGATCATTAAAAGCACATTGTGAAGCTTTAAAGACAATTTTATGGTATCTTAAAGGCACAAGCCACTGCGAGTTTCAATTTATTTCGTACCACAAAGATTACAAAATCCAAATCCGTATATATTTAAATATTTACATTATTAGTGAAAACTTGGAAGCTGGCTCTGACGAAGATTGAGTTGGTGAGTTGGAAGATAGGTAGTCTGCCAATGGATATGCTTTTATTGGGAGGTTCGATATAATTGATGCCAAAGACAAATTATCGGTTAAGTTGCGAGCAGAAGGTGATAATCAAATATGGCAACAGAAGTGGTCTGTACTCTTACCAGAATACGTCATTTGTCATGACTGCTTAAAACACAATGGCGTACGTTACCGTTTTATGAAGGAATGTTGAATGTCAGGAAACTAAAAGTTAAATATTTGAACAGCGATGAAATGATGGATATATTGACTAAAGTACTGCCGCTAAAAGAAAGAAAGAAGAATTGTTTGGAATTATTAATTCCATATTAGTGGGCGTATAAAAAATTGAATGTAAAGTACATTATGAGGTTTATGTATATGCATCAAACAAATAATCATTATTATTACTGCGCCAACAAGAGCAGTGAACTGTTTCACTTCTGTATAAAATTGAATTTGTGCTGGGCGTTCTATATTGAACATGACAAAAACGCCGCTACTATATATTTGAGCTGAATGTTGCGAAGTTTATCATAGACTACTTTTGTTTTTTGTCTTAATGTATATATATGTCGTATTTAAAAATTAAGTAATTCATAAATTACATTCTAAATACGGCCGATTAAGCGAAAGCGCGTATTCCATAGCATTACTGCAACAATACGTCGCTCAATAGGCTCATAGGATGACGTGCAAATGTCTTCATTAATAATGAATCCATATGACTTTCTCAAAACATATGTCAAACTTCCATAACATTGCGACCATTAGCTTAACAGTTACAACCGCTGTAGTGAATTTAAACACAAAATGCAACTTTTCGATTGCTTCCCGAAAACAAAAGTAGCGAAAATGCACCATAAACTCAAACAGAGGCTGCTACGCAGTTACGAGAAGGTCAAAAAACAAATTCAATTCGATTGCGCATACAGGGAACGCTGCAAAAGAAGAAGAACGCATAAACTAACTGAAAAGAGCAAAAGTCACAAATTTGCCATCTGCTTACAGTGGTTGATCCATTATAAAAGGAGGGATTACGTTCGTATAATTACAACGGACAATGAAAAATGGATCTTCAACGACAATCCTAAACGAAGTAAACCATGGTTTGATTCAGGACAACCGTTCGCATTTCTTATAAAGATGAAAGTCACTATGCGTTTGGTGGGCTTGGAAAAGAATCAACTACTACTTTCTTCACGAAAGAAAAATATTTAAGGGTAAAGGACCCCGAAAATTAATTTTGCTTCTTGACAACGCTCGTCGGCATGCAGCAAAAACAACAGGATAAGTGACCTTCAACTTGATTTGGACATTTCTCCCGATTACAGCATATTCTGCAGACCTTGCTCCTTAAGTTCGCCACATGTTGAGATTCGAGCAGTCATACTTATTAGATCAACGATTCACAAAGGTTGAAGATGTGCGAAAATGGCTCTATGAGTACTTCGCCATATCGTTTCTACACCGAGTGGATCTGTAGAGTACCTTATAAGAAGTAAATCCTAGATAGTAATGGTGAATGTTTCGATTACTTAGCTTTGTAGCAAGCATGTGTTAAATAAATTTGAATTTTATCAAAAAATACAGACAACTTATTTATACGTTTAATTTTGCTGCATATATTATATATGCATGCTATTGCCCTACATGAATAATAATATAATACCATAAAAATATAATTAACGAAATATATTTAACAAAAGCGTTCGACGATCTGGAGCAAGTTTTTAGTTTGCAACGGCTAAACAAATTCCGTTTTTTAATTTGTTCAAGCTTTTACGCATACACTTCAGGACGTAACATTAATATGTATGGCAGAGTTTATCGCTGTGTGAAGTAAAATGACATAACCGCTTATAATACATTCTTGAACATAAACGCGCACACGTTTACCCTAGCTTACATTAAGGGTGCGATACACTATGACACAACATGTGTGAAAACACATAAACGTAATGCCATTCTCTAACATTTACTAACTGAACAATAGACATCTAGTTTCACGATTTCTGCAGGTTATAGACTCACGACCTCGTTACTTTGAGATTTTAGATCGTCATCATTTTTTATTCTCCCAGACTGGAAAAATTAATTTGTGTTATATTCTCTTCAATCAAGAATTCCCTTTTGTCACAACGACTTATCAAATATAACATATGACTTTGCGACTGATATAAAAACAATTCCAAGATAATATATGCACCATACGTACGTTTTGAAAAGATTTTAAAACCACTATTCGTTTAAATGCTTATCAAAGTGAAAAATATTATTTTAATTAGATAAGATTACAGCTGGTTATACGACATAGACGAAACAACTGTTTAGTTTAGTGTGGACGCTTCCAGTGTAAAGTTATAAAGTTTAAAAAATTAATTTTGTTATTATTTTCTTTAGCAAAGTGTACTAAAGTTTGTTTAGGTGCATAAGAGAAATTTCGCTTAAAACATTAGTAAGCATTCTTAACATACAATGATATAATACATATATGTTTATATATATGTGTATATACTATATGCTATTTATATATGCGCTAATTAATGAATTAAAATAATGGAATATATGAAATAATGAAATAAAATAAATTAATCATAAAACAACAAAACATGTATATATAATATATTTATATACATACATACATATATATATATAAAGAAGAAAATTGTAAATCATAAATCATTCGAAAAAACAACAGCCGAAAACTGCTCAGCTTTTCAACTTGGGGTATTTCTTATCTACACTACTTAAAGGCATTCGTTATCTAATTGAAAGAAAAACAAAGAAAATCTATTGACTGGAAAGTAAGTACGTTGTCGAAATTGTCTCCAATAACTAGACATATTTATAGCACGCTTCATTTTTTGTTGTTGTTATGATATTGCTATTCACAACGGGTTGCTAGATGGAATCAAAATTTTAAACTGACTAAGAGGATATTGGATGATACACAAAGTACAATAGGTCTGGTAGTAGAAGTGGCAATAGTTAGCACCAACTTTTAAAATAATTGAGTGAGATGA
Organism: Glossina pallidipes; assembly: GCA_000688715.1. Lineage (NCBI taxonomy): Eukaryota > Metazoa > Arthropoda > Insecta > Diptera > Glossinidae > Glossina > Glossina pallidipes. The sequence continues at coordinate 604,495 of KK499891.1, forward strand.
ATATGTGATCTTTCAGGAGCTCTGACGGTTTACTTAGAACGCGTCCGTGGCAAACGATATGATAGCTGTAGTACATTTGTTTCAAGTTTAAGATAATAATATTTGCGATGTCGATATATAACATAAAACTTTATGCAGTCTTGTTCAATTTAGTTAAGGTATTTCAAAGATTACTAGAGATAAATACATCTACACATGTATATGAAATCATATGTCCTCGCAAATATATTTGTAAAAATTCAGATCACAAACTCAAATTCAATTCGCTTTTTTCATAAATAAAATAATAAAAAAAACCATTTTCCTATTAAAGCGAATCTTAAACATTCTTCATATACTGATAAACACATACATCCCTTGATTCAGATATTTCACACATTTTCAATATTTATGTCAAATACCAAGTCGATATCTGTCACATTTCGTAAGCTATTTATAACGAGATGTTTAGTTTTCCACTAGTGTTTCTATTGGGGACGACGCACGCCTCTTTTCAATGGGTGATATTCAAGCAGAAGTCTTATGCAGCTTAGAGAACTTCGAAAGCAAAGGGAAAATGCAATAAGCTAAGCAATGAATCGATTCAATATCATTCTCTAATTTCGACGAGGCATCTCCGCACAAATTCCTGAAGCGTTTTCCTGTATATTATAGAAACTTAAAATGTAGAGATAAATTGCAAAGGTGCCTTAATGCTTCCACTTGTGTACTTGACGAAGATGAGAACATTTGCTCTGGATGAGTTAAAAGTTATACGTTGAAATCACATTCTATTTAAAGCTTCTTTTGAGGCCATTTGCTAAAATCTGCAGTTGCGTCCAATACTGAAGCATGGATCATCGTTTAAAACTTTGCAGCAATGATCTTATAAAGCACCTTGGTTAGCGTAAAATTATGGATCGATTCATAAACATGTGTCTGTAAGTCTGTGTTAGAACACGGATGCAAAAGTCACAATAAACCGTTGAAACTTGGCGTGCAGGTTCTTAATTTAGTGTTGTATATTAAGTTTACAAATGGGCTCAAAATTTTGGGGAATTAAGGAAAGCAAATCAAAATTTCCGACGCTTTGACTGTTGGTATCGTAAAATAAAAGTGTTTGCAACTGGACGTTAAAAAAAATTCTGGTAGTAAATAAAAACAGAAATTTATTAAAATGGCTTTATGAAGACCAACCATAGTGACCTTAAGTAATGTCAATTTACGAGGGCGGCTTCATCCACACCAGCATTTCAAACCGCTTTTTGTTTATGACTATAATACTCTAAGTATATTTCATTATTTCATCATTTTAATAAAACGTTCGTTTTTATTGCTTACTTTTTTCCTATTTTTTACTTTTATCAGGAACAAAGATTTGCGACCAGATAAAAAAAATGAAATGGAAAACGACAACAGAAAATTGACGCTGTGTGAATTATAATCACATATTATACGACACTTAAGTCGAATTATAAATAGCGAAAATTACAATTCAGTAGCAACAATTTAGGTCTTGACCAACATTTTTTCTTAAAATCTGTTGGTATATTCTATGGGAAGTGTGAGCCATGTTGCATCGGGGTCATTCTTTGAGATTTAGGATTGAATCGAATTTTTTAGCGAATATATTTCATTCTGAAAATAAACTTAGAGAAAATTTCCATCTGTGACAGGTTATGTGGTTTGAGCAACCAATCTTTCTGTGATATAAGGCGACTTTAGTGTTTCGTTTTATGCCTTTTTAGGAATAATGTTCAACAGTGTGGCGTACGTCCCCAACTAATGAAACCTCGTTATCTATGTAGACTTTGTATGGCAGATTCGGGATACTGTACCTTCGAACAGATGTAACTCCAAATTTTAGTAAATTTTAGTTCGAATAAACGCTCAGCATATGGAAAACAATGTAAGCGAACAAGCAACGAAATCTGCGATCCCGAAAAATTGTTCAACTTTTTACGAGCCTACACCGAAATTCGCTAATCTTATGCCAACTAACAAATAAAACAGAATGTGGCAGGCGGAAGAATAATTAAAAACGGCTTATTTCAAATTTAAATGCTGAAATGCAGAATTCATACCTGGAATTTCTTTTTATTGTTTGATACATTGTTTTCTAAAAAATAAAAAAAGGCAATGAAGGCGGAAATATAATCACTTTAAAAGTAATTTTTTAAACTCAATATTTTCTCTTTGTAGGCTTACGTTTAAGTAGTTCTCTCGTTTTTGCGAACTCCGCCTGTAACACCAATCACCATGTTTTTTCTCCTAAACTCATTTTTTGAATTCTTTTTTTCATTTTTTCTTTTTGGTTTGTAAGCTGAAACATGGAAGAGGCCTGTTATCGTATAGGCTCCAGGCTATAATCCAGTAACGTAACTTAAGTTTTTAATATCGCAGTTTTAAGTATTATTGGTTATATTGGCCGAGTAGGCAAGAGTCTCGACTAGTAACTCAATGGCCGTGGGTTCAAATCTCAAGTGCAGTAGAGTTTTTAATAAAGCCGAAAGCCTTAGATGCTCTCTAGTGCTTTAAGACTTTAGTCTTGGAATTTATTGTCTGGCTAGACTTATAATAAACAATAAAAATAAAATAAATAAATAAATAGGTTATGTTTGACTCATTGGTGATGAAATTGGCTTTGTTTAGTTGGGTACCACGACGAAGTTAGTTGTGAACACCCCAACGACAGCATGAAGAATGCTTTTTTTCGTTAATCAATTTAAAGAAGCTCATTATTTTCACACTAGTTTTGCTATTGTAATTTTTTATGTTGATTTCTTACTTTTTGCTACTCGAACCATACGTTTGTTGCTTACAATTATATAGGTTTGTTTAGTTTTTTTATACCCACTATTGAAGAATGGGTTTAGTCTGATTTTGTTTTTTTTTTTTTTCATAATGTATGTAACATCGAAAAGGAAGCTTCAGAGATCCTATAAAATATATATATTCTTGACCGGCGTGTAATTCTGCAATGATTAAGCCATGTCACCTGGTCGCAAAAATTAAGGTATCGACTTCAAATTTGGTAGAAACATTTGAAGTTTTTGCAAGTAGGTTGGTATTGAAAATGGGTCAAATTGGTCAGACTCACTCCATCGTGTCTTTCCAGCTCCTTAAGATTTTCGAAGTACTCTGACACAAACTTGGATGTTATTATAAGTCCTTTTGCTTTGATTTTCAGATTAAATGCATACATACTCTTTACTCCACTTCCTTCTTACGTATTTGGAGCACATGCAAAAATGCATCTGGTTTCGGCACTTAAACGTCAATGCACCACTTTTGCATTTTTTCTTTAATTTTGAAGCTGAGCTATCTCAACCAGATTTCTTTGGTATGGTTAGTGTGGACCGATGGTTTTTTCAATTCAGTAGTTCAATATCTTTAAAATGGGTTTATTTACGAAGTCCTTCAGTATTTCCACCCTTATACATGGCAGGTTTTAGTTGACGGACACTCGGGGATTTAAGTGCACTCAGATAGGCTTCTGTCACTATAGCTAACGGAAAAAATGTGTAGCCAAGGAGTACTTCTAAGAAATTGATATCAATCCACGCAAAACGCTCGATTTTATTGAATGCCGTAGTTGCTCTTATTTGCTTAACCTTAATCGATTAGGCCACAGCTGCGTACGTTACTATGGGAAAAATCACTGTGGTAGAAGACCAGAATATCATTCTAAGGTTTATGTTTTACCCAAGAAGTGTTAACAGGCAAATAGAACTCAAGTTACTTTTTGGGTGTTTCACGGGAAGTCTCCAAGTTAGCGCTGAAGATCAGTTTATGACCAAGGAGCAAATTGATTCTACTCCAACCGGCAATGTTAGCCAAGTTACCGTTTATGCCGCGCTAGTTTTAAATGGTATCCGAATTTACTTAAGGCTCCTGGATGAAAGCTTCGTCTAGATTGTGTTTGAACCTCCTGCTGACAGCCGAGGAAGTGGCTTTATTACAATGGAGGTTGAACTGGATGCACTTAATTTGCCTACTGTTTAAGCTGTTGTTTCTATGAGCATTTAAACACTGTCCTAGAGACCCGCTACCTTATCTTTGTTTACTTCTGGTTACTAAATAATAAAGCTTGCTTTGCAGTGAGCACATTTTTGATAAATCTATCTTTTTGCCCCGCTACCCCTCGAAGCTTTTGAGCTTTTGATAGCCCAAGCGTTCTATAAGAGATCGACTCCGTTCCTACTGGCGTACGAAGAAATGGCCTTAACAGCGACGTCTTCCCAAGCTGGGGATGTTTTTCAACCAGTCCCAAATCCCCTTTCCTTTGCAATTGAAAACGAGCGACCTTGGGAAAAGAGTGCAAATTGAGGCTCTGTTGTGGCTGTTAAGGAGAGCTGGCCAAGAAACAACTTTCTATCGCTCTTAGTTGGAGGTCTTTCCTAGACTGGGATGAATTCCCACCCGCATTTTTTCTGTAAGCTATTTCACGAAGAACAGCATTGGATATCTGAGCTATGGAACTACTTGCGGACTGGTATTAGTTCCCGCAGATTCACTTGCCTTGACCAAAAACGGAACACACCCGAGGCCACGGTTTAGGCGCCGCAGAAATTGACAATGAAAACTTTTAATCGGCCAAATTTTCTATGGCCTACAGAAACTACTTGATCCATTTTTCGTCCACAAATCCTAGGTGCTCCACATTGATTACATAAAGAAACCAGAAAAATGGCAAAGGGTTATCGGTCAAAATGGTAGATACTTTGTTTTGTATTGAAACTAGTCTTTTTGATCAACGCTTAGCCCTCGATCAATGCCATAAAGTCAAATATGTCGGTCTTCTTCAACTTGTCTAAGGATTTTATTGACTTTATTATCTAAATTATCCAGAACGGAAGCGAGCGAGCTAGTTGCATGCTGCCGATCACGAATTTTTCCGCAAGCCTATGAAGCGCTATTGACTTGATTGAATCGATAATGCAAAGTATAAAGATTTTTTTCAATTTCAGCTCAATTTCAAAACAAGATTATATTAAAAAAATGATTTTTTTATTAATACCGACTGCTGCCTTTCACACGTGATTTACCTACACGTTTTAGAATATAAAAATGGGCGGCGTCTTTTGTAATAAATAGGTTAAAGGCTCCGAAAATTTCTTTTCACTAACCATAAAGTGCTACACATGAGCCCGTGTAACAGGTGGCAGTCCACAAACCTAATTAAAAATTAGTAAGTATAAATTATATAGTGGTATAAACTAAAAAGAGCAAAGGAACGAAATCTCTTCACTCTGCAATTGGTTGAGCACGGCTGATTTTTTTAGTCTTTGTGCAGTTCCTGGTGGTTTATCCACAAAATATATTTGGAAGTTCTCGTCTTTGTATCTGTTATAGTTTATGTGCTGTGGCACATTTTCAATAAGGACCTGGGCGCATGAGATTCGAATGTTTTTGCCAAATTTGAAGCCAATGCTAATACTTTTGCCGCTCACGTTGCCAATACGGGCATATCTGGAGTGGTAGAGAACTTAGTACCTATCACGAATATATACACTTTATAGTGTCTCGGAATATACCCGCAACCTCTCGTTGGTTGCTATCATAATTAGAATAAAGCATACATATATGTATGTATATATGAGTCTTCTTAAGCATTCAACGAATCAGCAACATATGGTTCCCCAGGTTGGAATAAAAGAGGTTCATTGTGAACACAAAATATTTTTCATAAGCCTTAATAAAGCTTGCGATCGATATAGTATATTGCTTAGTCTTTGGTTTCTTTATTTTGCATTAATTGAAATTTCTTCGTTTAGCGTGTACGTACGTACGCCACGTTTTCCTTGTGTCGTCGCGTCTCGTTTTGTTGTTGTTATTGCTGCGTAGCATATTATTTCCCACATTCCTTTGTTGATTTGTTATTGCTAATGTCCTTGTTGTATTTATGTTTTGTAATAAATAGGTTAAGGGCTCCGAAAATTTCTTTTCACTAACCCTAACGTGCTACACATGAGCCATGGTTTAGGAAAGGTAAGATTTTTGTGTAGAGTATGCATGCTGTCGTTGAGGTGTTCACAACCAACCTCAGCATGTTACTCAATTGAACAAAAAGAATTTCATCACCAATTAGTCAAACATAACCTATAAATCAAAAATCTAAAAATCTAGTAAAAATCATCAAATAATTCAACATCACCAATAATTCTTAAAACTTTGAAACTAAAAACTTAAATTACGTTACTGGATTATGGGTCTAAAGTGAAACATACAGACCTAATCCATTTCTCTCAACAAACAAAAAAAAGAGAAAAGATTTTTGTGTAAACTGCCAGACGTATTTCGAGGATGGTGCGATTGCGAAAGTTGCATTGGAACAGTATGCGTGGGATGTACTGGCGAAGGAGTGTGTTGACATTCAGACAGACGAGAACAAGATGGTCGGGGTATTCTAATGCACCGCATGTGCACGAAGGGCTGTCTGTTATATTGATTTCGTATAGATGATTCTTGCATTTAGTGTGGTTACATATTAGTGTGGTTGTGAAGTAGATGATGTCACGGCCAAGGTTACAGTGGCTAAACCAGGATTTAGTGTATACTTGCGCAGATAGAGAATACAAATGCCGACCATGAGCTGAAGTGTTCAATCGTTGCTTTTAAGTAAATATTTCTTGTTTTTTATCAAGTGCCTTTAAAACTTTGGAATATACCATTTGGTCGACGACGGTGTTTCAATTGATGCCCATGTGACTAGAGACACAAATAAAATGAAAAATAAAAGATTCGAACTTCGAATTGTGCAACAAGGACTTGATCTCTATCACGGATACATGAGTCCTGCCTATGCGGAACGATTGCAAAGCTTGTAGGCAGATTTTCTCCCCGAGGTTATGAGCAATTTGTTTTGTGCTTGCGTGCATGCTAGACGAATTGCTTCCAAGGTCGCCAGACATTCGGGTATGAATACGGAGCTCCTAGGGTGGTTAGGAAAGTGTGCCACTATATAGATAACCACAGCCCATTACCTACAACGAGGTGATGAAATGAGTTGAGTGATATAAGCTTGCCCCTTTTTGGCACTTTGTCTGACGAATGGATTGTATAGGTTGTCTAGTCAATTGTCAGAGTGAGACAGGGGAGTGAGGGTGGGGAGGACAGGCGTCTATGTGAGTTGATGTTTGCCAGTAGGCCATTCTTCTTTTCTAGAGTGGCAATTTGAAAGCTATATAAGCTTGGCAGTATCTGGCACGTGCTGAGGATCTTGTTGTATTCCTCAGTAAGAATTACTTTGTTTCCAATGCCTTAGCTCATAAGATGAAAAGTCCCTAAGGTTAGTTTACGTCAGATTATCCTAAATAAGGATCGCTATAGCGCCACCATGAGAGGAGTTTGAAATGTGACCCATTCTGACACCACTGCAGTTTTTGACAGTGAAAGCATCGTGAAGATTTAGGAAAGCTTCGGAGAGACATGATACCAAGATGTCACTGCAGTGAAGATACCATTCGAGTGGCGTTGTTTTGTTGCCGACGATAGTGCAATTAAATTGGAGAACGTTTATCGGTAATAAGGCCTGACACTTAGATTTTGGTGTGTGGCTGTTTTGAGGCAAGGACTGAATGATCTAAGTGGCTAATGGTTTCATAATTTGTAAAGTATTTTAAATTATTTTGAAGACTGATTACTACTGTGTTGGGTAAAGATTTACCATTCAGGATTCAGCAACCTTCTATTAGGGATAGACTCATTCTTTTCTGAGCTGGTGCGGTTAAATGACGGTCGCTTTGTTTGAAGTGTGGGGAGACAGTGGAAGTTTGTAGCAACAAGTGGAAAGTTTGTGTTGTTTATGTTTGTATGTTAGGGTGGGCATAAGTGTTTTTGCGACACTGAAAGCCGTCAGTTTGAGACGGAGAGCAGAGTCTCTTCCGAATTTTTGGATTGTTTTATATGTTGGATAAGTTTTACAGTTGAAGAGGTGCTCATCATTGCAATTGATGCATTTTTATCGTGGGAGCACTCTTGTGAGGATTCGTGGATGATGCTGCAATAGGGGCAAAAAACATTTTTCCTTGAGCACACTTTTGGGTGTGCCCGTAACGTGAGTATTTTCAGCATTGTAATGTTGGTCCGACGTATGGCTTTACTGAATAGTTGACCATATGTATGCTATATGAGGGTAGCCCGTTCCCCGCGAAACATGTCCCATGTCGAGATCGAAGCGTTTGTTGTTAAAGGTTTCTACTTTGCTAGAGCGCATTACTTAGACTACCTTGCAAAATGCAGGCAAATGTGAAATCCGCAGGGAGAGGAACGACTTCTCGAGCTTCGCAGAAGTCAGAGGGAATGCAGAGAAAGCGTCGACAGCAATGGAATTCCCTATAGGTATTCGAAGTTATTATTTTAATTTTTTCGTTGATATAAAAAATCTCTTCGACATATAAGCCACAAATTTATTGGCTTGGTCCATGTTAACTCAATATCCCAAGAAAAAAAAGAATCTCTATATTGTCAGGGTATGCGCTGGATCTCAACTCACGCATAGAATGCGCCTATAATCTGGTTCCTTGAACTGTCAATTGTTCCTTTTTGTTGTTTTTAATCGCATGACCTGGTTGTTACACCATGTTTTGTAAATTGTGTACGAAATTATATGATTTGAGAACACCGCGTTTTTCTTTTTTGAAAAATTTAGTAGCATTGTTGTGGACAAGTTTACTTGATTAGTTTGAAGTTTAGTTTACTTGATTAGTTAGATTTGGCGAAATATGTTGTCTTTTATTTCTCTTCTTTATTTATTGCTTTTTTTCATAACGAAACACGCGTCCATATGCCAGCAATCAAACAAAAGCTCTCCGTATGCAGATATATATATACACGTATATATTTTATATGTTTACTTTGAATTTTACGTTGGTGATAAAAATTTTGTTTGATTTTTTCTTATAAGTAAATTTCAAGAAGTTTCAAGCCAGTTTTATTTTACAAAATGCCGTAAAAAAGTCTGAACCTATGATATATTTTATGGCACGTGCAAAATCAAAAGCCCCTGAAAAACGTCTACGAAAGCAAAGATCAAGTTGTAAAATCTCTGCTGTAAATATTTTAACCGGCGAATCAATGGCAGAAAAATGTGCTGAAGACGAACAAACATTTTTTTTGGATAACGCATTTTTTCGAATAACAGGTATGTCAGCATTAGGCTTGGTGAGAAAAGTTTTATGAGATATTTTGTCAAAAGCAAGAGAATGCCGCAACTCATATCTAACATCCTAAGGCCCTGCAACCTGATGTCTAAATTAGTTTTTTGAGGAATCCCTACCAGTTCAAGAAAATTTTTCTATTAATTTCACAATTAATCAGAATGTTATAGACTCTCTGTATCGATTACGTAATATCTGCTATGTAATCAGGAACCTTTTCCTAAACATGTCCCTAGTTGCCAATGTAGTTACTGTCAATCCATGTCAGTGCTTCTTGCCATATTATAAGAGTTTTGAAAACCACAACGCAGGTTTCATTGAACGTGTCGAGGTTTCCGCCGACAAAAGAACGTTTGCCGGCAGCACATTTTCTTGAGCCGAACTTTACAAAAGACAGCCATTTTGTGGCGTTACTGGGGATAAAAATTTAATCTTCTATCTACATCGACGTACATGGTAGACGAAGAAGGTTGTGGCCTGTTAAAGTCTGATGAAACAGCCAATATAGCAAAAGCTTCTAACAATAATTAATCGATTCGAATAGGTTGCAGCTGAAAGAACGTCTCCAATATCTAAAAAAGCAGCATGAGGGTTTTTTTTTATTTGTCGTTCGTCCATCTATCCATACTGTAATGCCGGTCCGGATTGGAAGCGCTCAACTAGGAAGTATTAGCCAATGCGGCTCAGTCAGCTACATCGAAGTCCCTGCGGTTACCAGTTGTTTACGTCGATGGATCATGTGCTTGTTAAACTACGCTTTGGTTCGTACGAACACATAAAAAACCTTTCGATGAATGGCTCGCGACAAAAGGAAAATATTTTTAATCCATAAATTCTCGCACAGAAGTGTATTGCAATGGACAGTATTTCGAATAACAAATTTATTTGTTATTCTCAAACGTTTATTTGTTATTTTCAAACGTATTTTCTATACAAAAATTCCCATTGCTTAATGCGTGCAAATTATGTGCGTACACACTACCTTCCGAAATATCAACGTCCACATAAAGTTCTCAAGAACTCGCAAAAATTCTTGCAAGTTCAACTGTCTAATGCAAAGGATAACATTTCCATTAATAGATTGACCGCGGAATTTGTAGAATGTGACATTTCAATTAACCTCCATGTGTTCCACACGTTGCAATATCAGAGGTGATATTAAATAAAGTCGTACATACATATTTAAAACTCGTAGATGTATGTGAAAATGTATTCAAATATGACGATGCATACTCTTTTTGGGAGCTAACACATAGATCTTGTTACTAACAAAAATCTATATTGCTCTTAGAGAGCGTCAGCTCCTAAAGAACGACGAGAATTTCCCTCCACTGGGGAACTCGTCTGCCATTTCGAGCAAGGATAATAATGAAAACGCAATTAAAATTTTAACAAAAAAAAATTTAATAGGGTCGTTAAAATGAAGTCTGTTGTTTCTAAACCTTCTCCCAGTTCACTCACCAAAACTTTTCTCAATTCACCCCCCAAGCCGTCTGCCACAAGACCTCAGTGAGCAATACTTTCGAACAACAATTTGCGTTCTTCGGAACTTGAACAAATGTCTCTCTGTGTTAATACTCGCTACGATCAAGCACCCAGTACTACGGGTAAATCCGCTGGGTTTCCCTTTTTATATAAAACATGATCTCGTTTTTATAATATAATATTCCAAGTGTACGACGTAACCTGTCGTTTTTGGATTTTTACTTGAATTCGAATAATATTGATTTCTGCATTTTAAGTAAAGTTTTTCTGAAGCATGACAATTTTTTTGAATTTAAGTTTCCAATTATGCTTCAGCCACCAAATGCGGAAACGACGCCTATGGTGGTGTTAGTATTCTAGTTAAGGAAGGCGTCAATTTCAGACGTGGTTCCTACGATTCTGTTTTTGACACTATCGTCAAAGCCATGAATCTTAAACCGAATCTTTTCATAACATCATGCTACTTTCCATCCAGTCTTGACGTACAAACTTTTCGTGATGAGCTTCAAAGATTATGTGACTTTCTTGATGGTGAACAAAATGTGACTCTAGCCAGAGATTTCGTTGCTTGTATGGCGATCAAGTCTCGACCAACAAAGGCAAGTAAATGCCATCAATGTTAGCAGTTTTAATGACTTAAATAACGGTAATACTACCTTTCGCTGTAATCGGAGTGGTCGCACGGCGAGCAGTGTCTTGGACCTAACTTTTTCGAATTCAACTATTTTATCATTCAACTGGAACACGACCAACTTCTCCATTGGCATAAATTAACACTCTCGCATTGTGTTTTACAGTTGCACCAATTCCGCTAAAAAATAGAAAATTTCATTTCGCGTAACATCCTCATGGACAATCTGACTGAAGTTGGTCTTCCTTCCGATTTATCATCAATTCAACGTGCCTTTCAGTTTGCGATCAGGTCTGCTAGAACCAAAATTTCTGATATTGAGTCCTTCTCACCTAAACCTTGGTAGAACTCTTCCCTGTCAACACCATTTCTTTTCGCTGTCCACACTTTTCCGCAAGTCCCAAGCTGCAAGGAAAAAAAGAGTAAATATGCCAATCCAGCCAACTTCCTTGAATATATGAAAACCCTCAAAAAATGGAGGTGTGCAGTTAGAAAGGCGAAAAGGGCACATAGAGCTATAACGATTAAAGAATTATGTGGTAATGGCAAATCGCGTTTTTTGTGGAATTACATCAATGGTCATCGACATTTTAGTGGAAGATTAAACGGTTGTGCTGTATGGAATGATCATGATAATAAAAGATACTTGGATACGCTCCAAGTATCAATCCGATTACAATACACACTTTTCTTTGCATGAGCTAATGTATGTTTTACATTCCAGAAAAAGGGCTACCGCTGCAGGTTGTGATGGAGTTAAGTACGACATGGTCAGAGCACTATCTGGAGGAAGTTTAAGTATCCGCTTGCATGCAATTAACAACTACCGGTCCATTAACTTTATACCCTTAATTTTGCGATGTATCAATCTAGTTCCCATTCCTAAGGCAGGTAAAGACTTAAATGATTTAAATAACTTCAGACCAATTTCGCTAATATCTGTATTCATAAGATTATAAGGCTCATGGTTAAGAAGACACTAATGCATTTCTTGAAAACTGGGGACATTATTCCAGCTCGTTCTTACGCCTTTCAAAAACACGAATCTACGAATATGTGCGTTAATAAACTATCTCTTCTCATAATTAGTTTAAAAAAAGTTGGTAAAATTGTTTTTATGCTTTCCCTGGACATCAACAAAGCCTATGATTGCGTCAACTTGATTAAGCTTGGTAGAATTCTCTTAAACTTCTCAATTCCTCTTCAAATACGTCTGTGGATGGTACATTTTTTATGCAAGCGTGTGCTGGTGATGGATACAGAAAAAATTGATATATACGGTGGTATCCCACAACGCAGTGGTCTAAGCGCCATACTCTTTAATCTACACACAGCCATTTTGCATGATCTTCAAGAAGACAAACCTCATATTTTTCAATGTCCAGGTGACTTCCTAATAGCATCTGCGGACTCACCTTTTTCAGCGGCTGCGAACAATCTCTCGATAAAAGCTAATCTTTTTTTCGATGCATACGCCGATCTTAATTTATATTTCAACCCAAGCAAAACAAATACTATTTATTTTGTCAAAGGTTCTAAACGTGAAATCAGGCTCTTTATCAAGGAAACTAAATTTGATTAGGATAAATCTCTTCGATTTCTTGGTAGAATTTTAAAAGACAGCCTAACTCGTCGTTAGGAAATTATGAGAAAACCTTGAAAGACTGTCAATCCGGATGCAATATCATCAAACTTATGACTCACAATCAGTCAGGCTTGCCTTCCAAAAAAGCTTTGACTGTGTATAAAGCTTTAAACAGGTCCAAAATTGAATTTGCACATTGTACATGTTGCAATTTCTCAACATATATAGAGAAACGTATACAAACATTTGAAAATCGAATATTAAAAAGTTGTACTGGATTGACCCCTCAACTCCTCAACATATTCTCAATGCCCGTTTCCGAAAGAGCTCTTCTTTGCACTGCCAAGGGGTTAATTAAAGTCAAGATAAAGAACTCTTCCCTTTTTCGGAAAGTTTTATCTCTCAATCATACTGTCCCTTGCAGTTACATATTTTGTTATCAAAAACTGCGTCGTATTTTTCACAAAATAAATTTAATGCTTCTCTGGAATTTTTTCACCAACAAATGTAGAGTTTTCACGAACATTCTTGAATCGATCTCTACCTCAAAGCAAAACGTCAATTTCTTATGTATGAGCATCTTATGTCAAGAAAAGCTTCTTCCTTATTCCAACAACGGCTATGGTATATATGTCACTGACGGTTCCGTTGGACATAATGCATCTAGCTTCTTGATAGTGAAGCATCTATCTAACATAGTGCGTACAGTCAAAGTGGTGGAGGAACTTTTATCGAGTTTCTTGCCATCAGGTGGTTATTATTGATGATACCAAAAGATTTGTTATTTTGTCGGACGGCAAGACAGCTCTACTTCTAATAAGCAAAAGAGATGCCGAGAATCAATATGTGTTTGATATGCACATGAATTTCAAGTGGATGACTGTCACCTTGTTTGGATACATGGCCACTGTGGCTTTTTTTTAAATGAAAAAGCCAACTTTCAGGCAAAAAGGGCTCAAATTGATGGGACAACATTGTCCATCAAATGCACGCCCAATGAAGAAATACGGGCAATTCGCAACAACATCTTTCAACTCCCAAATGATGAATTTAAAGACATTTGCGCGTGTCAAATCCAATCGCCTTTTCTATAAAATCAATCCCACAGTAAGTTTAAACACCTATTCGAGGATTCCTTTAATTCCTAGGAAATCATAATTCTTGAGTGGTCACACCTATGATAAAGTATGTTTAAAAATGATTCGTGCTATATCATGTGATATTTACGAAGTTTGCAATGTTGTCGAGTCTGCTGAGCATCTAATTTTCAGATGTCACAGGTTTGATGGCATTAGAGATTCTTTTAGCTTCTTCAAGTTATATGATGGTCTCCTCTATCTCTTTGTAGCAAATAATGAACGTCATCTCAGGAAACTAACTTGCTTTACTAGAAAGGCGAATTTTTCGTTTTAAATTATTTTTGGGCTCAATCATTTTCTATTGCTATAACATTCCTTTTTTGCTTTCAGCCAAAGTTTACAACACTGTTTTTTCCACGTGACTTTGAACAACTCAAGAATGGACAATTACATACATACACACAACTACACTTAACATATCGGCATTAGCTATTACGGCCCCTTTTTTTTTTTCTGTGTTTTATATGTAATTCTTACCAATAATTACGACCGTTTATTATCTGGACATATAAGCCACAAACTCATTGGTTCAGTCCATCTCCACTCAACAACCCAAAAGAAATAAAAAAAATGTCTGCTAAGCTTTGGTATATTCGCATTGATTAATCGTTCATATGGTGCACTTCTAGTCGCTGTATACCAGCTGATGAGTATGCCATCGAGCTAGATCAGGCATGGGTAACATCCAGCTAGCAGACTCCCACTGAATCGAGACCGGCCCTCTACGTTTAAAATTTCAAATAATTCAATATGCTCGCACATGCTGTTAACGGACGAAACGGACGAAAAAAAGGTGCCCAGCGCTGGGCTAGATGGGTATATGATTTTCGTTTTGCTTATAGTTAGTTGTTGATACTAATTTTATAATTTTAAGATTCCTTCCACTTTAATCTTAGGCACTGTTTAATTCGTTGAATTGTACCCGAATTATATGTATGTGAATAAATAAATCAACAAATAAATGAGATCAATGTGAAAACTGAAGCATCTTTTCAGGGTCTTGAGATAAATTTTCTCTTTTAAAAAGACATCGAAATGTTAGAGAGACGTTGAACAGGTTGTACCATTCTTCAAACGGACTGTACCGATGAATAAAGTGTAATTCTGAAAAAAATCGTAAAATGTTTTTGCGGACATGGTCCTGGATATTATAGATCGATTTAATTTAAAAAGGGATTTTTAGAAATGTTTTAGCTTACGAATCTGAAAATTTAGTATAAGCTCATTCAGTTGTACGATATGTGTGTTCGGCGAACGGATTTGCAAATTCACTACCATTTAGATTTAAATTGTCAACCACAGCATTTTCCTTTCAATCGAACATTGATGCGCTTAGTTAAAAATAATGACGACTAACAGATAAGGAAGGTGATATTCTAAAGTTCGTTGTACCCATGCATCTAGACCTTGGACTTATATATTATACTATATTCCTCTCACTTAGATTTATTTATTGCTTTATTGACGATCAGCAATGGATTCGCCAATTTCATTAAGCAAAGAGCTGCCGGACATTGAAGTAAGTTTCATTAAGAAGTTTATATTTAAGATTTCATAAATTATTAACTATAATTTAATTTCAGAACTTACTTAATTTAAATCCTCGCGTTAAAACCCAATGTACGGTCGTGCCTACAGCGCTTACAAAAATTAACAAAAAACATTGGAAACGTAACGACGATCATTGCGCCACGGTAAATAAGTGGAACTGACCCACAATTTTATTTTTATTAAAAATTACTTTGTAGTATGGCCCGCAACTATGTAATAATTTTGAAGACATCAAACGTACCACCTTATCAGAGAGAGTAGCCTTAAGGGAGGCAGCTCGTTGCTTAAAATGCGCGGATGCCCCCTGCCAGAAATCATGCCCTACTCAATTGGATATTAAAAGCTTTATAACGAGTATTGCAAACAAAAATTATTACGGAGCCGCTAAAGCGATATTTTCTGATAATCCTTTGGGTTTGACCTGTGGTATGGTTTGCCCTACCAGTGATTTATGCGTGGGCGGTTGTAATCTTCAGGCCACGGAAGAGGGACCTATCAATATTGGCGGCTTGCAGCAATTTGCTACAGATGTTTTTCGTCAAATCGGTATCAAACAAATAAAATCACCCTTTCAAAAGCAACCTAAACAACTGCACAGGAAAATTGCTTTATTAGGGGGTGGGCCCGCTTCTCTGTCTTGCGCCACGTACCTAGCACGTTTGGGCTATAAAGATATCACAATTTATGAGAAACGTTCTTATTTAGGTGGTTTAAGTTCTTCGGAGATCCCTCAATACCGTTTACCTGTACATGTGGTTAACTTTGAAATACAATTAGTTAAGGATTTGGGAGTAAAAATTGAGACTAATCGGCAACTATCCACGAAGGATATAACTGTGAAAGTAAATAAATTGATATGAAGTATACAGATTCTCGTTGTTTCATCCAAACAATTGTTTCAGCAACTTTTGTCTGCTAATCATGTAGTGTTCTTGGGTATTGGTTTACCTGAACCTAAAACCCTGCGTATCTTTGAGGGATTAAGTGAGTTGAGCGGCTTCTACACTTCTAAAAGTTTCCTTCCTCGGGTAGCTGATGGTTCTAAACCTGGATTATGTTCATGTGAAGCCGACACCATCTTACCTCAACTTTACGGCAATGTCATTGTATTAGGTGCGGGTGATACTGCTTTTGATTGTGCTACATCAGCGCTGCGTTGTGGGGCTAAACGTGTTTTTGTTGTATTTCGCAAGGGCTCGTCTGGCATACGAGCTGTGCCTGAAGAGATAGAATCTGCTCGCGACGAAAGATGTGAATTATTGCCATACCTGACACCGCGTAAAGTTTTGTTAAACAACGGAAAAATCGTGGGCATGCAATTTTGCCGCACTGAACAGGACGAAAATGATCTATGGGTAGAAGATGAAGAGCAAATCACTATCCTGAAGACCAATTTTGTTATATCAGCTTTTGGTTCTGGTGTATGGGATAAAGATGTCATTGCAGCCATGGCTCCCGTTCCATTAACCAAGTCGAACTTCCCTAAATTCAACCCAAAAACTTTACAAACATTAGTACCTGGTGTATTTTGCGGTGGTGATTTAGCAGGCACTGCTGACACAACTGTGGAATCAGTTAATGATGGCAAGGTAGCTGCCTGGAACATGCACTGCCATTTGGAAGGGTTATCCCCAGACTGTCCTGCACAGTTGCCGTTATTCTATACTAACATCGACAATGTAGACCTATCAGTGGAAATATGTGGTTTAAAGTTTGAAAATCCTTTTGGATTGGCTTCAGCTCCACCTACTACAAATGCAGCTATGATTCGTCGAGCTTTCGAACAAGGTTGGGCTTTCGCGGTGACTAAGACTTTCGGTCTTGACAAAGATTTGGTAACCAATGTTTCGCCGCGTATTGTACGTGGCGTTACTTCCGGTTATCACTATGGCCCTCAACAGGGCTCTTTCCTAAATATTGAGTTGATTTCAGAGAAGAAATGTGAATACTGGTGCCACTGTATAACTGAATTGAAAAAGGATTTTCCTTCTAAGATCATAATTGCAAGCATCATGTGTCAATACGTACAAGCAGACTGGACCGATTTGGCAGCCAAAGCGGAAGCGAGTGGAGCTGACGCTTTAGAATTAAATTTATCTTGCCCCCACGGCATGGGTGAATCTGGTATGGGTTTAGCATGTGGTCAAAAGCCGGAGTTAGTAGAAAATATTTCAAAATGGGTACGGAAAGCTGTAAAAATACCATTCTTTGTTAAACTTACTCCAAATATTACCGACATTGTGAGCATTGCAATTGCAGCTAAACAAGGCCAAGCGGACGGTGTGTCCGCCATTAACACCGTGCAGGGCCTAATGAGTTTAAAGGCGAATGCTACGCCTTGGCCAGCGGTGGGAGTGGAAAAGAAAACTACTTATGGAGGAATTTCCGGTAATGCTACCAGACCCATGGCCCTGAGAGCAATTTCTGCCATTGCGAATAAATTGCCTGGTTTTCCTATACTCGGTATAGGTGGTATTGATTCAGGGGAAGTAGCTTTGCAGTTTCTACAAGCTGGAGCCAGCGTTTTGCAAGTCTGTTCTGCAATACAGAATCAGGATTTTACTTTAATCGACGACTATTGCAGTAGTTTAAAAGCCTTGCTTTATCTAAAAGCCAATCCTCCCCCCGTAAATGGCGACCTTTGGGATGGGCAATCACCACCTACCACAAAACATCAAAAGGGCAAAAGAGTACTACACTTAACAACAGAAAAGAACGAGGTAGTTTGGCGTCAATCAAAAACAGAACAAATTTAGATTCACTTCTTTGTAGATTCTAGGTTTTTTTGGACCTTACTTGAAGCTAAGACAAGAGCGCATAGGTAAACTATATGAAGAAAAAGGGCCCATGTGGCAAGTAGAGGAAAATAACTGTGCGACTGAAAACGGTCGCTGTGCTAGTCCACAAACTGCTCCGAAACTTGCAGAGGTAATAGGGAAGGCATTGCCCTTTATAGGAAACTATAAAAGTTTGGACAACAAACAGCAAACAGTGGCGCTTATAGATGACGTAGGTTTAACCGGCCTATACTTTTAATTTTATTAAACTATATATTTTTATGGGTTTTTCTAAAGGATCTGTGCATTAACTGCGGCAAATGTTATATGACTTGCGCTGATAGTGGTTACCAAGCTATTAAGTTTGACCCTGATACTCACATACCGCATGTAACCGAGGATTGTACTGGATGTACCTTGTGCGTTTCAGTTTGTCCCATTATCGATTGCATCAGGTGAAATTATGATGAAATATAATGATTTACAACGTGGATTCATTTACCTCTTCTTCACATATTTTTATTTTAGTATGGTACCCAAGACATCCGAGCATATCGTTAAACGTGGTTTAGGTGAAGAAAAGTGCGCCTACGCCTTAAATCCTTTGCGTCAAGTGCTTTGATTTCTACTAGGGGAAAATAAATTTAAAATAAGCTTGTTCTTCTGTGGTAGGTATGTTAAGGAGATTTTAATTGTATAATTATTCCTTTAATAACAATCGAAATGGACGTAAAACTCCTTAAAATATATATTCTGTGATTATCAGAATCATATCATTGTAGCCAAGTCAGTCGGACCACAACCCCCTTGTTACAAAATAATGCATACCATTTTGGCGGAACAATCTAAACCTTCACATTTTTCGCTTGAAAGCAGATTTTAAATATTACACAATTACCAATTACTTATTTTACTATTATCCGCAATTACAATAATAAAAAATGTATAATATCAAATAAATTGCTAGTGCAATTTTTTTTCTAAATTGTTAAAAAAGATTTGCAAAGTTTTGATTTTACTAACCACTCTTCTTCGTTAGCAGTTTTCGAAATTTGCTGAATGTTCACATATTTATAACCTAAAAAGCAAATCTATTTGAAGCGTAGATAATTGTTTTTTCTAGTCTGCATGTTAAATAGAAATATCTGCATATGCATAAAAAATCAAGTAATACATATAATCTAAAACCATTTACTCTTAATATAATGTATGTATATTTAAAACAATCTTATATAAATCAGAGATAAGATATATATGTTGAATATATTATTATTCATATTAAAGTAATATGAATATCTACAATCTAATGATAAATTAACTGTGTTTATGAGCACATGATTATTGGCCATTATAATAGTATTCATGACAGATTCAATACTTAGTTCCTTCATTTCAAAATTAAATTAAAAATATTTTTGTATACGTATTTTATTATTATATTTTTATGCATGTAAAATGTAAATATCAACTTCTTCTCTTCATATATGTTTACAAAAAAGCCAAATTATATCTAAGGTATCACTTGCTTTCATTCCTTTTTACCGCTTAGCTAAAGTGGTTTCTGCTAAATTATAATATAGGAAATTATTAATGTGGTCAAAAAGCTTTCATTTATTCAAAAGAGCAGTTGTCGTGCCGTTCGAGTTATGTAAAGCTTAAATGAAAGGAAGGCAAGCCAGTCACACAAGATTTATTGCCTCACGTGAAAATATATTTGTGTGAACGTGTATACATACAAGCCTTGATTTATGTTTCCGTTGTCAGTCTTAGCCTTTTAAAGGATGATGTTTTATGTTCTTTCTTATGAAAATCAATTTTTGCTTAAGTGTCAAAATATGTCGCCCTACAAAACAAAGCAATATATGGCCGGCTCATAAATTTATTATAGTAACAACAACGGCGTTTATTTACATATAAAGTATATGTGCTTGGGCGCATACTCTATATGTATATGAGTTGAACAAACCCTGAAAATAAATTTTCATTCATGTCAGCGATAGCATACACTGTTGTCTTTTAATATTTCATTTTTCATTTAAATATTTGCAGCAGTCGTCTAAACTCTCGGTCTTTCTAAATGCAACAGGCCACGTAAAGGTTGTAACGTCCGTATACGTTTGAAGGTAGGGGTTCCGTTGGTCTAGTTTATCCACTGCTCTATCCCAATAGAGGTAAAACCATAATAGCGGCGTACCGTTATGAAAAAAACTTCTATTCATAACTCTCTAAATAACGTTATTATGCGAGAGAGAATTATGAAAAGAGGAAAAGTCCAAAGTCTGCCTGCATGATTTGACAATATTTCGGATGTTTTTGATGTTTTTGGATGTTGAGAGTGGATTTCGGACAGCAAAGTGAGCAGTCTGTTTTTGAGAGTGCTGGTCAAGCAAAATAAAAATATTTCTACAAAAAACATTTCAAATGTTTTTTCTTCTCATAGATTTTGTATAAAAGAAAAACACAAAGGAATCTACGATAAAAAAAAAATTAAATTTGTTAACAATTAGTTATGTCAATGTAAATGACATTTCAACGGTTTGAAGAAAAACGAACATTTTCTCCTTTTTTAAAGTTGTGTTTGATCATGTTCAATAATATATAATAAAAATGGGTAATAAAATTGAAACATTCACTGAAGAACAACTGGATGACTATCACATAGCTTTGCCCCTTTTTTTATTTTGTTCGATCAATCGAAACAATTATGAACGTAATTATTGACAACTAAAAACGAAAAAAACCCAACGCAATGCTTGTATAATACCTTAAAAATGTAAAAACTACAAGTGTGAAAGGTCAATGGCAACGTGGAGGAGTCAGTTTTTAAAAGTGGAACAGAAAGGTTCTGGTTTATGTTGGAAAATTTATAGTGAATAAAAATTAAAAAGAGAGATGTTTCGTGATGTTGTTGGAATAAAATAGATCAACCTGAAAAAAGGCCAAAAGAAAAAATTAAAAATTAAATGTTTTAAAAACTTGGAAAAATTATTAATTACTGTTCTAGCGAAAGTATAGATTAAACTTATTGTTAGTCAACGACAATGTAATCATATAAAAAAAAAAATGGAAAAAAGTAAATAAACCATACGATTAACATAAATAAATACCTAAATGAAATAAATGAATTCACCTTGAAAAGAAGTTTAATATCTCAAAAAATAAAAATAAAATACCAGCTTGCAAAAACAAGTTTTTGGTCAAGTTTCTATGAAGAACAAACCGAGGAGGAAAATTGTGCATCTGGCGGAAACGAGCATCCAACTTTTAACCTTACTACAGTCAGTCAGTCAACCAGTCATCATCATCTTTCTACTTTTCATCGTAAGTTATAGGTCTTTATAATTTTTATTTTTCTTTCTTTGATTTTCCTTTCTTTGATTTGTAATTCTTTCCTTTTTTTGATTTGTAATGAAAAATAAATAAAAAATATTCGTAGCTAAACAGTCTGTGGGTGCCGCTGAGACGGGGAATTATGGGATTTGTGCGTGCGAGTGAGGGTTGGGGGCAGGGAATACGGACTAACGGACCAAGAAGGAACCAACGGACAGCGAACAGTAGAGACAACGGTAGTACACAGTACAACTATTGCATATTGCGGTAAATAAAAAAAAAAAAAAGGATTACATTTTTTTGTCTTACTTAACAATCAACATAAGTACTTACCGGTATGCTAAATCATTGGAACTTTCAAAAAAAAAAAAAAACAAAAAAGGGAAAGAAGAAAAATGGAAGAGAATCTGCATTGTTGCCGAAAGTAGAAAAAGTTTTGAGAAAGGACGTAATGAATTGAGAAAGCACCGACTGAGCTTATAATTTTATAATTGTTAGGTAAAATAATTACAAGTGGCGCCCAACGCGGGGCCCAATGTTGTTATAAGTTTACATATAATTGCCAACTATGGCACATACAAATGGCGCCCAATGTTTTTATAATTTAATATATAATTGTCAACTATGAGAATTACAAGGTGACTTGAACAAAATATATATTCAATTTCACTACACCACATTGTGTTGTCATCAGAAAGTGTATAACATTTCAGCGTCATCATAAATACAGAAATGCCCGAAATATCAATTGACACTTTGCTTCCCACATTTCTTCTTATCGTCGTCATGCTGATATATAGATAGACCAACTGCACGCATAGCTAATTCGTAACGTGCTATATCAAAACAGTTTTGTAAGAAACTTTTTTATTTACTTATTTAAAATTAGATATAATAGAATAGGATAACATAACTTAAACTTAGATATAATATGAATCAAGGCAATGGGCACCCTGTTGTATCGAAATCGTGCTTTGTCTAATATCGAAAACATATATACCAAACTTTCAAATAATAGCAATCAAGGCTATGTGGACTATATTATAACGACATCAAGCCTTAAGGTATCAAATTTTATGCCAGCTGAAATTTTGTTCTTAATATACATATTAATGAAAAAGTAAGTTAACTCAAGTTTTTATAAAAAAGAAAAGTATGATACATAATTTAAAATTACGACAAAAAATGCATTCAAAAAAATAATAATTACGATCACAAAATTAATTTTTATCATCACTCTCATCAACAAATACAGCTAATCTATTGTGGTTGAAACTCCTCTTTACTAGTGATTTCTCTACCATTACAAAAGTTATTTGACGTAGCTGCAATTACCTACCTGGTTCCATCTTCTAAAATCTTCTTAGGTATTACCAACACAACTATGGTAAGACTAGGAAAAAAATTTCTAGTTTTATTTGGTTTCATCACTGAACAAGTCATTCCGCACAATAACAACAACTACACTAGTTCGTATGTTTGGAGGTCTATCGGTTACATTTTTAGGGTGACTCACTACAGCAACAAATACAACATCGTCAATAATAATAATTATAGGAATAATAACTCAGTATTTGACATCAATATTCAACATCAATAAAGTTGAGTAGGGATTGCTGCTATCCAAAGTGCAAAGTTGAGGGTGGTAATCAAAGCTCATTACCTCAGCAATTTTTATAGGGTTGGCTCTATGAAGCGCTGGCGCATCCTAAATGTGCGGGATTTAACTACAGACATTTTGATCACATCACAAGGACATAGACTCAGATAATGGGGCATCATTTCCGCACACCATTATTATTGATGTGGGGTATATGAGCGGGTGTTCAACCTTTTATCATTGACATGTCCAAACGCTTGATAGTTCTGGACACTAGTCGGAGAGCACTACAGCTGTCTATAATGGTTCCAATCAGGAACAAGCGGCTGCCGCGGGTTCTATTATTAACTTGCCAAATGCTGATGTGGATAGTCTGGCATTCTGCCAAGTCGTTTGACCAACGGGGCAGCTGTTATTTTAAACGACTGCGCGAATTCGGTTGGTCAAACTTCACGAGAAGATGCATCTGTAATGACGGCTTCGATTTTTGCTACTCTGCCGGCTACTGATTCCAACGTAACCACAGATGTTGGATGGGCAGGAACATTACCAGCTGAAACCCGAATCTTAATTAGGCGGAGTGGAATGGGCTCGTCTCTAACACTTGTATCGGATCTAGGGGAGGTGGCAAACATACCTTACCGCAGTGTATGTATGGCGGTCTCCATCTAAAACCTTGATTAACCTCGCTGGTATTGAGGTTATAGAAGCTTCAACACCTACATTGGCTTTTAAATCTTATAACGTCCGCGAAAAAATTCGGGGAGGGTATCTGTCGGTTTGCTTTTACCAAAAATGTCTCAGTAACGGCATGCCGTTGTGAGACACCGCATGATCTTGCGGTTCTTTGCAAAATAGCGGCTAGCCGTAAGCTATGCAAAGAAATAAAAAAAAAACAAAACTATGCGAAGAAGAATTTTTGGTGGTTGTTTTTGTGTTTGTTGGCTGGTGTTGATCAGGGCAGAAAAGAATTAATTGTGGTGATAAGCGGACAAGATCTTTTGTTCGGAGAGTTTCGTTGAAACACTTGAAAGTTGAACAGCGGGAGTTTAAAGGGAAGAGATCACTCATAAACATTTCGATAAAATTAATTAAATTTTGCAATTGATGCGAAAAGTAAAAAAAGAACAAAATATCAAAAATTCTTCTAATAAATTGCATACATTAACGCATTAGTCCATTAAATCTTCTAAATGAAGAGCAGAAACAATCGGAAAAAAGAAATTTCGGTTAACAAAATTTTTGGTCATGGATAAACAAATTTAAGTATATTCCCGGGATGTGTGCGGTTTGAAAGACATATTTTTGAAGCAATTAATTCCAATGATCATAAAAACTAAGCTTGAATTAAATCGGAATTTCGACATTAGAAGTCAAATTTTCCCAAATTGAATGTAAGCGTCAGAAGAAGTAAATTTTGTACACATAAATATTTCAATAAACAACTATAACAAAAATGCCTGTGGAACATAAGTGAAGTAAGAAATCCGTAGAAACTAAATGGAAACTATTTCATAGAATTTTATGACAAAAAACAGGGGGCAATAAAGAAAAGACAAGAAAACACAAAAAAAATAAATAAATAACAGTCCAGAATCAGGAGAAAAAGATTATTTTGGAAAAAAAAATGAAAAAGGAAAGAAGTTTATAAATATCATAAAAGTCAAAAACCTGATAGAATATGTTTACTAAAGAAGAAATTTGTTAACTACGAGTAGACATGTATGTGCATAATAGGAACGTAAGACAACCCGAATTGTTATTGCAAAAAGAAGTACTTAGTAATTGATTTTTGAAATAAAGGAGAAGTAAACGGAGAAGATAAAAAAAAGAGAAAAAAACGTTTTTTATTGCATCAAGTGGATGTCATTTCAGTAGGCAGATCAGACCTACATTCTCATACGGTTTTAACTGATTGTGCTGCGGAAGCCTCTTGCCAGTGTGATGACACGAAGTCGGGGTAAGGTGAAGAAGATTGCTGCAACGGAGCACCATTGAGTAGCAGCTAAGTACCTTTTTTTTGTTTTGCCTTCTTTTGGGTATGAATAAAAAAAGAAAAAAAATTATGATTAACTAAGCCGCATGCCGCACCGCTGAGGCGGGGTATGGAGTAGTGCGTCAATAAGGGACAGTGAACGGACATGAGACAATTACCAACGGACAAAGGAAGGACCAACGGACGACGGGGAGGACCGACTACATTACATATGTAATGTAATTAGGGGATATACCTTTTTTTTAAATTTTGTTTTTCTTGTTTGTAATGCGGCACCACGGGCCGAGGGCAACTGCTCTGTCGGCAATGAGCCAGCAAGCCACATTACAATCTACATCCAAATCCACATCTAAATCTAATTCTAAATATCATTCTAAAACGAAACCAGATGGCTTCGCTTTTGATCTGCAGCCATCAAATGAGGGGGATGAGCTTTTAGTGATTCCCTCACGTAAAACGGGTTTTGTGCCTCGGTTGGCCACGAGTATGTCAACTCAGATGATGATGAATTACCCCGGCGGAAGGGTATCGGAGGCTTCAGGGATTTACCTGACGGCTGATATCGGCTTGAAAGCTTCACCGCACTTGACATTTGCACCAACGACCATGAGAGATACTCTGCCTACTTGGCTACTCAAGCCGATATTTCTAGGAATAGAAATAAACTCTGGAGTGGAAATAAACCACCTACTGACTCAGTGTCAAAAAACAAGGTATTCATCCCTTTAGTTTTGGGATGCTTTATCAAAACGTAAGGGGTCTTAAGAAAAGACTTTGAGACTTTAATACCGGGGGCAGTGAGTTACATGTGGTTGTGATTGCAGAAACATGGTTGAAGTCAGAGGTAAATTCTTCGGAAGTTAGCTATCCAGAATATCAAGTATTTACACGTGGTAGGTGCGATAAAATTGATAGTGGGATCTTAATTGCAGTACGTTTCACAATTCTAACAAAACTGCTCTCAATTTCTAATCTGGATAGTGCGCAGAATCTAAACAGAATCTTTGTAACCTGCCCATATCCAGCCTCTGATACACACACACAACCTCACTCTCATTCGGGAAGTGTCCTACTACTGGGTCCGAATGATATTCTCATCATGCTGGGAGATTTTAATATGATTAGTATAGGGTGGGATCCTTATCAAGAAGTTGGGTTTTACGTTCCGTGCTACACGTCCATTCGTTGTGATTCAATCTTTGAGGATATATGCAAATTTCGCTTGATGCAATTAAATAAGGTTTATAATTCAAGTAATAAATTATTTGATTTAATATTTTCGAAGATAGCAGATCAATCACTCGTATTTGTTCCTTTGTACAGTCGGAAGGTGATTTGCATCCACCGATTTGTATTTCTTTGGATGTCGAATGGTGTAAACGGAATGAACTCGATATCAGGGAACAAGAATATAATTTTTTCAACACGAATTACGGAACATTGCATATGCAGTTAAGTGTGGTAAACTGGGAATCATGCAATAGTAATCTTGACAGTCTTTTGACTTTCTTTTATGATACGTTGAAGTCTACATCTCCGTACTGTCTGCCGTTAAAGCCTATAGGCAGTACGTCTATGTGTCCTGAATGGTCGGCGAAGGATCTTAAAGGTATTAGAAAATATTGCGCATCTTACATGGTCGCTAAACAGAGATTCTTAGCTGTTCAAAATAAATGTTACTCAAAGTATTTGCTGAAGGTAAGATTGAACTTTAAAAGGAATGCTAAAAGCTTTTACAGTTTTGTGAATTTTAAAAGAAGGGTTCATGGATTACCATGGCATACGCATCTGGACGGTACTGAAGCATCTGACCCGCAGACTATTTCTCTCTCTCTCTCTCTCTCTCTCTCTCTCTCTCTCTCTCCCTCTCTCTCTCTCTCTCTCTGTTGGTTTTTTTTTTTTGAAGAGAGCCGTTCATTGTCAGTAGAAGAGTTCGCACTTAAGATTTCGAAAAACATGTAAAAAAAACATTTAACTTAAATAAGGGTCTGTGTAAAATATAACACAAACTCTTAAAAATAAAAATTCTTTAATGTAACCGAAAATATACAAAAAAAGACAAACCAATCAAGGCTGCAACGGGTTATTCCAAAAAAAATTATAGTTTATAATATGTGTAAATGAAAAAATTGGAAAATCATAGATAAGAAAATTTTTATTAACTTTTTCGAATGATTACTTGTATGTGCGTAACAAAAGAAACGTTGAAGAAAACGTTGCTTTAGTTTTTGATTGGAAGCAAAAAAAAGGGAAAACAAGCACAAAGCTAAGACAACCTTTTTGGAAAAATTTTAATTCGAAAAATATATATATAAAAAAAATTCTAAATTTACGAAACATTTAAACAATTGGAAAAAGGCCAACGAGGTCTGAAAGCAAACAGAAAATTTAACAAAAGCAATCAGAACATTTATCAAAAGATGAAAAAGAAATTTAATTGTATAAAATTGTTAAAGTCACACAAGATAAAGCGAAATGGAACCAGAGTTTTCTGCTTGATTAGATCTTCTGCAAGAACGGAATCTGTTATTGTAATAAATTGTAATTATTAATCAACCGTTAGGTTATCCATAAAGACAAGTACATATGTATGGAAAATAGATTGGTTAATGCACATACATATACGTTTGCTATTCCCTTAAAAATCGTAAATGACGAAGCATAAGCATCTTAAAGGGATTTTGAAAAAATTGCAAAATTGTATTTAAAACAACAAGAACAAGAACAACAAAAACAATAACAATAATTTCATTATAAATGCATTGATTTATTTATACACAATCGAATCGACTTGTGTTCTGAGTAGTGCGTGTTTTCTTTACGTCTGCAATTTTTTAATTGTTTTGGTGTTTTTGTGTTGCGCATTTAGCCCAAGTCTCTTCAGTGTTTT